>JAJOZX010001538.1:512500-772500 GCA_023014485.1 Bathynomus jamesi | reverse complement strand
GTCCTGTTTTCCCACTTTATGCCGCGACAGTTGAAGTCTCCTAAAACTATACACACCCTATCCCCTAGCAGGCTACTGAGTTCGGTGTACAGGGCTGTATCCTCCTCGAGGAGGAGATGCGGAGGTCTGTACACCAAGATTAACCTATAGTTCGTCCCTCCCACGTTCAGATCGACGCTAAGCAGCTCCCGTTCCGACCGGAACTGGCAGTCAACCGGACTCAACGTGTCCCTGACGTATATTAGTACCCACACCCCCCTCCCCACGGGTGCGGTCTTTGCGAAACATTCTATACCCGTGAATTTCGAACTCCCCAACGTAGTCCCTACGATCAGTATGAATCCAGGACTCGGTGATAGCACGATATCCTGGTATTCTGATGCTAGAGAGCGCCCGTAGCTCGCAAAACTTATTCCTGATCGACCTAGCATTAAAAAGCATTGCACGGAGGGAGCCTCCCCTATTCTGACCGCCCCCTAGCACAACCCGTTTCACGAACAGCCAGGGCTGTCGGGAGTTGAAGAGCCCCTCACTAACGAGGGGACAATCTCCGCAGGAGCCTGAGTCCCCTCCAACGTGGAAGGAGGGTGACTACCTGCTGTTGGAGGGTGACTACCTGCTGTTGGAGGGTGACTACCTGCTGTTGGAGGGTGACTACCTGCTGTTGGAGGGTGACTACCTGCTGGGGGAGGGTGACTACCTGTTGGGAGAGAGAGAGAGAGAGAGAGAGAGAGAGAGACCCACCCTTCCATACTCTGTATACAGTATGTCTCTATATATAAATAGATAGTGATCGACACAATAATAATGTGGACGTCATTGATGGGGTTAGAGCAATTATGTGCACCAATCCGAACATACCTCCCCTGCCATAAGGACCGCCCATTTTATACCAAACAGACTAGCTTGGGACGAGACAGAGGCGCGAGACTTATTGTAAGCACTGTACGTGTCTAAGTTGTTTATATTAGAACCTAATACTGACCCTTGAGAAACTCCTCTAGAAACGCTTACCCAACCTGATTGTACGCCGTTAATAACTACCTTTCGTTTCCTTCCCTTATACCATGGCTTTAACCCTTTCTTGACAGGGAGTGTTGGAACTCCCGTTTCTCCTGTCACTGTCCACTTTAGCCGATCTTTTTTTGGTGTGTCATCTACCCTGTGAGCAAACCAGCATGCTCTTCAAAACACTTCTCCCTCTGTTCTTCACTACAAATACATTCATTTTACACACTACACAATCTTTTCAAAGTTAAAAAAAAAAAGCATCATGGGACTTGGAGACCTTGATTTCGGCTTTTTCCTTCTTATATAGGAGGGGGTGGGCATTTTTTCGGGTGCTCGCCCTTGGCCCATCCTTCCTGCATAAGAAAAAGACTGGGTAAATAAACTGAACTGGACGTTATGCAACAAAGAGTTATCTTTTTTGATTAGTCGCTTATGAGGCACGGTGTTGAACACTTTCTGTATCTTTTTTTTAAATATTGGAGTCGCATTCACTATTTTAAAATCTACAGAAACGGTGCTGATCGTTAAAGTTTTATTAAATATTATATTTAGGGGTTGAGGGATTCCATTTTTTAATTCTTTTAAATGCTTGGGATAAATTAAATCTGGTTCTAGCAACTTGCTAATCTTAAATTTATCTTTTATAATGCAAAATCTCATCATCTTAAACCGTTATATCACGCAGTATTGTCAGCGCCCGAAGCTCAGTGGGTAACACAGTTTCTCTGTAAGCGAAGACAGGACACTGAGGTCAGAGCTTCGAATCCCGATGGTGCTGGTAATAACAATCCAGGAGTTAGCGCAATGGGCCACATTGGTGTGGCCTGAGCGCTGTGCCAGTTTCTGGTGCATTAGTGTGGCCTGAGCGCTGTGCCAGTTTCTGGCGCATTAGTGTGGCCTGAGCGCTGTGCCAGTTTCTGAATTATCACTCGGTATTTGATCACCGTTTAAATTGAACACGTCTTTAGCCTCTGGAATACGTGTAGGATCTTCGGGTGTGAAACGTGATGCAAAAAAGTTACTGAAAATAGTGGCCATCTCTTTATAATCAGCAATCAGGCTTCCGCTCGAATCTGTAAGAGGATCACTCGTGCCCCTAATCTCATTTTCATTCTTTACATATTCATAAAGTTTATTTCGGGTATGTTTACTATCCGTAGTTATTAAAAATCTTGCATTGCCTTTGGCATTTCTAACAGACCTTTTAACCCGTTATCTCGGCTCAATGTACTTTAAAGGGTTGACTAAAGAAGACACCACAATGACTGTCCTCTAGAACAAATAAAGCTCATGAATAGAATGCCAAAACGTGTATCGGCTGTACATAATGCAAAGAAGGGGAAAGCAACACGATTCTAAATATATTGACTTTTATCATCTAATCAAAAAACTATGGAAAAAGTAAATTTGCCTTTTCTTGTCTATCGGATTATTTTTTTTCATTTATGCGTTTTTTTATTGACATTTTCATTGACATTTAACTCCTCAAATTAAAAACAGCGAGAAAATGGATGTTCATTTTTATTTGTTTACAGCAATTAGATTCGCATTTTAAGCTTTCACTAAATAACTTTTTACGATTTTGACATATTCACCAAAGGTTTTAACCAAAAACTTCACAATTTTTGTAGGATAATATAAATTCTAAACTCGGAATGTCAGATACGACGGGTAAGAGCGTAATATTATTATTTTAATACTGTTTGTACTGTACTGTAATAAATAAATAAATAAATATAATATTAATGCGCCTCAGTGGTGTAGTGGTTAGCATCGCTGACACCGAATCCACCAGCCCGGGTTCGATTCCCGACGAAAGCAGGCTGCGCACAGCTTACCCAGCTGTTCATCCTTCTAAAAAAATAATTTGGTAGATAAATGGAAGCTATTGAAGAATAGGGGCCCCAGCCTTCTTTAGTTAGCTTTATAAGGCTAACCAACGAAAATATCACAATCTAACCAATCGTCAAGGGCGTACAGTTAACAAAGATTGGTTAGGTTAGGTCGTGATATTTTCGTTAGTTAGCCTTATAAGCCTAACTAAAGAAGGCTGGGGTCCCTATTCTTCAATAGCTCCGATAAATGGGTACCCTGGGTGGCCTAGTGACTAAGACGTTGGGCTGGTGAGCGGAAGGTCGTGAGATCGAGTCCAGGCGAAGACTGTAATTTTTGACCACCCATGATGGTTGTGTTTCGAATTCCATGTTAAGCTGCGGGTCCAAGGTAGAGCAACAAGTTTGACATTTTTCATTAAAAACAATTCGGGCGGAAGGTTAATGAAGGTGTATATACAGGGTGTCCCATAAGTTCGGTCTAGTAGGAAAATTTATTTTAAATTAACAAAAGTAATACATTAAAACTTTTGTAAATTTAATTTAAAATAAAATTTCCTATGAGACCGGACTTATGGGGCACCCTATATATATATATATATATATATATATGAAAATTATTTCACGAAAGTAACACGTGAAAAATATTTATGATGAATAAAACCACGAAGGAAAGGAAACACAAAAAGGTGCTCAAGCGCTTTCGTCTAATGACATCCTCAGGAACACTGAAGTACAAAAGGTTACGGCCTATATATAGGTTACAGGAAGAAAAATAAATAAATAAATAACATACATACACACAAACATATATATATATATATATATATATATATATATATATATATATATGCAATAAACAGAGAAGTAGAAATAAAAATTAAAATTAAAGGATTAACAAAGAGGCATACAGATTTGTAACGAAAAATATCGATTTTTAGCACAAGATCAAATGAATTATAAAAATACAAATTTATACTGGAAATCTGCCCGGGTTTTAACACTTTGCCTTTTATAGTCAATTTTCGATATATATAAAAATAAAATGAAGATTAAAAGTTAATAAAGTACCATACAAGTTTACCAAAGATTTAGCGTCATACCCTTTTTATCTAAATCTGTTTTGAAGGAATTCAAAACAACAGGATCGAGTTGAAAAAGACCTTTGCTTATATTGAAGTTATTTGAAAGTTGGATAATGGCAGACTCGAGAATATTTCTATTAACAATGTTGCTAGAATGAAATAAAACTGAAGCATTATTCCAATCAATACAGTGGGATAACTCTGACAAATGGACAAAAAGAGCACTGGACAACTGTCCTGTTCTAACGGAATATTGATGCTGTTTTATACGTGTGTGCAAATCCTTTCCCGTCTGACCTATGTAAAAGGAATCACATTGTTTACACCCAATTTTATAGATAATGCCTGAATTATTGGTAGGGCTATTTTTCACTATGATATTTTTCACAATATTGTGTTATGAAAATACTACATTAATATCCAAAAGTTTAAGTACATTAGTAATGCCTAAAAAGCCCGGGAAAAATGGAAGTACTAAAATATTTTTTGACAAAGTACGAGCGTTATTATTGACACGATAGAAAGTTCGTCTTGCCTTGTTGAGACAAGATTCCATAAACTCAGATGGATAACACAGATCACTTCCAATACCGTTGATTTTTCCAATTCGGCATCGATGTATTCCAGACTGGCGATCCTAAGGGCGCGGAGAACATTGATGAAAAAATGGCTTTCTTAGTGGGGGGTCATGTCCCGAGTAAAGTGTACGTAGGACAAATTGTTTGTTGTTTTCCGTCGATAGATACTAAACTTAAAACCTGGGCTTTCCCTATGTACACGCACATCCAAAATGGGATTGAATTGTCTTGTTTCCACTTCTAAAGTAAAACTTAATGGAGGGGACTTGATCATTTAACTCTTCTCCAATATTTATATTGAGTTTTTCGAAATTACTTACATACCGAGAATCCTGGGGTTGGCATCCCTTGGTTGCGGTACGTCGACGATATTTTGTGTATCTGGCCCATGAATCGTGACCTGGATAACTTCCTCCTTCAGTTAAATGATCAAGTCCCCTCCATTAAGTTTACTTTAGAGTGGAACAAGACAATTCAATCCCATTTTTGGATGTGCGTGTACATAGGGAAAGCCCAGGTTTTAAGTTTAGTATCTATCGGAAAACAACAAACAATTTGTCCTACGTACACTTTTACTCGGGACATGACACCCCCACTAAGAAGGCCATTTTTTCATCAATGTTTCTCCGCGCCCTTAGGATCGCCAGTCCGGAATACATCGATGCCGAATTGGAAAAAATCAACGGTATTGGAAGTGATCTGTGTTATCCATCTGCGTTTATGGAATCTTGTCTCAGCAAGGCAAGACGAACTTTCTATCGTGTCAATAATAACACACGTACTTTGTCAAAAAATATTTTAGTACTTCCATTTTTCCCGGGCTTTTTAGGCATTACTAATGTACTTAAACTTTTGGATATTAATGTAGTATTTTCATATAACAATATTGTGAAAAATATCATAGTAAAAAATAGCCCTACCAATAATTCAGGCATTATCTATAAAATTGGGTGTAAACAATGTGATTCCTTTACATAAGTCAGACGGGAAAGGATTTGCACACACGTATAAAAAGCATCAATATTCCGTTAGAACAGGACAGTTGTCCAGTGCTCTTTTTGTCCATTTGTCAGAGTTATCCCACTGTATTGATTGGAATAATGCTTGTTTTATTTCATTCTAGCAACATTGTTAATAGAAATATTCTTGAGTCTGCCATTATCCAACTTTCAAATAACTTCAATATAAGCAAAGGTCTTTTTCAACTCGATCCTGTTGTTTTGAATTCCTTCAAAACAGATTTAGATAAAAAGGGTAGGACGCTAAATCTTTGGTAACTTGTATGCTACTTTATTAACTTTTAATCTTCATTTTATTTTTATATATATCGAAACTTGACTATAAAGGCAAAGTGTTAAAAACCCGGGCAGATTTCCAGTATAAATTTGTTTTTTTATAATTCATTTGATCTTGTGCTAAAAATCGATATTTTTCCTTACAAATCTGTATGCCTCTTTGTTAATTTTTTAATTTTTATTTTTACTTCTCTGTTTATTGTGTATATATATATATATATATATATATGTATATGTGTGTGTGTGTGTATGTATGTATGTTATTTATTTATTTTTCTTTCTGTAACCTATATATAGGCCGTAACCTTTTTTGTACTTCAGTGTTCCTGAGGATGTCATTAGACGAAAGCGCTTGAGCACCTTTTTGTGTTTCCTTTCCTTCGTGGTTTTATTCATTATATATATATATATATATATATAAATTTTAATTAGACAAATTGACAAAAACGTATTCTGTTATAAAAATTGTAGGAATAATGTGAAGCAATGAAGCAAATGCATTTTCATTATGAAAGTAGTAGTAATCAGTTTTGTATGTTTGTGCAATATATATATATATAGGGGTAATATTCGGGAAAGGAACGTGTATATGTATGTATGTATATATATATATGTATGTATATGTATGTATATATATATATGCTGTTAAAATAACAGCGAGCGGAAACGTAAGCATGAAAATTTACAATTTTTTTTATCAACAGTAATAATTCGTTGAATTAAGTTACAGTAAATATCCTGGTTACAGTCATGCATTAAAGGAAATTTATTTTACTGTTAATATAGCAGTAAAGCTGTGCTTTAGAAAATTATACAGCTTAACTTTCGAATTTGCAGTTTAAAATTGGCAAATCTGCTGTTACTGCAAAACTTTAATTTTTATTACGTACTGTAATCTTTGAACGAATGTTGTATAGTCTTCAAATAGTGAAGGAATGAATAATGAAAATTTATGATTATTTTTGGTTATTGCTGTAGTGATAGTGTGTGTGTATATATGTATGTACGGTATATATAATAGTTGGATGGGGAACCGTTCTCCGTGTCCAGGTTATGTAGCGATCCCTCTAGAGCAGGGGTTCTTAACCTCTGGGTTGCGACCCTAACTTGGGTCATTAAATTGTCATTTATCATTTATTTATGTTATCCCTAATCATTTTACCATTATTATTTATTTTATTATCTATTACGAGTGAATGGTTTGAAAGCATTGGTCGCCGAGCTAGCCCCGAGACCAGAATTTGGATCGCAGCCTTAAAAGGTTAAGAACCCCCGCTCTAGAGTCTAAAGGCTGTAGGTCCCCTCCAGGCTCCATCATATGACGTTAGTTGTTGCCGAGGAAATTAAACAACGTCATCAAAATAATGTTAAAATAACGAGATTGTTAAATTAATAAAAAAGTTAACAGTAAAACAAGAGCCGAATTCATAGTTCAAACTGTGTTTTTGTTTTTTAAGACCAGTAAAGTGCTGTTACAAATGACAGTCATTTATCGTTAATTTAACATCCACTTTTTGCAGTATCCATCACTGGAGAAAATGTAAAAAATGTTAATATGTTCCTGCAAATTTCTAAGTTGAAATGGTAAGTTTTGTTATTTGAAATACAGGTAAACATTTAACACACAAAGATGTATTATCTTTAAGATTTCTGGCATCTGTAAATAATTTCCAGGTCCTATAAACAGGAAAATTCGTAAACCATTCAAGTCTAAGATACATTAGTGAGAGAGGCCAGATTGTCTAACTGGATTGTAATTGGCTGCCACCTGAGGTGAACTATCTGGTGGGATGTAAACGTTGATGAGTATGTTGTGTTTTGCGCGTGTTTTAATGTTTAACTTCCTGTATTTCTATCGTGTTACCTGCTTGGATTGTGTTTGTAATGTTTTGGGTGACATCAGTGTAGCTAATGTTTTTACGTATGTAAGTGATGAGTTCACCCCCGTGACCCCCAGTACGATCTTGACGGATCGTTGTGAAGTCAGGGATGGTGGGTGTTTTGTGTGTGCGTTTTAGTTTTGTTTCTTGTATAAGTGCTATGTGAATGTTTTGATAGTGTACGAATTCCCTAAGCTGCATGATTTTGTTTGTGAGGCCATATCTACGTTGGACTGTAATATGTTAATATTACGCTTCTGTATGTGTCTCATGGTCCTATTGTGTCTGTCTTTGTGTATGGCGACATGTGTAAGTTGTAGTGGGGCCTGGATTAGTCTTAATGTCGCCGGAGAGTAAGAGTAGTCCGGAGAGCACGCAATTGCTCCCCGTAAATGAAAAAATAACACGCTGGTATAGGTCCGGCCCCGGAAGCCGATCGGCACTCTGACCGTGCCACGCAACAGGCCGTCGACTGCCAGTCTGGCCAACCATAGACAGCCCGCTGCACGGGGATTTGAGGAAGTTTGGCCACCAGCGCGTTGATGTTTCAGTTTGACGTTGCCTCTTCTTCGCGTTGACGTGTCCCGCGCTGGAGGATACAGCCACTGTTAGGAGACTTCAACGCTAAAGACACTAGTTGGTATCTGCACAACCAAAGCAACACCAGAGGCGCCAACATAGCCACACAACTAAACAGCCTCTTCATTCTTGATAACACAGAAGAACATACACACTTACCACATCAAGCAGGATACTCAAACTCCTCCCCAGACATAACGTTCTGTTCCTCCTCACTAGCAACACATACACCCTGGAGAACAGAAAAACAACTGTCATCAGACCACCTGCCCATCATCATTACAACACGTTCTACCCTCTGCCCCAACAGCCTTAGGCACACTTACAGAAATTACAAGAAAGCTGATTGGGAACAGTTCAAAATACAGACTAAGAACAATTCACCGCATTAAACAGCACACCCATCATAAACATCATACAACACTCAAGACATTTAATCAGATCATCAATAATGCAAACAAATACATACCCAAGGGCAACATTAGGAAATACAACCCAAATTACACTAGAGAAATAGCCCACCTCATAAGGCAACGTAACAACCTCAAACATAACACACAAACACCACACACAGAAGCCATAAAACAGCAGATACAACAGCTCAACACGGAAATAATAACAAACTTAAAGAAAAACAAACAAACATTTAGGGAATTCATAACAACAATAAACCACTCTGCAGATGCATCCAGGCTATACAAGATTATAAACAGCATTACCCACTCTAACAGCGGCATTCACACCTCCCACTCGGCTATTTGTCGCAGCCAAAATAATATCCCAACATATACACAAGCTAACATTCTAGTTATTCACTACCCAAAGATAAGTCACTTAAACAGAGACAACAACCAGAAACACGCACAGACAAACAGCCAGACGCAAGAAAACCTACAGACTCGACACGACCATTACACCCTTCAATACAGACCAGACCACCAACATCATGAAAAACAAACATTAAGAATTCGAAGGCTACTGGACCAAACAACATATCTAACATACACCTTAAACACTTGGTCCCACAGGGAATACTAGCTCTCACAAACATCGGCACATATTCATACCAACACTATTATTCCTGACATATGGAAACAAGGTAAAATTATTACACTACTCAAACCAAACAAAAATCCAACACAACCAGCTTCCTATAAACCCATTACTTTACTATGCACACCTTCCAAAGTAACAGAAAAACTAATCTTACAAATCACCAACTCTCACACACCACTATCGCCTACTCAACATGGATTCAGACCTCACCACTCAACCACGACATTACTCACTAACCTCACGCAGCACATCATGGATGGCATCAACTCCAGACGACCAGCAACATACACTATTAGCAACAATAGACATTAGTAAAGCATTTGATGTTATCCCACGCTTTCCTCTCATAAATAAAATACTCAACACAAACATGCACAATAACACCAAAGGTGGCTGAGCAACTATCTTTCAGGAAGATACTTACATGTCACATTTAATGGCCAAATCATCCAAAAACAAGCTTTTTTTCCGAACGGGTCCCTCAGGGCTCTGTTTTCTCACCAACACTCTTCAACTTATACATGCATGACATTCCAACACCCATAGATAACACGCTTACCTTATCATCATATGCAGATAACATCACTCTGACATCCATCCACCACAACATCGACACCGCTACAAATAACCTACAAACATAAATAAACAGTGTACAAGACTGGCTCACACACAATAGACTCCACAGCTTACACCTAACTAACACCAACATTCCACACACTCGCAGGACGAAAATACTTGGGGTCACATACAACGCATCATTATCTTTTGCAAACCACATTCAGGACATTAAAAACAAATGTACGTCGAGACTTAACACGCTTAGGGTACTAACAGGCACAAATTTTGGACACCAGCAGGAAACATCACCCATATTCAAACAATATATTCGCTCAGTTATGGACTATGCTAGCCCATGCTGGGCACCCATTATATCAAACACACACATAAACACCTTACAGACAATACAAAACAACGCACTTCGTATCATTACAGGATGTACTCAAACACCACCAATAGAACACCTGCACACAGAAACAAAAATACTGAAAGTTAGGGAACATTTAGACATGAGGGGAACACAATTCATGGCAGCAGCGACAACTAACCCACAACCCCCTTTCCACTACATGTACAATTATGCACCAACACCTCGCACCATTAAGGTAACACCAGAGAGACATTATAATTAAATACTCCATTCCATACCACGCCCCACAGACATCACATAGTACAGAAAACACACACACACACACCACCTAACCCACAAAGCACTGACACGACTTGGTCCAAATGTGGTCCTAGGTGCAAAGCCGCCACCCATTAACAGGTCAGAGATCAGCCTGAGCAGATCGGATCGAGTTAACTTAGCACTATTCCGATGTGGACATCACCCCAACTTACAGACATATAAACACAGACTAGACAACTCCACAGACGACACCTGCCATCTGTGCCAGGACACACCACAAACAATTGAACACATGACAGACTCTACCGCTCTAGCACAACATAGAACACAACACAACACAACATCACTAGTGCGCTCAACCTCTGGTGTACTCCGGAGAGGGCGATCGGTTACCTGCGTGCCGCCGGCTTGCTTGATCAGGGTGGTCTGATCGGCTAACCACCAACAACAGCAACAACACCACCATTCAAGTCTAAGTACCTAAATCGCCTTTTTGCAACTTTAAAGTTCCAAGTAATAAACGATTTCCAACGTTGACCGTATATGTTCCCTTTTGGGTATACAGGGTCAAAAAGGGAACCACTAAGTTTCCAGTTAGTGTCTATGCTGTCCCTAATTTGGAACCTAATTCTGAGGGGAATCTTTCCTTAACCTATTTTGGCATGTAAGAGAGAACAAAACTGTTTAAAATTTTCATACCATAAGAAACTTTACTGCTTACAGTGTGGCAACTTAAATAGTGTCTGTATCTGTGAACAGAGGCTCTTTTCTTTTGTCGATTCTTTTGTCCATTTTTGTTGTTTTAAACTAAACAGAAAATCTGTCTCGTGCTTCTGCTTGAAATATTATAATTATACTAAAAAAATAGGTTATTGAAGTTTTGCAATGCATAATGCCAATTTAAAATCAATAAAAACTATTTTTCTCCATTTTACACACACACACACACACACACACACACACACACAAACACCGTTCAACCTTTAAAATGTTCCCTGCGATGATTCTTCATTTCACGAAGGTCAAGCTTGTCGCCCCTCTCTCACCAAATTATTATTATATATATATATACTGTATATACAGGGTGAGTCAAAAGTCTCCATACATAGGCAAAATGGTCAGTTTATTATGCAATCCCCTTGTAAGTCACAAAATATGCTCTATGTGGGCACCATTACACTGAATGCACATACGGATGGCACATACAAAGGCATCTCAGCAAATCACCTGCAAAAAAATAAAAAATAAATATTTATTTATGACCATTTTGCCTATGTATGGAGACTTTTAACTCACCCTGTGTATATATATATATATATATATATATATATATATATATATATATATGATGAATAAAACCACGAAGGAAAGGAAACACAGAGTGGTGCTCAAGCGCTTTCGTCTAATGACATCCTCAGGAACACTGTCATTAGACGAAAGCGCTTGAGCACCACTGTGTTTCCTTTGCTTCGTGGTTTTATTCATCATAAATGTTTTTCACGTGTTACTTTCATGAAATAATTTTTATATTTATATATATATATATATATATATATATTATATATATATATATATAAATATTATATATATATAAATATATATATAAATATATATATAAATATATATATAATATATATATAAATATATATATATATATATATATAATTTTTTTTTTTTTTTTTTTTTTGCGTTCCAAATTATTAAGCAGATTACATTTTCTCCAATGTTTTCAAAAAATTTTCCCCGATTTCAATGAAATTTGTAGCAAATAATCACTATATATAGCAGCACTGATCGTATTCATTTCGATAAAATATTTTGATAATTAAAATAATTCTCATTTTATTGAAAAAAATGTAAAATATTGTGTTCCGAATTATTAAGCAAGTATCTATTTACGGATCAAAATGGGTAAGAAGAAGGATTTAACACTAACTGAGAAAAGAAAAATAGTCAAGTTACTCGCTGAAAATATAAAATCTATTGAAATTCCGAAGCAGTTTGGCAGAACTTATCGAATTGTAAACAAGTTTGTAGCGGAGGGTACCAAACTGAGGCAGCGAAGTGATAAAGGAGCTATAAGAAAAGTGACAAGGCGGCAGATATCTGTAATCAAGCGCAAATTGCAAAGCATCCATTGTCCTCAAGTAAAGAGGTTTTTGAGCAGGCTGGCATACATAATGTACCAAGAACATCTCGATGTGGAATCCTCCAAACAATTGGCAAAACGTGTAAACCGACGATTCAGTCACCATTAACACCCAGGTACAAGAAGCAGCGTGTTGAATGGGCGCGTCAGTACGTGAAAACAGATTTTAATACTGCATTGTTCACCGATGAATGAAAAGCAACCTTGAGGACTTGAGTTTGGTCAAGAAGATGGATTGCTGAGAGCCAGTTTCTACCATCGAGATTAAGACGCGAACAAGGTGGAGGTAGTGTCATGTTTTTGGACAGGATTGACAGGCAATGAAGTAGCTGTCCCATACAGAGTGCCTGATGGTGTGAAAATGAATGCCCAGTCTTACACAAACTTTCTAAAAGAAAACCTCATTCCATGGTAGAGATTGACCCTTAGCAATCCATCTTCTTGACCAACCATCAGATCCCTCAAGGGTTGCTCTTCATTCATCGGTTAACAATACACTATTAAAATCTCTCTCCACGTACTGACGCGCCCATTCAACACGCTGCTTCTTGTACCTGGGTGTTAATGGTGACTGAATCAAAATATTTTATCGAAATGAATACCATCAGTGCTGCTATATATAGTGATTATTTGCTACAAATTTCATTGAAATCGGGGAAAATTTTTTGAAAACATTGGAGAAAATGTAATCTGCTTAATAATTTGGAACGCAGTGTAATATATATATATATAATATATATATATATATATAATATATATAAAATAAGACTGATAAGTGGCCACATGGCGAATTGGTAGGCTAGCAGTGTCAGATTTCTTTAAGAAGTGTTGGCTGATGGAATGGTTTTTCTCTTTTTTTTCTTGTGGTGTTAATTAAAATTCTATCGTAATGGGTTTTAAGTAAAGAAGACTTAGCTGTTATAAAGGCGTGTTTTGCCGAGAAGGGATGGAGTGCTAGAAAAATAATTAGGGAATTTCCGAGAAAAAATTGGAAAAGTACAGTACAATACGTAATAAATAAAATTAGACAATCAGGATCAACTGACAGAAAACGTGGCAGCGGTCGTCCGCGTACTGCTCGGACTCGAGCAGGAAAATAATCCTGGTACTCGTCTTTCGCAGAGAAAAATAGCGAATAATTTAAATATTTCGCGCAACAATGTCCAAAACATATTGAAAAGTAAAGGAATCCGATCTTTTAAAAGATTGAGTGCCCCCAGAATAACAAAATAAGCCATGGGAAAACGGTTAGAAAGGCGTTATCCTTTGTACAGGAAATTTAGTTTAGCAGATATTAAACGCGTTTTTTCAAGATGAGTCCGACTTTACATTAACTGTATCAACAAATCGACAAAACAACCGAGTCAATACATTAACTTCAAAATCGGAAATCCCACCAGACCATCTTTATCATCCAATTTCACGATTTCCAAGAAATTAATGGTATCTTGTGGTGTTTCTTACAATGGAAAAAAACAAATTATTCTTTACTGATCCACAGAAAACAAAAATGAACTCGCAAAATTACATTGAACACCTCGGAGAACTTTTACCGGAATGCCAAGACTTGTACCCGAACGAAGATTTTATTTTTGTTCAAAACAATGCACCAGCTCATTCAGCCAAGGCAACCCAAGAATTTTTGATGGAGAACATTCCTAAATTCATAAAAAGTGACGAATGGCCACCAAATTCTCCCGACTTAATCCTCTGGATTACTTCGTGTGGAATGAGCTGAAGTCATTGGTGTACCACTGTACCATGTCGCAGGCAACCATTTTCAAACCTGGAAGCACTTAAACAAAGAATTGAGGTTGTATGGCCTGAGTTCCATTGAAATTTTTAGCACATGATAACTAACTATACTATTGGCTACATCTTGTACTGATTTGGGTGTATTAGCTTGACTAGTTTGAAATTTGTAGAAAATCAAAGTGTTCGTTTTTTTTTCATACGAAATATTAAATATGACTGACTCTGAGCCTCGAATGAGGAGAATGTTATATCTTCGAATTCGAGGGATACAGTCCTCATCTCTCCATAAACTACTCGTATATTCCATACAAACTATATTTTAAGTTCTCGGTGTAATTATAGGAAAGTTATAATCAGTACACATTAGAATGTTTTATAAAAGATATTGATCAGATTCACTACATTCGCTTCTAATCCCAGAATCAAAGTTTTGGAAGCATCGAAGGCCTGCGTGTAAACATTATATATAAGCCTTGCATCTTTAATTAATTACTGAATTCAATGATCTTTATTGATAAAATAAATATAATTTACAGTTTTTGTTGTTAAATAATTTCAATATGAAATAAATAATTGTGAAGTTGGACCATTTATTTATTTAATTTGGCCTTAAGTTTTATGATAAGTTTCAACTGCAGTCTGATTTGCAATTACTTATCTTACATCGATGTCAACACCTAACTTACAAAATTAACTCTCTTTTCGGAGTTAATCTATCAACTCTGATTCTTTTGTAATAATTTAATTTTTAAATTTCAGAATCTTCAGACAGTTATTACATCTAGTTTCGACATATTCGTAATTGAGATAGCTAAACGCTTTACAGTATTTTTGTCATTGCTCTTCTACAAAACAGCCCAGTATGTTTTATTACTTAACATGGTAATTTCTGTGTTTAGCTACTTTCACACTTCTGATGTGGATCGAGAGAGATTCGGGGCTTTCTTTGTTTTAAATTTGCATCTAAATTTCTTTGGATTACTGCATGCGATTCGTGTGTAATGGATTTGATTTGTTTTCTGATACAAATGAGAGGGGAATTTGTTGTTGGTGTTAAAGGTGCTGGAGATACGGTGGTTATCGCAGTTGCCACTGTTGCTGCTGTTGAATATATCAGCCCATTTGTGGTTGGTGTAGTAGATGCAGTTCCGCTGGATTGTGTATACACAAGACATTCTAGTTTCTGAAATTTTAGGTGCTGTAGGATGTGATATACACTGTATACACACTGACAAAAGAAATCATGTGTGTTTAGAAATGTTTTCTTTTAAGGTTATTTCTTCTTGCCACACTAATTTACACGGACACACACACACGTGTAATATATATATATATATATATATATATATATATATATATATATATATATATGATAAAAGTGTGTGTAATACACACACACACACGAGGGCCACTCAATATATTTTGCCCCACCCTTTTTTTTTCTTTCTAAGTTTCCTTGTCAGTTCCAGAAGTTTTGTACACAAGTAGTTACATACCTTTTTTACAAGTTTTTATTTTTCTACATAATCTCCATCCTTTTCTACGGCTTTCTTCCACCTCGAAAGAAGGGCCTTTATTACTTGCTGGTAAAAGTCCGCTGGGTTCCGCTGGAGCCACCTCTTAACCCTTTAAGGACGAGTCCGCAGCATATGCGGTCTCTCTTGTTACCAGAACGTATAGGTTTTATTGTTATTCAAAACTAAATATTTTAGTAACTAGTCACTGAAATGATACACATTTTGGGTTCCTTTGCCGACAACTAAATGACATCTATATATAAACATGCAGAAACATTTATAGAAAAAGCATTGTTGTACAATTTATATTATTATTTCTGGTGGACCTTGAGGTACCATCCGTCGTTAAAGGGTTAACCTCCTCAACAACTTTTTCGTCATTCTGAAACTTTCTTCCACATAGCGTCCTTCATTGGCCCAAACAAATGGAAGTCTGAAGGTGCCAGATCCGGGCACCGGATCGAACTCGCTTTATACGTCTCTGGAGTCTCTGTAGGGTGGAAATATATGCCTCTGAGTTGATTGTTTGTCCTTTCTTCATAATGTCCACCAGAATCTCACCCCTTTCATGTCCCAGAAGATGGTGGCCATAACTCTCCCGCAGAGGGAGCCATTTTCAACTTTTTCTTGCGTGGGGAGTCTGCGTGATGCTACACCATGGATTGGCGTTTTGTTTCAGGTTCAAGGTGGTGTACCCAAGTCTCATCCCCAGTCACAATTCGTGAAAGGAAGTCATCCCCTCCTGTCTCGTATCGAACCAACGACTCGGAAGCAATTTCTTTTCTTTGGGCTTTGTGATCTTCAATCAGTTCGCGAGGAACAAACCGTGAACACACTTTTGAGTATCCCAGTTGCTGAATTATCGTATTCATACTTCCTTCACTAATTCCTAGCTCCAGTGATAGCTCCTTGTATGTGACGCGCCGATTTGATCGAATGATGCTGTTACCACGTTGCACAGTGTGATATGTCACAGCCTATGCCGGGCGACCGCTGCGTGGCTCATCATCGAGGATGGCTCTCCCTCTCTCCGATGATCTTACACGTTTAGACCAGCATCCAACTGTACTTCTATCAACAACAGCATCTCCGTAAACGTTTTGTAGACGTTTGTGAATATTTTCAACTGTTTCCTTCTCTGCGGTTAAGAACTCGATAAAAGCTCTGTTTACGATGCACATCACTATCAGACGCCATTTTCGAAACTGCGTTAACCATCGGTTTTATACAAGGGTGTTTAAAAGCGGTTTTATACAAGAAGGGGAGGTTCAAACTGGAAAAATCCGGTTATGTGAAGTGCAGAAAGTTCAAACTTACGGCCCAAAAGACATTTCAGCCCCATGGCCTATTATTTAACTAAGAAAAAGGGTGGAGCAAAATATATTGAGTGCCTCTAGTATATATATATATATATATATATATATATATATATATATATATATATATACACACACAGTGGCGCTCATAAGTATTCATACAGAGAAATATTTCGATTATATTCGTCTTTATCTTTTGTACCATGCATAGGATAGTTATGAAAAGTTTACCGTTCGTTTGGAAAAATTTAACAAATAAAAATATTAGTTCAGCTCCAACATAACATATAATGCAGAACATCAAAGAATTTGAAGAAAATAAAAAAAAGTTGAAATGCAACAGTTTTCATACATTTACTTAAACTTATTTAATACTTTAATCCACCTTTTGCTTGAATGAATTCGATAATTCGTTTTCGATAATTTTCTACAAGGTTCCGACATATCTTAGTAGAGATTTTAGTCCATTCTTCAAAAGAAAATTATTAGAATTCATTCAAATTCGAAGATTTTCTCTTGCGGACACCTTTTTTTTAAATTAAACCATAAATTCGCGATTAAATTGAGATCTGGGCTTTGGGTTACTCGAGAAGCTTGAAATGCTTTTGTTGAAGCCATTTCATGGTACTCTTGCTTTTATGTTGTGGATCATTATCTTTTTATAATACCCAATTGCGACCAGTGTTGGGCACTAAATCGTTAATCCGATAACAGTTAATTAACGAAGTTAACTTTTTTTAACGGACTATTAACGGAAGTTAATTTCCATTTATCGTTATCGGACCAGTTAACTTCCGATAACTCGATATTTAGTCTGTTAAAGTCCGTTAACACGTTAACTGCGAGGAGTCATTCACGGAAGATCACCGCTCCGCGAATGAATTCAAACCGCCATAACTTCAGTCTGCCAATTCCGTCCTCTGCCGCAGTCGAACGGCTCTTCTCTCTCGGCAAGGACATCCTGAGGCCCAAGAGGTCAAGACTGGCAGTTGGGCCTAACTTTGAGAAGTTGGTCTTTCTGAAGGGCAACCAGCACATTGTGTCAGTCTTTAATAAATGTGCCTAAAATTTAATTTTACCTTTCGGTTCCCGCCATAATAATTCTCTGGTAAATTAAAATTTAGTTAATAGTTAGTGGTTACAAGGGTTTCAAAACATGTAATCAGTACATTTTTTATTAAAAATAAAAAAAAAAAGTTAAGCAAAAAAGTTGCAAAACTTGATAAAAATAGTTAAATACCTATTTATTGTTGGATTTTGCATAAATAAACATTTTCTATGGGTTTTAAAGCTTTTTTCCTTGATTTTTTAAATGTTAGTAAAGAAATAGTTATCGTTAACTTCCGTTAACTTTGTAGTAAAATTATCGGATTATCGTTATCGAAGTTAACTTTTTGGTTAACGGTGCCCACCACTGATTGCGACCCATTCACAACTCCCGAACTGAAGGCAATACATTTTTTTTTTCTAAAATTTCCTGATATTTCTTTGGATTCAGGATTCTATTGATGACGACAAGGTTTCATGGACCGGAAGCACTAAGGCATCTCCAAAGAAGCAAGCTACCACCACTATCTTTCACCATTTTTTTTTTCCTCGAATGCCGTATTTGATTTTCGTTAAACATACCATTGCTCGTTGTTCTCAAATAATTCGGTTTTGGTCTCGTCTGTCCAGAGAACTTTCTCCAGAATGCAAATCCATCATTTTGATGATCCTTGGAGGACTTTAAACGAGCTTTTTTGGGCGTAGGCTGGCCGCCGTCGCTGCCCCCGCCCCCGCGTAGCAGATGTTTTCTTCGTGCAACTTTTCTATGCAGACCATTCTTTTTCAATGTACGACGTACAGTAGAGGGATGGACATCGATCTCAGACAGTCTTAATGTTTGGTAAATATCACCTTGCAGTCACTTGTTGATTCACAGAAGCAATTCTTTCAATCCGTCGAGGTGTACATTCTAAATTCTTGCAAGTCGTCCGCACCTTGGTAGAGTTTTAATTGTTCCAAAGCTTTTCCATTCTTTTATAATTCCACCAACCGTCATAAATGGAATTCGAAGTTGTTGTTGTATCTTTCTATAACTGTTTCCAGACTCGTGTGCAGCAATAACATCTCTTAAGATCTGTAAACAAGTCTTTACTACGACGATCCAATTGCTTACTAATGGCTTGTGCAGTCATCCGTCTTCCAGTAAGATTCACAGAGAAAATTCTATAATTCAGAATTGCCCACACACACACTAATCAACAAACGGGCAACTACTGATGAATATTTGAAATTCTTCAAGCTTAATGTGGACACACAAAGTGTTAAATAATTTTGTAAATAAATGTACGAAAACTTTTGCATTTTATCATAACTTTTTCTTTAATTTCCTCAAATTCTTTGATATTTTACATTATATGCTGGAGTTGAACTAATTTTTTTAATTTGTTAGTTTTCCAAACGAACGGTGAACTCTTTTTAACTATCCTATGCATGGTACAAAAGATAAGGATGAATGTAGCTGAAATATTTCTCTGTACGAATACTTACGAGCGCCACATTGTATACAAACAGT
This sequence comes from Bathynomus jamesi, assembly GCA_023014485.1. Classification (NCBI taxonomy): domain Eukaryota; kingdom Metazoa; phylum Arthropoda; class Malacostraca; order Isopoda; family Cirolanidae; genus Bathynomus; species Bathynomus jamesi. The sequence continues at coordinate 752,698 of JAJOZX010001538.1, read as the reverse complement.
GTTTCCCAACCGGGGGCCATATGGCCCCCTGGGGGCCATGGCACATTTGAAGGGGGCCACAGGAAAATGTTAAGATTAGAGGGGCCACATACTCCATGAAAGGGGCCACAGGACTCAACCTATTGAAGCCTAAATTATAGTTAGGCCAATAGATAATTTTAATTTATGTAGTTGAATTACATTTTAAAAAATTATTAATACATATATTTTCCTTTTTTTTTAGATATTTTATAATAGAATTTGAATTTATCTGTAAACAAATATTTTGCATCTTACAAGCTTATTGTGCGGCGCACTCCATTGTGCGCTTGATCGTTATGCGCCTGGCAGCGTTGTTGACTTGATAAAAATACTTCAGGTTGAAATCCTTACAGTCTGTTTACCACGTGGATCGTCGCTGTAGTGTGTAAGTAGCTCTTATTTGTTTACCCTAATATTGCGAAGTTGTAGTAATTTTAGTAGTTTTTTTAATTTAAAATAGATTGCTATAAGTACAGTATTTCTTTTGATTATATTTTTTTATAATTAATACATAATATAAGTAAATAACTGCAAATTTTTGTTAGCCACTGTTAGTTTTTGTTATGTTTTATAGTCCTATGTGACAAATAATATTGTACCTGAATACAAATAGTTGTTTTAATATCCTTTAATATATTTGTTTTTGTAAAATAGAGTTAATCTGCATATTACCTACTGAAAATAATGCTTATGGGGGCCACAGGAAAAAATAAGGTTCCTAAGGGGGCCATAAGCCAAAACCGGTTGGGAACCACTGGTATACATTATGGCGAAATAGCAAGTACGAGAGAAGTGGGATTCTTATTCTCTCGTCAGCCATTTCTGGCCAAAAAACAGTTTTATGTAATGAACGAAATCTGGTATTTTATATAATTTTTATTAGTCACTTCTCCGCCCTCATTTACCTCTCTTCTTACTTTACTGATTCTCTCTTCTACTGTTTTCTACTTCTAATTCTGTTGATTCTAAATTCCTTTACTGTATGATAGTTAACCGGCTTATAGGTATACTCATGACGGAGGATTGAAACGACGTGTTCCCCATTCAGTATTATTTTATTTAATTAATTTTGACGTAATTAAAGGGAAGGCGAGTATAGACCAACGTTTAATCTAATTAAATACTGAAGGGGGAGAGAGAGAGAGGGAAAAACGCTCGCGCGCACACCACACACACACACACACACACTCACACTCTTAACAAATTATTTTAAACTGCAATTTGAATACACTGCACGAACACGTGCTAACGAACCACCAACCAGTGGAAACTTTCTTGTGTGCGCCCCAATCTCTCTTTAAAACAATTTCAAAAGCCTTCTTTGATTGGTTTTCTTTTTACAAACAAGGATAAAATCTCCATTACCATTATTTTCCATTCAGTAACTAAAATAAAATTTATTTCCGGTAATAAATATAATAAATTGTTCATTAAACATCATCATAATCATATTAAATTCGAAGAAGGGTCTCTACATTTGAAAGAAGAAGTATAAGAAAGTATAAGAAACTATAGAGATGGAAAAAGTATAATAAAAGAAAAGAATGTGTATATAACATTCACACCATATGCTTACACTAATCTCGTGTACCAAGTCACTCGAAAAGTAAGGAAAATATGAAATGCTAATCTTAAATTACTTTTTTTTTTAGTCAATGTGCGCATGACAAGACCCAGGAGTACTCCGTCCGCATGGTATACACGTTATATAGATATCTTCCCTTCGTCATATTTTTTCAAGCTCTCCTGTAACCTCTCCTTTCAAAAAGGTTTGCTGCCGGAGTGGCTTGCGAGAAAAGAATAATCTCATTTGTCCTGTGCTTTACTACCACTTTTATTCTGATATGAATTTTTAAAACTTTAATAAGCGTAAGCACAGCATGAATGTTCATTTCCATTCCGAGTCACTTTTCTTTGACATCTTTTTCTCTTTTCAGATTTCTAGGGCTAACTTAGTGATTAGAGACACTGTTAGTCTTTACAGACCTGGTTAGACTTTGCTTGCGTCCGAGAGAGAGAGAGAGAGAGAGTTACAAGGAAAAGAAGTACCTCAAAAGGCCTTGCGGCCCATACCGAGGAGGTACCAATGGCAACGGGAGCCAGGGAAAATTTTGTAAAAGTTTATTTTTCTTTCAACTATCCTAGCAGTAGTAGAAAACTAGATAGAAAAGTAGAAGGCTCTCTCCCCACCCTCCGCTCCCTCCCTGCCAGAGGCAGGTACGGAAAAAGGTTGAAGAAAATACCTTGACCCTGGAAAAGTAGCCAAGGAAATTTTACAGGAAAGTGGAGAATATATAAATAGCTCTACAGGGTGGGCGGAAAGTAGCTCCCTATTTTGGATTGGTAAAAAAATACGTATATTACCCATTTATTTCAGAAGAAATAATATGAAAAGGTAGGCATACATGGTAGGTTTTCTGTAAAATTCAATGTGGGCTCCAACTCTTTCCACCAGCTTCTGGAGCCGCCCAGGAATGGCGTCCACTGACTTTAGCAGGAACTCCGGCGGGATGGAGGACATGACTTCCCGAATTCGGTCCTCCAGTTCTTCCAATGTCCTCGGTTTGGTGCGGTAGACTTCTTCCTTTACCCACCCCCAAAGAAAGAAGTCTCACGGTGTCAAGTCGGGGCTCCTGGCTGGCCATTGATGTGGACCACGACGACCCATCCAACGCCCAGGGAAGTGGGCATCCAGCCACTCACGGACAACAAGAGCGAAGTGCGGAGGGGCGCCATCTTGCATAAATATCAGATCGTCGATGTTCTCCCATGTGCTGACAACCGGCCAGACCTCGTTTCGCAACATAGCAAGGTACCGCTCAGCATTCATGGTGTTGCGCAGAAGGAACGGGCCCACAACCTGATCTGAGGTCATACCACACCACACCGTTACACTGAACCGATTCTGCCGTTTTTCAGCGGTAACCGTGCGACTTCTTTCTTTGGGGGTGGGTAAAGGAAGAAGTCTACCGCACCAAACCGAGGACATTGGAAGAACTGGAGGACCGAATTCGGGAAGTCATGTCCTCCATCCCGCCGGAGTTCCTGCTAAAGTCAGTGGACGCCATTCCTGGGCGGCTCCAGAAGCTGGTGGAAAGAGTTGGAGCCCACATTGAATTTTACAGAAAACCTACCATGTATGCCTACCTTTTCATATTATTTCTTCTGAAATAAATGGATAATATACTTATTTTTTTACCAATCCAAAATAGGGAGCTACTTTCCGCCCACCCTGTATATTTAGCTTGCTCACAGAGACACCGTGCAAGCGATCTCCTGCAGAGTTTTCTTATGTTTTAGTCTTGAACTATGAGAGCATTCAGTACTTTGTCTAGCCTATTTTTAAACACATTTACACTTTGACTGGAAACAACCTCTGAGGGAAGTTGGTTCCAGATATTAACTATTTTATAGGAAAAGAAATTTCCGCAGACTGAGGTCCTAAATGTCTTTACACACTCAAATAGTGTGCAAGATTTCGTCTACCCTTTTCTTGAACTGATCCACAGAGGAACTGTTCACAACTTCCGAAGGTAACCTGTTCCATGTGTCACAGATCTTATACGTAAAGTAATTCCCACACACACTAGTCCTAAACCGTTTCAAATCCAACTTCCAACCATTGTTGCGAGTTGGGTTATCATTTAAACTAAACATACTTCTAAAATCGACATCGTTGAACCCGCGTAAGAGCTTGAAAACCTCGATCAGTTGACCGCGCAGCCTCCGAGTTTCAAGCGAAAACAAGTTCAGGGCGCGTAACCGTCGATTGTAGCCCATATGCCTAACGGAAGGGATTAACTTTGTGGCCCTCGCCTGCACTCGCTCCAGCCTCTCAATATCTTTCCTGAGGGTGGGCGACCAGAACTGCACAGCATACTCCAGGTGCGGCCGAACAAGGGAATTGTACAGTGAGAGCACAATCTCCTTGTTCCGAAACTGAAATTGCCTCCTGATATAACCCAATAGTTTCTGGGCTTTCTTTTCCACCTCTACACACTGTTTCGTAAACTTAAGGTCGCTGCTAATTAGCACACCCAAGTCCTTTTCTAAATCAGTCACCTCGATATTACTACCCAACATCGAGTAGTCCGACTTGGGATTGGCGTAGCCAATGTGCATCACTTTGCATTTACCCAAGTTAAACGGCATTTGCCATTTTTCGGACCACTCTCCTATCCTACCTAGGTCCGCACGCAGTTCCTCGATCGCTTCGGGCGTCCCAACATTGGCCCCAAGCTTGGTGTCATCAGCGAATTTGGCGATCCGACTGACGATGCCACCGTCGATATCATTTATGTAAATGATAAACAACAGCGGCCCCAAAACGGAACCCTGAGGAACCCCACTAGTGACCGAGGCCCAACCCGAACTAGCCCTTTAATTACACCCTCTGCCGCCTATTCTTCAGCCAGTTTTCAATCCACCTACCTATTTCCCCACCGATACCCAGCGCGCGCACTTTCGCCATTAGCCGGCGGTGAGGTACCTTATCAAAGGCTTTCTGAAAGTCGAGATAAAGTATATCAATCGCCCTACTCTTATCGTACTCACTCAACATGACGTGGAAAAACTCGAGCAAGTTGGTGAGACACGACCTATGCCGTCTAAACCCATGTTGGGAGTCCCCAAGCAGCTTGTAGGAATCCAAATGGTCAACGATCCTATCAGCTATTATCCTCTAATAATTTACCTACAACTGAAGTGAGACTAATGGGACGATAGTTCCCTGGACTTTCGTGATCCCCTTTCTTAAAGATAGGGGTCACGTTGGCTTCCCTCCAGTCACCAGGCACCTGGCCCATCTCCAACGATTTGTTGAAGACTGTAGCCAGGTGGGGAGCCACCTGGTCGCGCACTTCTCGCAACACTCTGGGGAGAAACTGGTCTGGCCCAGGAGCCTTAAACGCGCTCAGTTTGTCTATTCTATCGGCAACGACTGTCGCGGTACATCGAACACTATCCAGGCCAGCACCTTCGTGCCTCACACTGGCTCGGGGATGATGCGGGTATCCTCCCTGGTGAACACTCCCGCAAAGTACTCATTAAGCACATTAGCGATGTCCGCGTCGGAGGTCCGCAGAACGCCGCTTCCGTCCTTTAAGGACCTATCATGCTTCTAATGGGCTTTCTACTATTAACATAACTGAAGAACTCCTTAGGGTTCCCCTTGCAGAGGCTTGCCACCCGTAGTTCTTCGTTACGTTTCGCTAGCCTAACCTTCGCCTTCACTTCCCTACACAGGCGGACATACGCTTCAGTGTTCTCGTGGGAACGATTGGCCTTCGCCCTCCTATACGCTACTTTCCTATTTCGGATAGCCGAAGCGATGTCACGATTGAACCACTTAGGCTGCGTTGAAGCAGGGGTGACCGGTTTTGAGGGTATGGCAGCAGACTGCAGCACCATAAACTCGTCCCGGAATGCACTCCACACTCCCTCAACATCGCCGCCGACCTCTAACCCCATCTCCTACGCTATCCCTGAGGCTAACAAAGTTCGCCCGCCGGAGATCGAGCTTACTGCCTCTCGAGTTACTACGCTTCACCCGAGGGACGCACACACGGAACCTAATAAGACGTGATCACTCCCGCCCAACGATTCGTCAACGGTGAGGCCAGTGACGAGGTTGTCTTCGGTCGTGAATACTAAGTCTAGAACGCTTTCGCCTCGTGTAGGCTCGTTGACCCACTGAGTGAGGAAGTTCTCATCAGCAAAGTCAACTAGCCTCCTCCCTTCAGCATCGGCAGTCCTGTTTTCCCACTTTATGCCGCGACAGTTGAAGTCTCCTAAAACTACACACACCCTATCCCCTAGCAGGCTACTGAGTTCGGTGTACAGGGCTGTATCCTCCTCGAGGAGGAGATGCGGAGGTCTGTACACCAAGATTAACCTATAGTTCGTCCCTCCCACGTTCAGATCGACGCCAAGCAGCTCCCGTTCCGACCGGAACTGGCAGTCAACCGGACTCAACGTGTCTCTGACGTATATTAGTACCCCACCCCCCTCCCCACGGGTGCGGTCTTTGCGAAACATTCTATACCCGGGAATTTCGAACTCCCCAACGTAGTCCCTACGATCAGTATGAATCCAGGACTCGGTGATAGCAACGATATCCTGGTATTCTGATGCTAAGAGCGCCCGTAGCTCGCAAAACTTGTTCCTAATTGACCTAGCATTAAAAAGCATTGCACGGAGGGAGCCTTCCCTATTCTGACCGCCCCCTAGCACGACCCGTTTCCCGAACAGCCAGGGCTGTCGGGAGTTGAAGAGCCCCTCACTAACGAGGGGGCAACTTCCGCAGGAGACTGAGCCCCCTCCAACGTAGGAGGAGGGTCACCCACCTGTACTTCGACGCACCCTTCAGTTGAAGGTACGTCCGCCACCGGCTCATCCTCATCTCTCCCCGGTGGGGGCCCATCATCTCTCCCGGACTCGACCTCACCATTCTGTATAGGTGCCGGTCGAGCAGCGCGCCTAGCACACCTTTACCCTTGTTATTGAGGTGGACACCATCCCTCTGGTAAAGGTCCCACCTACCCGAAAATGCATCGAAGGGGTCAATAAACTTCACGCCCAGCGGAACGCACAAGTCTTGTACCCTCTCGTTGATGCCAATGACCTTACTGAGCGCGTGGTCACTGGCATTCATTCGCGGTAAAATACCCATTAACATTCCCCTGTCTGTCTTCAGTTTTAGATCATCCGCAAGAGACATGATCTCGGTGATGATCCCTTCTGTAAGACCTACCCCACCGCCTTTGAGGAACAGGTCATTGCCACCAGCGTGGACAACGATCGCAGTCCTCCGACTAGCCACGCGCACCTTCTCTACCTCCTTCCTTAAGTGCGCCGTTCCCCGCCCAGGTAAGCACCTTACCTTCCTCCCATCCCGGTTTGCAGAAGCAAAGTACTTCTCCTGGCCCCTGATCTGCGAGTCCCCAATCAAAACGGTGTCTTCCTCCTTCGAGCACAGGAGACTAAAGCGGTTAGAGGTCTTGACAGGGGCAACTGGGGTCTCAGGCTTCGGCTTCGCAGCCTTCTTGCCCGAGACCTTTCGAAACCCGTCGCCACCCATACACGCAGTTACACCACCCGACCCACCCCGACAGGTAGCTACATCCTTCGGTTTCTTTGGGCCATCAGCAGGCCCCTTCCCACCCTTTTCTTCATTGGCCCCTGCCCACCCTTCTCTATCGATCCCTTCCCACCCTTCTCTATCAGCCCCTTCTTTGAGCCCTCCCTTTGTTCTAGATACTTAATCTTACAGTTTGAATCTGCTGGTGTGTTTTTAATTTGATCTTGTCCACTGGGTTGGATTTCCAGTGCTACGACCCTAGCTTCAAGCTTTTTTACTAATTCCTTTAGCTCTTTAACTTCCTTTTCGTGGTTGTCTCTAAGTTTACAAAACAAACATACACTAAGGGATGTGATATCGCTGATACTACCCTCGGGAAGTCTACGCACCAATGATTAACTTTACATTTAAAGCATTCTGCTTTCAATTTAGCTGGCCCTGCCATATTTTCTCTTTTTTTTTGTTTTTTCTGAATACTCTGAATAAGATAAAGCGTTCTAGCAATGAAAACTATCCAAAAACGTTATGACCAGTATATAAAAAGGGGGGGGGGGGTGAATTCATCCCGCGCGTAGACGCATCCGCCTTTTTGCAAGTGACGTTCATTCCTTCCAGAAGACTACACCTCTCCTGCTGCCGCACCGACCAAAGGTCTCCCCAGGGCCGGACGTCCCAAACGTGTCGCAGCTACCAACTGACAAACACTCGCGACGCAAGCGTCACGGATTTTCCGCCAGGAGCGACAGCGAGATGCAGCCCCTTACTAAGTCTTACTAGTCACTCACAAGCGGCCAGACTCTTAGAATCCAGTGTTCAAGGGATATCCCACCAGACCCAGAGGCTACGCCCGAGACTTTACGCTGGCCTGGCAGCCAGCTGGGCAGTAAAGCTCTCTCACCTCAGAGCAGTACAGCCAAGCACCATCAATTGGTCACCAAAGAACGGTCGCAGGGGGCTGGTCAGGCCATTACGCGTTAGGAATGGGCTTAACGGGGCACTAGCCACACTCCATTCATCGCGCCCCTACGCCTGGGACCCCTCCATCCCAGTCTCTCACAACCTACGAGCGTTAAATGGTGTTATTTATAGAGGTTCCAAAGCCTCTCTTCCCACGCATGAGGTAGCAGTAGGGTCCTAATAGTAAAAGAAGAGAAAAAGACTTAATACTAAAAGTTTTTTTTTTTTTTTTTTTTTTCAGAGGAGAACAACCTTAACGTAATCTAAAAGGACAGAGTAGGGATGGGATGGGGTCCTAGTAACCCACGGGACGGGATTGTGCAAAATACTTACCCGCCCTCCCGAGAGAGAGAGAACCTAAAGGACTGGCAGCCAGTTCCTCTAGAATCCCACGACTCGGGACCGGAGGGCTGTCACACCCCAAGTATAAAGTTTACTACATCCAGAAGAAATGTGCATAACCTTTATACCCCCTGCGGAGAGAGAGAGAGAGTTACAAGGAGTTACAAGGAAAAGAAGTACCTCAAAAGGCCTTGCGGCCCATACCGAGGAGGTACCAATGGCAACGGGTGCCAGGGAAAATTTTGTAAAAGTTTATTTTTCTTTCAACCATCCTAGCAGTAGTAGAAAACTGGATAGAAAAGTAGAAGGCTCTCTCCCCACCCTCCGCTCCCTCCCTGCCAGAGGCAGGTACGGAAAAAGGTTGAAGAAAATACCTTGACCCTGGAAAAGTAGCCAAGGAAATTTTACAGGAAAGTGGAGAATATATAAATAGCTCTATATTTAGCTTGCTCACAGAGACACCGAGCAAGCGAACTCCTGCAAAGTTTTCTGAGGTTTTAATCTTAAACTATGAGTGTGTTCAGTTCTTTGTCTAGCCTATTTGTAAACAGATTTACACTTTCACTGGAAACAACCTCTGAGGGAAGTTGGTTCCAGATATTAACTATTTTATAGGAAAAGAAATTTCCGCAGACTGAGGTCCTAAATGTCTTTACACACTCAAATACTGTGCAAGATTTGGTCTACCCTTTTCTTGAACTGATCCACAGAGGAACTGTTCACAACTTCCGAAGGTAACCTGTTCCATGTGTCACAGATCTTATACGTAAAGTAATTCCCACACACACTAGTCCTAAACCGTTTCAAATCCAACTTCCAACCATTGTTGCGAGTTGGGTTATCATTTAAACTAAACATACTTCTAAAATCGACATCGTTGAACCCGCGTAAGAGCTTGAAAACTTCGATCAGTTGACCGCGCAGCCTCCGAGTTTCAAGCGAAAACAAGTTCAGGGCGCGTAACCGTCGATTGTAGCCCATATGCCTAACGGAAGGGATTAACTTTGTGGCCCTCGCCTGCACTCGCTCCAGCCTCTCAATATCTTTCCTGAGGGTGGGCGACCAGAACTGCACAGCATACTCCAGGTGCGGCCGAACAAGGGAATTGTACATGGTTTCAGGAAAAAGAGAGGCACAGCCACAGCCCTCGCCATTCTGCACGAAGCGGTGGCAAACAAACTAGCGTTCAGCAGAAGAGTCTCGATAGTACTGAGAGATGTGAAGGCCGCCTTCGACAAAGTGTGGCACCAAGGATTACAATACCGCATCCTCGAACAGAACATGGAAGCAAACTTAGGAAAAATCCTTTGTAGCTTCCTCAAAGATCGAAAAGCTTACGTCCAACACAAGACCCACACTGGCAAGCTCTTCGACATCCAGGCGGGAGTGCCCCAGGGAGCGATACTTTCGCCCACTCTGTACAACCTGTACATCGCCCAATTGCCACCGCCCCCACCACACACCCGAGAAGTCATCTACGCGGACGACATCACGCAAATAGTAACATCAAACCTCGGCAAAGAGCAACACGCCAACAGGCTGAAGAGACAAATTGAAAGAATCAATGAATTCGAGGAACGTTGGAAAATTCAGACAAACCAACAGAAATTCACAGTTATTAACATTGGCCACAGGAACGTTCACGCACTAGAAATAAACAACCGAATCCAACCTTACAAGCAACAAGGCACAGCTCTCGGCCTGACCATCAACAGCTTTGGCTATAAAAACCACACCACAGCAAGATCAAACAAAGCGAAAAGAGAGCTCAGTAAACTCTACCGTTTCAGGGGACTCTCGGTAAAAAATAAGAAGATGCTGTACACGGCGCTCGTACGGTCTATCCTCGAATACCCGGCAATTCCACTGCACACAACGAGCGACACAAATCTGATGTTGCTACAAAAAATACAGAACGCTGGAACAAGATTCATCCTGGGGAAACGACTCAGCGACAGGATATCATCCCAGGCACTGCACCAACAAGCAAACTTACCAGCCCTCAATGTCCTCCTGCACAGCAAGGCGGAGAAAACTTGGAGGAAGGTACAAAACACCTCTCCACAGACCTATGAAGAACTCGATATTGGACCTCAGCGCGGGAGAGAGTACTTCTACTTCAAGAGAAGTCTACCCCGCAGCAGAAACCCCCCACCAACGGCACTCTTTGTACCGTATAGAAGATAAATAAATAAATAAATAAATAAATAAATAAAAAAAAAATAAAAAAAATAAAAAAATATTAAAAAAAATATTAAAAATAATAAATAAATAATTAAATAAATAAAATAAAAAAATAAAAGAGGTAGAAAACCCAAACTAAGCTAACAAGTCAAGCACCTTACAAAAGCTTGAACGCGCAAGGAAGGTGAATCACCTATCACCAGACCTTAAACCCACCATAAAAAAAAATAAAAAAAAAATAAAAAAAACCTGCGCATCCTTGGTGAGCCCGAGGACCTATCAACTCTTCATCTATATTTCCCATTTCCCCACTTTCTCTTATCACTACTACAACTCTAATTTCACCTCTTATAACGTCAACAACAACAACACCACTGAGTCGATCCTGCATCAGTTCTGATTTCCGCCGTATTTCATGCCGTATTTAATTTACCACTCAAAACCAAAATATTTTTTTATACTGTACTCGTATATTTGCGGGGCCCCTAATAGCGCGGGGCCCAAAGCAGCCGCTTTGCTTGCTTTGCCCAAAGGCCGGTCCTGGTTCTGCCAGAACCTTTTTTATAATTCACCCAGAGTTGCTGTCCATATAATATTACTGCACAAAGTACGAAAGTGTGTGTGTTTAGCTTCAATTGTACAAAACCGAAAGTTCCTTACTCATATTCGTTTTAGCACAAAGGCTTCGAGATTATTTTCTTATATCCGAGTCATCACTCAAGGAGCTGGTAATAGTTTGACCGAAATACTTAAACTCTTGTACTTCCTCAATTACTTCACCATTCATTTTAAACCTAATATCAGCTGGCTGATTACAGCTTTTAGGATGAAATTGCATAACTTTAGTTTTTGTAACATTAAAAAGAATATCATGTTTCTGCGAATACACTTCGCAGACTTTTAGTAGCGAGGGACTTATTAATATCATATCATCAGCATAAACTAAGTTATTTATCCTTGTGTTATCTATACAACATCCCACTGTTGCCTCATTAAGTGAAACAATTAATCCGTCAATATACACATTAAATAGCATAAGGGAGAACAAGGAGCCTTGTCTCATCCCGCAAGAGGAGCCAAAACATTCGGATAGTACATTGCCCCACCTAACGGTAAAAGATTGTTGGGAATACCAAAATTTCAATAAATTTAATATGTACATGGGAACCTTCCTGTCTTCTAGTTTTTTAAATAAAATATTGTGGTTCACTCTACCATATGCCTTACTTTTATCTAAGAAACAGCTATAAATAGTTGAATTTCTTTTGCTTTGTCCGGAGCTATAGGGCGCGTCCCTCTGTGGCCAATGAGGAAATGCATCTTCCTTCGATGTAAGGGCTTTCTCTGCCCTCGTGGACCATTCGACCAGCTGATCTCCTACCTATATTCCTTTCTCCTCCTTTTCCCAACTCTTTCTGGCTTTTTTTCCCCTGCATTTGGCTTTGTTTTGGACCTTGACTTGACTCTTTCCTTGGACCTTGGGTGAGGGAGGTGGTTGTCCTTCACCCTTGTCGCTCTTAAACCAAACCCAAACCCAAACCCAAGCCTAAGCCCTGTCCCTGCCATCTTTCACCGCGCGCTGGATGAGAGTGGCCGCCTTTTAGGCACGGGGACTGGGAATGGATGTATCTCCCCTGCGTGACATCTACTGGTGGGACCGAGTGTGCCCACGATTCGCCTTTCCCTTGTTGGAGTCAGTGGTGGCTGGATGCGCGCGGGGGATGAAGCTTCTTTTTGTTTGCTATGACTACTACTACTACTACTACTACTACTCGGGCTACGACTTCTGCTTTTAATACTCGGACTACTACTTCTCTCAACACTCGGGTGGTGGGCAACCAGGCCCTCGAGTCCTCTACCACTGGAAGACCGCATCCTGATGGGGTTGACCCCCACTTTGGTAACGGAACACTTGCACTCTCCTTTACCGTTGCCGACCCCAGCCTGTACGTTGAATATGCCCTTGGACGTACACCCTCTGAAGCAGGGGTCTCGCCCCACCCCACATCAGCCGCCTTCGGGCAAGTCAAATTTCAACCAAGACTTGCCTCCAAAACCCGGCTTCTTGCTCTCCCCGCCGTATGCCCCCCTCACCCGCCGTCGGCCCGCCTCCCCACGGAGAGAGCCCCGCGGCGGACGGGGAAGTCGGCATTAACGACCATCCTATCCACCGTTGGATATCCCAGTCCACTTCGATCCTACAGCCTCCCTATCCCTTCCAAGTATCCACAAATTCCTAGTGATCCGGCCTACCTCTGGGTCCCTTCCGACCAACTCTGAACGGACGTTTCAGGCGATCCGAGCCCGCAGCAACTCCAGCCGCTATGATGTACGACCGCAGAGGGATGGCTCCCTCCTCATAAAATCGCGCTCAGCCGCAGAGACGAAAGCCCTACTCTCCCTTACTGAGGTCCTTGGATGCTCGGTGTCCGTTTCCCCACACCCTTGCCTGAACCAGAGTCAGGGCACTATTTACGCTACCCGCCTATTGTCGATCGCAGTGAACGAGCTCCTGGAGGACCTCGCACCCCAGGATGTCGCCAAGATTCATCGCTTCACATCCAGACAGGGAGGTACCCCCTCCCCCACCCCGCGTCAACTTCTTACTTTCAATAACTTAACTGCCATTTTCATACACCACGCAGTCCCCTTCCACAATCTCCCTATCCGATCCCCGTTACAGGTGATTGCTACCCGGCTTTCCCTGGATAGACAGTACACCGTTTGTTCAATATACCTCCCTCCCCACACTCGAGTCTCCCACAATGACCTGGTGGAGATGGTACAACAACTCTCCAGGCCCTTTCTATTACTGGGCGGTTTCAATAGTCGCCACTCCTTGTGGGGAGACACACACACACACACACACACCACCTATATGGCCCCGACCCTGATTAATATCATGACCGAGCTCTCCTTCGAGTGCCTCAATGATGGCTCTCCTACATTCTACCATGCCACCACCTGCACTCTATTCTGTATAGACCTGTCCTTCGTTTCGACCGATGCCCTCCTAGATTTTAAATGGCAAGTCCTCCAAGAGGACTATGGAAGTGACCATTTCCCTGTTCAGCTCACGCTCAATTGGCCCGACCAAACCGTTCGGGTACCGGAAAATGGATTACTGCCAAAGCTAATTGGTCCCGCTTCCCATCCTCCGACGAGTGCATCGCATACTTCGAGTCAATCATTGTAGCGGCTGCGTGCACTAGCATCCCACGATCCTCCATCTACCCCCGCACTCGACGGGTATCTTGGTGGACCCCAGAGTGCACGGAGGCCGTACGCGCCAAGAAGAAGGCTACTCGACGCTTCTACCGTACGCGACCATCCATCGCACGGAGATGCAGCGGGCCAGGGCCATCGCCCGCCGTACAATGAAGACAGCGCGCCGAGCTTCTTAGCGTGCCTTTGTATCTGGCGTCACCACCACCACACCTTCGGCTACCATCTGGAAGAAGGTACGGGGTGTCGAGAGGCGACATGTCCCCTCTCGACCCCCGGTACTCCGGACTAACGACGGACTTGTATGTGAGCCCAAATCGGTAGCAAACCACCTAGCTTCTACCTTCGCCGCCGTTTCTTCCTCCGCAGTTAGTTCCCTCGTACCCGCCCCTAACAATAGCTCCTCTTCACCATCCATACACAGCAGCTACAACCGGTTGTTCACCATGCGTGAACTACAGGCGGCACTGGCCTCTCGACGATCCCCTTGTCCCGGCCCGGACGGTATCTCCTACAGCATGATCCAGCACATCCACCCTACCTTAAAAATTTTCCTACTAGACCTATACAACCGCATATGGAGAGAGGGCGCCTTCCTCTCCCGGTGGAGGGAGGCCTACGTAATCCCTATCCCCAAACCCGGCAAAGATTCCATCGATCCCACAAACTACAGACCAATCGCCCTAACGTGTTCTGCCTGCAAAATCTTCGAAAAAATGGTCGCTACGCGACTATCATTCTTCCTGGAAAATAGTAATTCCTTCCCGGCTACCCAGTCCGGCTTCAGACAATTTCGCTCCACCACTGACCCTCCTCCTGTTCCTCAGCCGAGACAGATAGAATGCCTTCGACAGTGGACAGTTCGTCCTATCAATTTTTTTTTGATATCCAGAAGGCCTACGACACACCACCCGTCGGACAATAATCCTTAGTCAGCTCCAACATCTAGGTCTCGTCGGAGCCATGCCGATCTTCATCAGGGGCTTCCTGTCCTCCCGAACCTTTAAAGTTAGGGTGAGCTCAGACCTCTCAGCACCTTCGTGCAGGAGAACGGGGTCCCACAGGGAAGCATCGTCAGTGTTCTATGCTTTTCCATCGTCATGAACACGGTCTCAAAATACCTTCCACCCACCATCCGTTCTTCCATCTACGCGGATGACCTTGCGATCTACTTCGCAGGGCGGGAACCGTCCGTCGTTCAACGGCAAATTCAGCTCGCCATCTATCGGGTGCAGAGGTGGGCGACGTCGGTGGAATTCCGCCTCTCCATCCCCAAGTCAAAGTGTATACTCTTCAGCAGAAGAAGACTCGCAACCCTTCCTGTTCCCTCTGTCACGTTATACGGCAATCTTCTTGAGGTGGTATCCTCCACGCCATTTCTGGGCGTGACTCTAGACCGACGGCTCAACTGGGTTCCCCATCTCAAACACCTGAAGCAATTCCCTCCAACGTCCCCTCGTTCTCCTAGATCACCTCTCCCACACTACATGGGGCGCAGACCGACGCTCTCTCCTTCGCCTTTACACTTCCATGGTCCAGTCGAAGCTGGACTATGGCAGTGTAGTATACGGTTCAGCCTCCAACGCCTGCCTCCGTATCTTCAACAGGGTCCTTAATAGGGGCCTCCGTCTCGCCACCGGTGCTTTCCGCTCTTCCCCAGCCTCTAGCCTTCAAGTGGATTGCAGTTACCTTCCTCTCTCTCCAACGGGATCTGCTCCTCATGAGGACATACCTCCGCGCACAGAGACTACCCTCTTCGCTTCTATGCGCGGCGATTTCTGAACTCCCACCTCAGGGACGAAACTGGCACTTCAGTGAAGCGGTCCGCTCTTTCCTTGACCTTTCCAACATGCCCGTCCCCTCAGTTATCCCCATTTCATACAGCATCTACCCCCCCTGGCTCCTCATCCCTATCAAGTTTTGCATGGACTGTGCCCTACCGAAGACTACCACGATCGCTACGGTATACAGGTCACTCTTCCGAGAACACGCAACCCAACACCCGGACACAATCCCCATTTATACAGATGGTTCCCGCTCGGAGACTGGTACGGCCGCCTCAGCGGTGATACTGGCCCAGCCGCTTTCTCGAGGCGTCAGCCTGCCCCGCGAGACCTCCGTTTTCTCGGCAGAACTCTTCGCGATTATGGAGGCCCTCGACATTGTGCGAACCCACTCTGCCAGCTCTTTTGTCATTTATTCAGATTCCCAAAGCGCACTTCTCTCCTTAGAGAGGTTTAACCCCCTCACCAGCTCTTCTGTACCATCCAGCAAACCTTCCACTTTTTAACAGCCTTCCGACACAAGACAATCGCCTTCTGCTGGGTCCCGGCACATGTCGGCATCCAGGGTAACGAGGAGGCGGACCGCACGGCAAAGACGGCCTGCTTACTGCCGGCCTTCTCCCGGCCCCTCCCTTTCTCCGACTTCTTCCCGACTCTCCGCTCCCACTTCCGCTCCATCTGGCAACGGGAATGGGACCAGGCCACACAAAACAAACTTCACAAGATCAAGCCGCAATTAGGATACTGGGCCTCCTCATTCCACCGGTCCCGCCATAAAAAAGTTATTCTAGCCCGCCTCCGCCTAGGACACACACGCATTACTCATGGTCACCTTATGGCTAAATCGCCAGCCCCGCTCTGCCCTACCTGCTATACCCCTATCACTGTCGTACATCTCCTGGTCGAATACCCAAACCTGTCCGCTCTTCGTCGCAGGTGTTTCCCTCTCTTTACCAAAATTCCCATACCCGAGCGTCTACAATTCATACTCGCCGAAGGTCCCCATTTTTCAGCGGAAGCGAGTTTCCTTTTTCTTACTTATTCCCATCTGCTTCATTGTGTCTAAGACCATACCCCTCCTACCCACTATCCTGCAACTGAACCTTACTCACCTCCTAGTCTACCATCCCCAACACAGTAACACCACCCATCCACTGCCTCGCCGAAATATGTACCACTTTCACTAGGCACGAATCGGCGGTAAATTAAAGAAAGGAAAAAAAATAGTTGAATTACTGTCAATGTATTTAGATATTGTTTCTTTAAGTACATAGATACACAGATCAGTTGAGTGGGACTTTTTAAAACCAAACTGATTAGGAGATGTCCATAGGTAATCATTTAATCGGAGTAACAAGAGTTTTTATAGTAGTTTCGAGAAGCAGGAAGCAACAGCAATAGGCCTGTAATTATTGCTGGATAGAATGTCTCCATACTTATTTTTGACCAGGGGCAAGATATATACCTTCATGAACTCTGCAGGGATATAGCTATGAGCAAGCATGGTTGATAGGAGTAATGGTATATGCAGACATACTACGTCATTGGTATATTTTAAGTAAGGTAAGGTGGGGTAAGATTGACACATCTTTGCAATTTCATCTTTATTTTTATCAAAATGCAATAATCTCAGCATATTTTGATTTTATTTTGATCTATAATAATTTAGTTAATTAATCATAGTCATCCCTGCATAAAAAATCTTTAAGAAGTAAGCCATTCATAATTTTTTTAAAAGTGACAAAATGTCAATGTTACCCCACGGGTGGAGTAACATTGACGGTACATTGTTTCCCCATTATATGCCACAATTCCCCTTTTCAGGGGTAACATTGACACCCAACTATGTTTTTAAGAAATAGTAACGAACAGTAAGCATAGTCTATTGAATAATCTAGAGGTATAAGTTATGCTTATTCAAAGTCTGGGAGATCAAAGAGTCCTCTATTGCTGACTGGAATAGGATCACCGAGTTTCTTCAGGATGGTCCACTTTTGTAGGCCATTTCCAGTGACATCCACTACGGATCATCACACTGACAGTTGCACAACTCTGAATGAGATGAATCTTCTCAATGACTCCAGGGAATCTCTCATCATCATAGTCAACCTTCACATAGTTACCAATTTTGAGATCTCTGACTTTCACAAATGTCTCTTCTTGATCATCACATGATAAATTCACATCTTCATTTTCTTGGTCATTTTCAGTCAGAACTTTGAGCCTTTTTGTTTCGTTGTTTTCCTTTTTGCTTCCCATCTTTTTTATTTTCCTGAATCCTGGCTCTTGCTTCATTCTCAGTTAAACATTCTGCAAATGTTCTTTTCAGTCTAACACGTTTTTCTGAGCTATATAAATGTCAAACCTTTGCCCAAACATAGTATTCATGCATATGGGGTAACTTTGACATTTTGTCAATGTTACCCCATAAATAAATATTGTGAATATTTTCTACATGGGCTTTATTTTATTAAATTTTTAATTTTACATTTTAACTAATAGTCTTACCCAATATATATAACTGATTTATGCAGTTAAGAGTAATGTCCTTACCAAAGTTTTCTAAATTCAAAAAATTGCCACAATAGTTCTCAATAAAAACAAAGAACTAAAATAAATATAATACTTCACTACTATAGTTTTAAAGCAGGTTTAAAATATATAATAATGATATACATTTTTCCTTAATTTGTTTTTATGTCAATAATGTTCTTATAAAAGGTGTCAGTAAAGTGTAATAATCATATGTCAATGTTACCCCACTGTCAATGTTACCCCGTGTTACCTTACTCGTTTGATAGGTCATCTACCCCTGACACAGAACCAGTCTTTAACCCTTTAAGTCCTGAATTTTTCGTTGGGTTAAATTATGAATGCGTGTATTTGAAACGTTAGCAATTGGCATCTTCAGTCCTTAAAGGGCTAACTCTTTAATTAACCTCTCTACTTCAGGAACTGATATCAAAGTATTTTCCCTTGTCCCTCCCAAAGGCCGTTCGCTGCACTCCATCTTTAGATTATCCCTACTTACACTGTTAAGAATATTAGAGTAGTGGTTTTTCCACAGCTTTGTAATTTCATCCTCCCCCGACACCTCATCGATTGTCGGAGGGAGGCCACTTTTGACACCCGTTTGATTTTTAACAAATTTCCAAAATTTGTTGTTATCGTTATTTATGCGAGCTTCACAGGCTTTTGATGCTCGAATAGACTCTTCTTCCTGTTTACATCGCCTTATGACCCCCTTATACTGACCCCTACTTCTACACATATTTATGTATACTGGTCCTAAACTGGGTCTACCATGAAAGCACCACAAATCATAGGCGTCTTTCGATTCCCTCTTCAGGGGGGCAATAAAATCGTTCCATCCAGGAATAATCTTAATATGATAGTTGTAAGATTTAATCAGGGGGGGGCTTCCTGCTTCTCTTAACAGAGATATTATAGTAAGAAAATATCCATCTATGAGTTTACAGTTAGAATAATTTGAGCAAGGATTATTACAGGCAAGGTGCAAAATTTCTAAATTATTAAAGAGGGGCAGGGACAACTCGATGTCAGGACAACTCGATGTCAGGACAACTCGATGTCAGGACAACTCGATGTCAGGACAACTCGATGTCATTTTATTTATATATTTAATGTAGGTTAACTGAATGCCCGGTTAGGTCAACTGTACGCCCTTGACGATTGGTTAGGTTAAGTTGTGATATTTTCTTAAAACTAACGAAAATATCCCTTAGGGATATCACATCGAGTCGGGTCGCATCGAGTCGGGTCGCATCGAGTCGGGTCGCATCGAGTCGGGTCGCATCGAGTCGGGTCGCGTCGGGTCGCATCGAGTCGGGTCGCATCGAGTCGGGTCGCATCGAGTCGGGTCGCATCGAGTCGGGTCGCATCGAGTCGGGTCGCATCAGTAGTATAGCCGCAGAAGGGGAGAGTGCAGGAATGTTGCAGGTTATTATGTAATGTTGCAAAGGGGGGTGGGGGTTGTTGCAAATGGGGGTGTGTGTTGTTGCAAAGGGGGATGTTGCAAAGGGGGGGGGGGTTGTTGCAAAGGGGGTTGTTGCAAAGGGGGATGTTGCAAAGGGGGTGGGGGAAAGGGGGGTGGGGGGAAAACTTGGAGGCGGCGTTATCCCCCAAGAGAAAGAAGGAGGAGGAGAGAAAGGAGGAGAGGTGTTCACCTGGCAGGAGCCAAGTGCACACTGAGACTTCCAGCCGGTCTGGCGTTGTTTTATAGGCTCCTAATCAGCCAGTTGGCTGAGTTGCCAGATAGCGCCATGTATTCCATTATTATCCTAATCAGCCAGTTGGCTGAGCCAGAGACGCCTGAAGAAGAGAGAGATGCCTGTAGGAGGGAGAGACGCCTGTAGGAGGGAGAGACGCCTGAAGAAGAGAGAGAGATGCCTGTAGGAGGGAGAGACGCCTGAAGGAGAGAGGATAGGTGCACATGCAGGAGTACACATGCTGGAGGTACACATGCAGTAGGTACACATGCTGGATGTACACATGCAGGAGTACACATGCTGGAGGCAAACATGCAGGAGAGAGAGAGAGAGAGAGAGAGAGAGAGAGAGAGAGGCGCCTGAAGGAGAGAGAGAGAGCTGAAGGAGGGAGAGAGACACCTGAAGGACAGAGTGGAGTTCTCCCCCAATTTATTTTCGTTTCCCTAACCTAAGAGGCCACTATGGGGTTTACCAAAGGGCATGAAATAGAAGGAGCAGAGCTCCTTACTCGGCCGGAGCCGAGGGGGGAATGGTTCTTCATCAACTTCGCGATCTTTTATAATCCTCTATTCTGGCTGAGTTGCCAGATAGCGCAAGGTATTCCAGATAGCGCCATGTATTCTAATAAGCATTGTGTACCACAATATGGTAGATGAATTAAATAATTACACACTTAATTGAAATATAGATGTATATAGTGTTTTACAATAGATGTATATAATGGTAATATTAATATTTGGAACATTGAGTACTTAGCTTCCTTGAAGTTGAACGAAGCAAATAACATAGTTTACCTTCGAAAACGCCATAATAGAAAACAATTAATTTTATGGATAACTATTTCGACAAAAGTTTACTATAATTATATCAGTCTTTTAAATATCTTCTGATATATATATATATATATATATATATATATATATATAAAATACCACAATATATATCTTCTATTATTCAATAACACATTAGAGAGATTTACGCAATAATAGAATTAACAAAGTTACCCTATTTCGTTAGACAGAAACGAATTTTTATAAGGAATACCAACCTTCATTAAACTTGAAGATGAACGATGCATACAGTCTCATTCCTGCGACGAAAAAAATGAAAAATGACGTAAAATAAAGAAATTATTCATTGCCCAAGCCACTATAGCGAGGTTGGTTTCGGAGAATTCGAACGAAAAAGGTCTCTAGAGACCTTTTCGGGCCGAGAGATTATCTTTCTACAAGCTATTCGAGCAGAAATCACCACTGGCTTCAGATATTAATTTTATTATTCTTATTATTATTTCTACAAATATTTACGCGTTATTTTTTATGGTGTCATATAGAAATATAATGATATATATATATATATATATATATATATATATATGCTACACACACACACACAGACAGTGCATGGAACTCTTCTGGGATAATTAAATCCACTATAGTCAGAGTAAGTAATGACAAATACCGCCTCGGTGGTGTAGTGGTTAGCGTCGCGGACTACGAGTCCATCGGCCCAGGGTTCGAGACCCGACGGCAGCCGGCGCGCAGCAAAGCCCAGCTGTTCCACACAATAAAGAAAGTGGTTGGTAGATAAATGGGTACCCTAGGAGGCCTAGTGGTCAAGACGCTGGGCTGCTGATGGGTCGTGGTTCGGAATCCACGTTAAACTGTAGGTCTAAGGTGGAGTGAAAAGCTTGACCTTCATCAGAATGAACAATTCGGGCAACGACGCGGGCAACGGGTCACTCGCAAAGAGAATTTAATCATTGGCAAACTTCCTTCCAGACTACTCTTTCTATACATATATATATATATATATATATATAGAAAGAGCGAGAGTTTTGTTCAATAAATAATAATCGAAAAAAACTGCACGAATTTCTATGTAGCAATAATAATAATTAACAAATACGTGATTTAAAATAACAGGACCATTTTACCCGAGGCAGTAGTATATCCGAAAAATAAGTTAACAATTCAAACAATACTAATAATTTGTAAGATATAATATAAGGACTACCATAGAAATGTAAGTGCCTATAATTCGATTTTATATATATGTTACTCGTCCGGTCTCGTTATAGCGGATTGGTACACGCTCCACCCAGCTACATCGGCAACCAATCACGACGGACATCTGGTCTTTTGGGCGGAGCTTGGTGAATGTGCATATAAAAGGGGATATTTTCAGTTGGGAGTAACAGTAGCTATTTTCGCATCAGTGAATAATCAACCATGGACCTGTACGTCTCCCCAGACTTGTATGAAGAACGTGATACTGCAGCATTAACCACAATTAGCCTTTTCAATGCTGTTGATTGTGGCGAACTATTTTCGACGCAAACCGTAGAAGATATTTGCAGTGACGCTCCTTACAATCCTACGCAAGGGACTACCATAGAAATGTAAGTGTCCATAATTAGAATTTTATAGGAGAGTTGTAGTATTTCAGATACTAGTCAAAAATGTCAATCAATGTTATTTCCCCATCATGCTAAAATCGAAATTGGTAATCGAACCAAAGATATCTTCATATAATGGAGATCTGTCTGTCTGTCTGTCTGTCTGTATATGTTTTCCTTTAAGGTCCGATGAGGATTTGACACGAGTTATACAATCTTTTGAAGGGGATACGGATGATATACTGATCAGTCAGCAGTGTCACACATCCTCCACCATGGATCTGTACGTCTCCCCAGACTTGTATGAAGAACGTGATACTGCTGCATTAACCACAATTAGCCTTTTCAATGCTGTTGATTGTGGCGAACTATTTTCGACGCAAACCGTAGAAGATATTTGCAGTGACGCTCCTTACAATCCGACGCAAGGGACTACCATAGAAATGTAAGTGTCCATAATTAGAATATATATACGGAGAGTTGTAGTATTTCAGATACTAGTCAAAAATGTCAATCAATGTTATTTCCCCATTATGCTAAAATCGAAATTGGTAATCGAACCAAAGATATCTTCACATAATGGAGATCTGTCTGTCTGTCTGTCTGTATATGTTTTCCTTTAAGGTCCGATGAGGATTTGACACGAGTTATACACTCTTTTGAAGGGAATACGGATGATATACTAATCAGTCAACAATGTCAAATAATGTAAGTGTTTTTCGATCTTTTTGGGATAAGAAGACGCAATATATTTTCATAAATTTATTAAATGAAAGAAATCAGTACAATAAACGAATATACGAACAAAAACATTATAATATACAACGAGTACGTACAATTGGAAAACGGTTTTTTATCTGTCTACATACCATTTCATCGTTTCGGTGAGTGTGACACGGGTCAAATAAATTTAAAAAATTTATAAATTCTTTATCATTTGACATATGCATGAGAAATGAGACACAGTACATTCCGCAAACATTAGTAAAATATCCCTGCATACGAAATGGGTTCCATACAACTTCGGGAATATGTAACTGAGCGAGAAATTTTACAATAATAGGGTCACTCCAGGGTTGAGTACCGAGTGAATCAAAATAGTACAGGCGCTGTCTATTTTTAAAATAGACGCGATCCAGTGAATCCCTTCATTACCGATGATGTCTGTGTTCACTACCGCATTCTCGCGTACTTGGCAAACTCAATGTTCATTCTTCGCAAACACGCCGATAAATTTGGAACGTGTGACTCGCTCCATTACTTTCTGAAGTGTATTAGCATCCATTTTAAAAGTCAGTGATAACGCTTCTAAATCTATCTACTTCTATTAGGCTTGCGATTCGAGATATACTAGTACACTAATAGGAGCGTCTATAGGCTTGGCGAATTCCAGCCGAACTGAGATGTTTCCGCTCTGCTGTGGTGTTAAATGGGTATTTACGCTAGCAGATAAGTCAGGTGTAATGTCAAACGGATAAAGGTTAAATTGATCAATGAATTCTTCCTGCGTTACCCCATTACCAAGCTCATCACAATCACCTGCAATATGGGTCAGATTACTATAGGCTCTGGCACAAAGAGGTAACACAGCATCTGATGAATAGTCCGTACCCATTGTTCCACCCAAAGCAGTGCCATTAACGTATAGAGTTATATTTTTAAGTCCGAAATTCTCGAATTTAAAGGCACTCTTTTTATATTTTCCATTCACCGAAGCGTGGTCCTGCATGCCGATTAATATCCTTTTAGGAAGATTTCCCAGGGCAATGTTTTCTATCTGCTTCGATGCCAACCCTGCAGGAACCGTATATAGTTTGATCTGCACTCTGTTAATAGGATATTTCACTGTAGCGTTTAGTAAATTTTTCTCAATTTCTAGTTGTTTTGGTGAACTTAATTTCACTCGCCGTACGCGGAGGTATGTGTCCATAATGTGAACCACAACGGACTTTGCGCCCTCTTCTTGATTCGCATCCAGATTTAAGCAGATCTCAGGACTCGTGCGGGTGAGCTTTATTTTCATATCCACCCCGTTCACAAGCAACTTCTCCTGGAAAGTGAAATCTGTGTGCAACCGTCCAAAACACTCGTATATTTTCTTTTTAGAATTTTTAAATTTGTCCTTTATACTATTTTCATCTTTAGTTTGATAATATCCCTCCGCACTTAAAAAGGTAGCCTTCGCTTCTTTGGAAAAGTTGAGGACATTTTCCAAATAGGCTCGTAGATGATAGTACCCCGTGCCTGCCGATATGTTGGTCTGATTTAAATATACGTCACACTGGTTGAATATGGCGTGCAGAAAGTTTGTTTCAGGGTATACAGCATATTTGTCATCGCAGGCCGTTCCATCAGAATGGGCTATACGTAGCTTAGCGTACATGTGCACACAGCTTGGATCAAAAAAGTAAGGACCTGAGCTGGGTATCACGAATTCTATAGGTGCACTCGGGGAACTAATAATTGTGTTTAAAGGGTTAATTGTAATAAAGTCACTGTGCTCAATAGAAACTTGGGTTGGCGGGAGCTCAAAAAAGGACAGCTCCGACTTACAGCATTGTGAACTACATGGGTGGATGAAGCGTGCCATGGCGAAATAGTGACTCCTCTCTCGACAAGTGGTAAACAAACTATGATTCATGAGATCAATATCCTTAGCTTATATCAGTCAAAAAGTGGTCAACCATAGGTTTCATTCGCTTACAGCATTTCTTTTTTGACAGCCTTTTACGTTTAATACCACGTGACCCCTTCTTCTTCTTCCGGGGAGCCCCCTCTTCCCGCCACCACGCATTTTCTCTTTGCATCTTTGATGATTTCGTTCCGTGTACGCTTTAAATGTTTTTTTAGGGCTTCTTTAGGTTTAGCCCGGCCAATATGTCTTCTGCAGTGTTAAGGCCTGATTGTAGCGCTTTCCTTCCAAGGTATCTGGCACCCCTCTTCAGCAAAGGAACAGCCGTACGTAGTATGGATGAAAAAATGGATCCAAGTCCACTACCGCGCTGGTATCGCATCCCTCGATAGACGGTGAAAGGCTTTCTATCCATTATAACTCAGTGCGTCGAAAGTGTAGCTTCACTGTTAAGCTCCCGTTACCGAATGGGAAGTTTTCGCCCTCAATCGTTCTTATATATATTGTGATATTGGTTATTAAATTAGTTGCGACATTCACATAATGGGGTCTGTCATATGTAATACTCAAACTCCTTCCTCTATGGTTGGGGATGTGAGCAATGCGCAGCAGGCGTGCCTGGGTATCCCCAACAAACTGGTGCTCCACTATATTACTGTAAATATAGCACATGTCTGGGGACCTTTCAGCCAATTTCTCCATCTTCAATTGATACATTAATCTGGACAAGTTATACTGTGTCTCGTGAAATGTGTCTCTTTGGAAGGCTGCGCTATATCGGCCGTTGGTTAGAATTTTGAACTTTCTATGTTCTTTAAGACATCTGTTAGTCTTGATTTTAGGATTAGTGTATGTGCAGGGTTGTTTACGATTTCATATACTAAATCATTCGTAAGGTTTGAGTTTCTTAAACTTACGTTTAAGCCTCTCACAACATCCTCGGCCGAACCATATTGACCGGCCCTAGTCTTACTTCTGTACTGTAATACCGTGCAATCTTAGTCCAAGCGATGCGCATAGTTTCATCCATAGCTACCCCAGCTTTTTCACACTCGTCAATGTCTCTAAGAATCGTAAAAACGGTTTCTTCATGTTCAATATTTAAAAAGACGGTGTCCAGCTGAATTTCGCATATCCCCACCTCATACGAATCACGACCCAATTCAATGTGCCCATGGAGTTCTGTTACAAAGTTGGCTAGCGTGTTGTTAGGGTGTACAGACAGGGACGAGGAGGACGGGAGTGTGACGTAGAAATGGTTAGGAGCCATGTTGCATACTATTTAAGCTTCATTATTGCATCAGCTTTTATATAGGTGTTGAAGCTTTCTGGGTACCCTAGCCATTTCACCAGGTACATTTTTCTCCTTCCTGAACCTTTGCTTCCTAAAATTTTCTCAATTTTAAACACATTTTTTTCTAAATTAAACGCGACTTTCTGCATTTCCTCGCGGTAAAAGCCTCCTGAGATTTCTTCCCCATTCAAATCTTCAATGTAATACATCATTATCACACCTTTAGGTCTCACAGCCCTAACTTTAAAAATCTCGCGTGTCCATCCTTGCTCAAACCCTTTGCGAATTTATTCCCCGAACGCGACAGCCTTACATAATCATTGGTTTTGAAGCGCACAGAGTGTGGTGTGGTGGTGGTGGTCCATCTCTTCTCGGGAGCGTACCTCTTTCTAAAACTTCGTTAGGTGTTGCCCCAATCGTGCGATGGTGTGAGCGGTTGTAGGATGATGCCAATGGTTCCAGAATGTCTAGAAATCTGTATGTGTTTTATGTGTAAAATAACGGTGCATGCGTTCCTTTATGGTGCGCTGAACTCTTTCAGCTAAAGAAGCCTTATGTATAGAATTGGTTGTGTAATAGCTGATATTAAACTCTGTCAACATATTCTGAAAAGCACGGCCTATAAACTCCTTCCCCATATCCGTACAAAAATAGCCAGGAACCCTGTTTTCTTTTAACATTAGCGTTTTGGTGGCTTTAGCAACTGTTTCAGGTGATTTATTTTTCAGAGGAACTAGCCACAGATATCTAGAGAATACGTCTATTATGAATAGAATGTAGCGGTAACCATCGTTATACACAGAGTATCTTTGCATGTCTGTTAAATCTGCTTGCCAAATAGAATCAATCGAGGAAGCCGTTGTCTTGGCTGTTTTAAACCTTTTTCTCACAGGCTTATGAAGCGTATAAGCGTCCTGCTCCCTCAAAAATCTTTCAACATCTTTTTTTCCTACTCCGTAAACGTGCAGTCTATCTACGCCGCCGTAAGAGGATGGGGCAGAAATGTCATAATAACGTTTAGTTAATACGTTAGCCATTTGCGTATTTTAGAGGCAGGTGGGTAGGGTTGGTTTAACCTCTTCTTTCTCCTCTTGAAAGGTGTTACCGCAGGGGGTGACGGCGTCTTCAATTGTGCCACAGACGTTGCGTGTTCCAAGTCTTTTAACCTGTTCAGATTTCCTATCAACGTTTTAGGGACATTTATTTGTTGTAGTCTTGCTTTAATATGCTTCCATCCTGATGGTGATGGCCTATCCCACTTTCTCACCAGATCATGGACAATGTCTACGATATTCGATCCCTGTACCTTTGATCCTTCCACAATGATCTCCCCTGTATCGGTCCATTGTATGGCGGGATCCTCATTCAATAGATTATAAAGACTTAAGCCTTTACTCCTCAATGTAAGTGGGAGGGTATTTTTTAATACATGTTCGATATGTTGTGTGGCTAATCTTTTTGGTTGATCAGCTGTATCGTCGGGTACAGGTCCTATGTCGCCATCGGTGCTGTGCCTAATAACCACAGGAATCTCCGTAGGGCTCTTATAATTTTCGTACTCGTGAAGAAATTTCTGCAGAGCTTCTTGGTATAAGATTCTTTTCTCATCAGGTGTTTTTTCACTGTTTAATAGGGCTAACAATTCGCTTTCCATTCTTTTAAGTCTGCTTTTACGGGGATCTAGATCCGTGTCTCTTTGCATTGAAGCGTACACCTCGTGGGGAATCACTACCACTTTCTTCATTATATTAATCTAGTCAGTAAAGGGCCCAAAACTGAAAATAAGATGGGGAGAAATGACCCTCCTGTTTGCACAATAACTCGTTTTTTCTTCGCTGCAGTTTGACTTTTACGAGCGAGTGTACGTATTATGTTCTTGTAGCGGCGTAGGCGAGCCTTCTGATGGGCTTTCATTGATACATTGCAATTTATAACGTTAAGACAGATTTCACAGATGCATTTTAAAAAGTCGGCGTCGATATTTTTAATAAACATCTGCTGCATTGCCCGGGGCAGTCGATGATAGATTTTTATTAATTCATGGTATTTCTTTAGTCTCTTTGTCATTCTGGAATATACACCGTTTCAGGCTCGTTTGGAAATATATTCGTTCGCAGAAGCACTCTAAACGTGTTTCGCGGATGAAGGTCGCAAAGCAAATATCCGTAACGCGTGCTTGTAGCTTCTTTATAAACTTCCAAAAACTCCTTACGCTGATTCGGGAACATTTGATTGGCTAATACCCCAATTTGTGATACATCTCTACGTTGCGCGAATAAGACTAGATATTGCGTATTTAACGACACATCGCGCATGTATCTATTTTTGAAAAATAGATTCTGATTGATGAAGAACACGCTTATGTTAAGATGGTGGGAGTATACTGTAAATGTCTCGGCAAACGTTTTATCCATCTCCAACATGAGATCGTCAATTACAATGATTGTATGTTCAGTTCCCTTTAGCGAATTAACGTCATATACACCTTTGTGGAACAAAATATCATCTGGTACTCGTTGAACGCTGATTGATACGTCGAATAGCACCATATAACTTTATGCACAAATTTCGAGAACATCTCGCCCTTTTCTTTAATGATTTTAAGCATAAACACAGTTTTACCACATCCTGTAGGTCCAGATATAATACATGTGGATGGGCTCGTGAATCTGAATTTTTCTACAGAGTCCATTTCTAACACGTCACACTCCTAAGTGGGTCATTTACAAAATATTACAAATTTTGAGTGCTGATCCTTATATTTCTTCTCCCACAGAACCGACGATGAGGTAGAGCACCCTATCATTACGGATGACCTCGACGACAGTGTGATCCTCCCCTGAACCAGCGATACAGGTTGCACGTCCAAAGCGGAGGTATGAGAACCCCACATCAGGTATAAAGCGGCCGAAATACGTACCTGTTGCAGCAGACCCCAACCCTCAACCGCAACAACCTCCCAGCAGCAGCAGCACCTCCCCCTTATTCCGCCCCCCGTTCTGTTAAGTCTACAATAATAGATCCCCAACCCTCTTACGCAACAACCTCCCCAGCAGCAGCAGCACCTAATATACCCCCTTATTCCCCCCCGTTCTGTTAAGTCTACAATAATAGATCCCCAACCCTCCTACGCAACAGGGCCTCCATCAGCAGCACCTAATATAGCCACTAATTCATCCGCCCCCCGTTCTGTTGAGGATGTATAACACTGGAATTGGTGCGATCCGCTGCCCCCACCCCCGCCTTGACTAGAAATCGGTATAGAGTTAGGGTCGACCCTAGAGCCCTGTATAGCAATGGAGTTGAGCGCGGGATACGCAGGTAGTACAGCGTATTATAGAGTTTGCTCTTCAGAATCGCGACGAGCGTGAGGTCAGGACGAGTCTGTCCTTTGGGTTCGGTCAGATGACGGTGATGTAGACGATTATTGGGTGATAGTACCGTTCAGGCGTTTGGCTGCTGAAGATGTAGAATATATATTAGGGCGTATAATGCAAGCCGTCCAAAGTAGTATAGCCTTCAATATGGACAACTTCACGGTAAATATTGACCATGTATACCGTGTTGCGGGTCATAGTGCCATACCGTACACTCTTAACTTCAATTCTCCAACTATTTACCGAAGGCATATAAACGTCGATCGTGGTTGCGGCTTTATAGCAGTACTCTTAGCACGTATGTTTACTGTACAAATACACGGACTCAAAAAATTTGGCTGCCTACGATCGTTGAGCGTGCCCGTAAACTAGCTGTAGACTGTGAACTTGAATTTGACTGTAATATGGGTCCTGAAGAGCTGAGAAAGGTAGAACAGGAAATGAATGTGCGCATAGTTGTATTTGGTTTGGATGATCGCCGCCGGACTGTGTATGTTTTTAAAAGCTGTGTGAGAGATCGTACAAGACCCCTACTTATTTTAGGATTGTCAGGGACAACGTATCTCCCCATCCGTAATATAAGGGGGCTTTACGCGAGTTATGACAAAAGTCGAAAATATGGGAGACATCATGATTTGTGTAAGGGGTGCCTCGAGTTTGCGGCTGATATAGTGAGACATTGTAAAGAATGTCACATGGTATGTGAGCAGTGTAAAAGCACCAAATGTGAAAGCCGTGTAGTTGAGAAGAGAGACTGTGATGTGTGTAGACGCACATTTTTCAATAATAGCTGCTTTGATCTCCATAAATCAATTGGTACGTGCAGGAAAATGAGAATCTGTGAATGTGGTATGTTTCACACAATGGATAATTGGGGAAAATTTAAGCACAAGTGCGACGTAATTCACTGTCCTACATGCCAGGAGGAATATAAGGCGGATGGAGTAAAGCATGTGTGTTATATGAAAGATGCTAAGCCTAAAAATAACCCTTGTATAACTGTGTACTACGATATAGAAACATATACGAACGCTGAAACCAAAGAGGTAATTCCACATTTACTTGTGAGCCAGACCATCTGTGATGAGTGTATGGGTATCGAATGTGACGAGTGCCCCAAATGCGGTAAACGGACAAACGTTTTTAAAACGAATGTCAGCGATAGTCCTGTGAAACTATTTGTGTCCTATATTGTCAAGTTAGCCGACAAGTTCAAAAAAATGTCTGTGTATATTCTCGCCCATAACGGGGCAAAGTTTGACACGCAGTTCCTTTATAAGAAGTTGCTTGAACACGAATCCTCTGAGATATTTACAGGTGATCCATTGAAAAGAGGCAGCAAATTAATACAGATGCAGATAAGAGGCAATGTACAATTTAAAGATACTTTATTATTCACACCTTGTAAATTAGCAAAGCTACCCAAGGTGATGGGAGTAGCAGCTGAAGTTTCCAAAGGATACTTTCCATACACTTTCCTCACCAGCGAGACTTTAAACTACGTAGGCCCACCACCCCCCAAACATTATTTTGACTGTATGGATGAAGACTTTGATCGATACTACGACAGTTTTAATGAAAGTAACCCTTATATATAGCTGATGAATGTGAGCGTTATTGCGTGAATGATGATGCGCGTGCTTAGAGTATGTTTCCAGGCCTTTAGAAGTATGTACATAGCCGTTTCAAATGCGATCCAGTGCAAGTCGCAACCACCATCGCATCATTATGTTTTACGGTGTTCAAGAATAACTTCATGCCTAAAGACACCTTAGCCATTATTCACCGAAACAACCCCCGCAGTTACGGACACAAGGCTATTTACTGGCTCATACACCTGCAGCAACAAACAGGTGTATACATAAAGCACGCCCGCAACACGGGTGAAGTACCCATTAAGATTAATGGACGTGTTTTTTGGGTTGATGGGTTAAGTGAAAAACCGTGTCACTGGTGTGAAGACTGTGTATTCCTTTAATGGATGCTGGTGGCATGGATGCCCCCGCCCTGAGTGCGGTATCGTCGGAGATATCCACGGTAGATCTCCTGCCGACTGTCTTGCAGGGACCCGCACCCGCGATCAACTTATAGGGTCACAGTTCACTCACAAAGTCTTGTGGGAGCATGAATTTGATGCACGGATGGAGACAGACGATGTATACCGTGAGGAAATAAAAACGATCAAGCGTTCAATGGTGCTGGATCCTCTCAAATGTGGTGATAGCTTGTTTGGAGGACGTACAAATCCTTTCAGACTATACTTCCCACCTACGGAGGGCGTGAAGCTCCATTACTACGATTTCTGTTCTTTATACCCATACGTGATGAAGAGCAATCCGTACCCCGTGGGCGCTCCTGAGAAACTGGTGGGACCTAGCATGCCGTCCATCAATGAATTTTCAAAAAATTTGAATGATCATTACTTTGGGCTCTCTTTCGTAGACGTACTCCCCCCACGCAATTTATGGATGCCGATCTTACCTGTCGTTATCGACGACAAGCTCATGTTTCCCCTGTGCGTGAAGTGCGCGGAAGAGGATAACGGCGAATGTAACCATATACCCCACCAGCGTAAGATCAGAGGCGTATATACAAGTCCTGAGCTGGCCCTAGCCGTAAGCCATGGTTATAGAATACTGAAGATACACGAGGTGTGGAGGTTTCAGAAGCTCCCCAACCTTTTCACACCATATATAAACGCCTTTTTGAAGGATAAGGTTGAAGCATCAGGGTATCCGCGAGGAGTTGATACCGAAGATGAAAAGTCGGCCTATATTCAACGTTACCGCGACCGCGAAGGTATACAACTTGATCGTGCCCAAATTGTAAAGAATCCTGGCAAGCGCTTTAGTGCAAAGTTATGTCTAAACAGTCTATGGGGAAAATTTGCTCAGAATACCGGCAGAGGGAACATTCATTTGGCACAAAGTTATAGCGATGTCTGGGATTACGCCAATGCCCCGATAAAGAGGTCATGGAGATCGTGAATGTAGGTAATACTTACGTAATAAAGTACAACAACACTGAATTTGCCACAGATACCTCAAGGGTTACAAACATACCTGTGGCGAGCTTCACAACAGCCTACGCCCGTATAAAACTTTGGAGTCTATTGCATTCTCTTGGGCGGAGAGTATTGTATGCCGATACAGATAGCGTGATATTCACAGAGAGGGGGGTGATTACATGCCCGCTATTGGGGAGTTCCTCGGCGAACTCACTGATGAGATCAAGGATGAGTATGGGGACGACGCATACGCCGACTCTTTTATCTCAACAGGACCTAAGACTTATGGGGTACGGGTCAGGGTAGGGGATGAATGAAATATATCGTGAAGGCAAAGGGTATTACGCTCAACCATGCGAATCGGGAGGTTGTTAACTTTGAGTCGTTGAAGGATCTAGTATGTTTGGAACCTCACCAACTAATTGTAGGCACCCACAATTTTCGGGCGCAGAAGCTGGGAGGCGTGAAGGAACTTAGGGGTACGATGGTGTGCCGTAACACCTATAGGAAACGTTACCAGTTACCTGGCACCTATGATACCGTACCCTTTGGATACCAATGATGCTTCTAACTCACACGTCTTGTATATAATCGTATCTATTTGTAAATATATATGTATATATAACTTGAATATCTTGAATCGTATTTGTAAATATATGAATATCTCAATAAATCAAATAGCGTTTCACTTTCTCCTTTGTGTGTGTGTGTGTGTAGGTGAAAGTTCTAAGCTCCGCCCACTGCGTGAGTCATGCTACTATCTGGGAGTCCCTGCGTGGTCAGTCGACCGCAGTAAGCCCGAGAGATCAGACGTGTATTCAGATCAGACGTATATTGAAATGGCTACCTTTAATATCGCTTGCACAACGTTTATGAAATGGTATTCAGTAAAGTGTGAGGATGTGGTGGATACCGAAAAACTTCCTATTCCCCCCTCCTATGCCTCTTTTAAAACCACATTGGATTGTGCGAAGTTCCAAGATGTACAAATACTCTACGGATGTTCTGGTGAGACTGTTGAAGGCTTTCGTTGCACAGACGATGTGCTGAAGTATACTGCAGGGCTAAACTTTATAAAGTCTCACATACACCGTGAAGTAAAAGAAACAACGCGTGCAGAAGAGAAGCAGCAGGTATGGATAATGAGCCTTGTGGATGGGTGGTGTGACAAGCGGTATTACGTTATGCTACACCATGTCGATTACTCATACCCTACGTCTGAAAATGTGAATCTTGTGATCATGGACAATCTTAGGTGTTTTTATCACTATATTAACGTATATCATGATGAGGTTCATAGTGAGGTTGTGGCTAGTGCCATGCGTGAGTTTTTAACAGATTTTAGAGACGAGCATCGTTTGATGGGTAGAAAGGAAAAATATGAGCATATGTTCCTCTCAAATAGTGCGCCGGAGTGTGGAGATGATTAGCGCCTAGTTCTTATTCAAAGTGCGTAGGCTGGTAGTGACGAAACGGAAAAACAAATATGTGCAACAATTCGAGTCGTACGAACATGCCCATTCACGTATCATCGAGTCAGCCGCTCGTCGAACCGTTCCTGCCTGTGCCTCACACGGCTCATAGTTATCTCAGAGCTTGAGCCGAGTAGACGTGCGCTCCTCGAATACGATGGAACTTCCTTGAGCAGCATTCTCAACGCCTCGTACGATGTGTCCGTGACGAAGTCGTTGCGCGTGTTCAGGCGTAATACCGGTACCATTAGCTATGTACTGGAAACGGAATGTAGACCGACAAACAAACGGGTTTATTTAAGTATCGAGGAGATGAATAGAATCTTCGTGATAGTTGATAAGTGGTGTGAAGATCGTTATAAAATACCTGCTAACGTAGGTACAAGAAGAGAGCAGATTAGTGACGCGCCCTCATACGCCGTTGTATGTACGTTGTGTATAAATAACGATCGGCCGTGCATTGATATAAGGCTTATGTGGAAGAATGCTTCTGATAATAACGCTCTTATTCCTACGCGAAACCGTTTCATCCTCGACAGAATGTTTGAAATCGTCGGATTCCGTAAACTGAAGCCTATATTAGACGCGCGTGTTACGGATATGTTTTATTTTGATACAGTACTTGAATACGCATACACTGCTCTGCTCGATGGGTTTACCGAGTGTAGGACTGGTGAGAATGGTCTAGTGCTGGATGTTTATTTAAAAAGTTTAGACTCTTTGAAATACCATGAACTTTGGTACAAAGCAATTGATCGGTACAAGGCTGAGCTCACCTACACCGTTCACCCTGAAGAACTATTTCTTTATATAACGCGCAGTTGCCGTAACGATTTAGAAGATTATTTCAATTGCCGTTATGTTGAGTGAAGAGTTCACGATTGAAAAGCTCGAGTCGGTAGAAATAAACCCTCGATTGGAAAAGCGCTCTTATAAACTTGCGTTTAATAATGTAGCTAACGATGAACTCTTTGTGCGTGCTTTTGAATGTATTCTAGACGTATTTAAAGATGACTTGCCAACCGGTTGTAAAGTGGGGACAAAAATAGTACTGAACGATATGAAAGCCATTCATATCGAATACAGGTTTCCCTATACTTTAAGCGGTGAAATATTATTAAGCCGCATAGACTGCGTAATGCAGAGCAATAATGATGTAATTGTAAACTCGATTAAGACCGATTTTAGTATTTTGAAAAAAAAGTGAATTGTATATATATATTTTGATTATGTACATATTTCTATTGATTGTGTTTATATATATATATATATATATATATATATATATATATATATTTTGCTTGATATTTCTCCTGTACTGTTGTGTACATATTGAAGTGTATATGAAATGTTTATTTTATTTATATATCACCATATTTGTGTGTGTGTGTATATTTCTGTTATGTACATATTGATGAAATGTATATTTTATTTTATATATAATTATGTGTATATATTTGTTATACGCATATTCCTCAAATGTATATGAAATGTATATTTTATTTATATAATATATATATATATATATATATATATATATCCATAATTGTGTATATATTTCTGTTATACGCATATTCCTCAAATGTATATTTATTTTCTATATATTTAATAATAAAAAGAATGATGCAATGTTGTTTTTGTTATGCCTTCTACTACCGGTATTCTGTATACAACAGGTATCTGGCAATATTTAAGCCTTCTAAGCCAACGGGCTGATTAGGAGTCTATAATGTATGCAATAATAAAAAAAGAGGTATCTGACAACCAGCCAACTGGCTGATTAGGAGTCTATAATAGTGTATACAATGGAATACATGGCGCTATCTGGCAACTCAGCCAACTGGCTGATTAGGCGTATATAATAATAATAATAATGTATACAATGGTATCTGGCAACTCAGCCAACTGGCTGATTAGGAGCCTATAAAACAACGCCAACTCGGCTGATTAGGCGTATATAATAATAATGTATGCAATAATAAAAAGAGGTATCTGACAACTCAGCCAACTGGCTGATTAGGCGTATATAATAATGTATGCAATAATAAAAAGAGGTATCTGACAACCAGCCAACTGGCTGATTAGGATAATAATGTATACAATGGAATACATGGCGGTATCTGGCAACTCAGCCAACTGGCTGATTAGGAGCCTATAAAACAACGCCAGACCGGCTGGAAGTCTCAGTGTGCACTTGGCTCCTGCCAGGTGAACACCTCTCCTCCTTTCTCTCCTCCTCCTTCTTTCTCTTGGGGGATAACGCCGCCTCCAAGTTTTCCCCCCACCCCCCTTTCCCCTTCCCCCTTTCCCCCACCCCCCTTTCCCCCTTCCCCCTTTCCCCCACCCCCCTTTGCAACACCCCCTTTCCCCCACCCCCCTTTGCAACAACCCCCACCCCCCTTTGCAACATTACATAATAACCTGCAACATTCCTGCACTCTCCCCTTTTGCGGCTATACTACTCGCATCGAGTCGGGTCGCATCCCATTAAAGAGGTGACTTCTTCTATCTTTGTATTCTATTCTCTGCTGCATATTAACATTGGACCAATCGACGCGATTATTCTTACCTATTGAGTTCTTGTTAAGTCGTGTTGCGCATAAATTGGTAAAATTAATTAATATTTCTAATGGTCTATGATCAGAAAGAAGGAAATCATGCAGAATATGAACTCTAACAATTCGATCCTTTAGATTGTTACTAGTGAGACAATGATCAATCCACCTGGTGGTACCACTCATATCACTAACATATGTAAAATTACCAGTGGTGTAGTGCTGTGGGAAAGCGTGGGAACGGCGTTCCCTTACTTTTTTTGGTAGACGGAACGGCGTTCCCTCACTATTTCAAATAAATCCGAACTTACAAATCTCTAACGTCATGAAATTTTAATTCCCACCCCTAGAAGAAATATGAGAGAGAATCATTAACTGCTTCATTTCTTTTAGCTTCGACTGAAGCAATGCTAGCCTATAAATATCTGGTGAAACAGTCACCACGGCGTACCAATTGTTAACTTTTTTTTAGTTAATCATTCCAGTTGTTAGCTATTTTTATTGATCGTACTGGATGTCGTATATCTAATGACACTGGAAATACTGCATCTTCAACCTTGGAATATATCCTAATATCCAGTGCATATGACCTCAAAATATCCCTGAAATTAGTCAGATTTCAAAAGATTTCCCGGGGGGCTTACAGTGCCCCCGGACCCCCAGCTGTATGGGCTCGCCGCGCTCGCCATTGTCCCCCCCGCATCTGAGTAACACTTTCAAAATGCGTTCCCTCATTTCTTTATTTAGCACTACACCACTGAAAATTACCACTGGCTACCCCTAATACATCTACATCACTTATACTTAATTTGGCCGACTCGCACATGTTACCCAATTCTACAAAGAATTCGGAGTTTACATGCGCATTGAAGTCCCCCATTATTTTACAGTGAGAATATTTGGGGTTATCTGATAATGACTTAATTTTGTACAGCAAATCAATGTATTCATCTAGATTACTGCCGTTGTTGTATGGTAAATAGCAGTCTACAATTTATATGCAATCATTGTTCACTGTCAATGCCTAACAACCTTACATTATCGCTTGTTGAAAATTGTTTTGACAAATTTTTCCTTATTAAGAAAGAAACACCACCAAAAGGCCTACCGTACATTAATTTATCTGACAAGTCGACTGCTGATGACGCATGGTACATACTACATAGTCATGATAGATGGTAGAGAAGAATTTTAGTTCTTGCTTAGGTAGCCAGTGCTCTTGCAGGGGTATCAAATCTGCGCTCTCACAGATTTTATGAACATCTACAATTGAATTCCTCACTGACCTTACGTTATATGAGACTATTTTCAACAAGTTATCCGAGTGATAGAAAATTTATTATCACTATGATTATTATTATTATTACTACAAATTTCAGGCATTACCGTTCGGGCGCCTATTATTATTATTTTTTTAGCCAAAAACCAAAACTTAAACCTCAACTGGCAAAAAAAACCCAGGGGACCATTTTGAGTTCAATCCCATCATGAAACGGACATGTTGTGTGCCTTGAAAAGTGGACGCTCAATTTTGCCAGTTGAGGTTTAAGTTTTGGTTTTTGGCTAAAAATACAATAGTTACCCCTTTTTCTTTGATGTATTCAATCCGACGCGAATGCAACGAGTCTTTTGCTTATATTGAGGTTCTGGATATAGTAGGCTAGGTGTAACTGTAACCCCTAGATCCTGTCCCAAAGCTGGGTCATATCTGCTTTGCAGTTAGCTGGTGAGGGAAGCTATATTTTTGGGGCCTCTTTGCGAGTGACCCGTTGCCCACGTCGGGCTAACATCATGAAAAAGAAAAACTATAGTGTTTGTTATTTACTATTACTTATTCGGACTATAGTGGATTTAATTTTCCCAGAAGAGTTCCTTGTTCCATGCACGGTCGGTGTGTATCATGAAAAAACCTCAGAAGACCATTCAGTCATAGATATATATAAAACTGTCATTGAAATGTTAAAATATTGTGATATGCTGTATTTTTAAGCAGCAAGCTGAACTGTAGGTGTGCAGTATGTCTGGTAAAGATAGATAAAAAAATACCTTTAGGAAAGGTTCGGTAATGCGCAAATACTGTCGAACAAATTCCTCCATTTTAAAGTATATATAAAACAAATAAAAAGCAAAAATAAATGTTTGACGCGACAGCGTTATCCACTTAAATGGATAATGGACTGGCGGTGTTCATATGCATTTTATCCAAGAAACAATGTAGCTAAACGCGGCGTGAGGCAACACTGCCGCTAAACTCGAGTGTTACCTGAAGGGACAGTTGCGGAATTATTTAATTCTTACCCCTCCGTGAGAAAGATTTCGTGTGCGCGCACAATGCCACAGGCCGCAATTCTCCATATGTTTAGCTGAACTGTCAACTTTAAAATTGGGCCCACTGAATAGGCTTCAAATCTTCGTATATAGTACATATTACATGATATTTTGTATACTCTGTATAATACAGTTTCAGAAAAAAATTCACTGAAAAACAATTCATAAAAATTATAAAATGTTGCTACTTTTTAATATTGTTTTTTTTTAATATTTTTTATGTGAAGATAACAAAAATTTTTAAAAAGTAATTGCTAGGTTAGTAATTTATATATATATATATATATATATTTTTTTTTTTTTAGTAGTATGTGTCTCAAATAATGTCCCAGTTTTTAATTGGCATTATTTTATAATGTATGTATATTTTATTACTGGGGTTTCTTCTTCAGAAAGGTAACAGTTTAGGGTTTTTATTCCGCATATGCCTTATATGCATATACTGTACTTGCAAATTTCTAATCTTTTATTACTTAATAACTAATAAATATCGTATATTAAAACCATTCTTTCACCATTTCATACTTAAAGAAATAACTTTTCCTAATTTCGTAGAAATTAGGAAAAGACGATACTTTGATGATATTGAAAATTAACATGGTAAGGTAGGCTAAGGATATTTTTATGCTCAAATTCCTTTACAGTTACATTATTATAATACCTATTCTTGGCTTTTCTATAAAGGCTTGGCTATAAAGGAATTGGAGTATAAAAATATCCTTAGCCTACCTTACCATGTTAATTTTCAATATTTTCCTACTTTACTTAAAGCAATTG
The DNA here is from genome assembly GCA_023014485.1 of Bathynomus jamesi. Lineage (NCBI taxonomy): Eukaryota > Metazoa > Arthropoda > Malacostraca > Isopoda > Cirolanidae > Bathynomus > Bathynomus jamesi. The sequence continues at coordinate 713,038 of JAJOZX010001538.1, read as the reverse complement.
GCATCATTGTAGCCTTCAAGTATAATAATACTGTTAAATCATGCCTAATAAAGAATAGGCCGGATAATGTGGTTGGTTGTGTGTATTCGATCGGATGTACACAATGTAACTCAGTATATATAAGCCAAACGGGTAAAACGTTAGATATTAGGGTAAAACAGCATAATTATGTGTGGAGAACAGCAAATAATTCTAATGCTTTGTTTAAGCATATGTATAGATGTAATCATAGCATCAAGTGGGATAGTTCTAAAGCGCTCGTTAAAAACAGATATACAAGATACAAGAAGCAGCGTGTTGAATGGGCGCGTCAGTATGTGAAAACAGATTTTAATACTGTATTGTTAACCGATGAATGAAGAGCAACCCTTGAGGGATCTGATGGTTGGTCAAGAAGATGGATTGCTAAGGGTCAATCTCAACCATGGAATGAGGTTTTCTTTTAGAAAGTTTGTGTAAGACTGGGCATTCATTTTTACACCATCAGGCACTCTGTATGGGACAGCTACTTCATTGCCTATCAATCCTGCTCAAAACATGACACTACCTCCACCTTGTTGGCGTCTTAATCTCGATGGTAGAAATTGGCTCTCAGCAATCCATCTTCTTGACCAAACATCAAGTCCCTCAAGGGTTGCTTTTCATTCATCGGTGAACAATACAGTATTAAAATCTGTTTTCACGGACTGACGCTTCCATTCAACATGCTGCTTCTTGTACCTGGATGTTAATGGTGACTGAATCGTAGGTTTACACGTCTTGCCAATTGTTTGGAGGATTCCACATCGAGATGTTCTTGGTACATTATGTATGCCAGCCTGCTCAAAAACCTCTTTACTTGAGGACAATGGATGCTTTGCAATTTGCGCTTGATTACAGACATCTGCCGCCTTGTCACTTTTCTTATAGCTCCTTTATCACTTCGCTGCCTCAGTTTGGTACCCTCCGCTACAAACTTGTTTACAGTTCGATAAGCTCTGCCAAACTGCTTCGCAATTTCAATAGATTTTATATTTTCAGAGAGTAACTTGATTATTTTTCTTTTCTCAGTTAGTGTTAAATCCTTCTTCTTACCCATTTTCACCAATTAGATCCATAAATAGAATACTTGCTTAATAATTCGGAACACAATATTTTACATATTTTTCAATGAAATGAGATAATTATTTTAATTATCAAAATATTTTATCGAAATGAATACCATCAATGCTGCTATATATAGTGATTATTTGCTACAAATTTCATTGAAATCGGGGAAAGACTTTTGAAAATATTGGAGAAAATGTAATCTGCTTAATAAGTGTGAACGCAGTGTAAATTATTATTTATCTTTACAAAGTGTGCATGTTAATTCTCTAACTGTATAACTGATATTTCGAATATAGTAACAATTAAACTTTTTTTATAAAAGATTTCTCAAAAAATTTATATTACATTGTACTACAGGTTTTATATTATTAGCACAACTCGTGAAACATCCTATAAACTTCAAAAGCAATGGACATATCTTGGGGCAATTTTTACATGAGCAATTAAAACTATGCGTGACGCGCCTTCACTGGTGTTGCCACTCGCTTTAAGGCTTCACACCAGTGGTGGTCCTGGGCATAGGCAATATAGGCGGCCGCCTAGGGCACCAATTGGTGTCGGGGGCGACATAGCACACACGTTTTTTGTTTTTTCTCAAACAGGCTCCAGTCCAGGGCTCGAGAAATTTACCAACTCACGGTCTCACCAACCCCGGTTGGAGATAGATATATATCCTTGGTGATAGGTATCGATTTTGCTTGTAAAAATCAATTTATAAAACTAAATTAAAAGTTATACCTACTTCATTGCTTGTTTACTTTAATGAAATAAGTTAAAACTGTTTATAATTATTAAAATCAAGCAGAGTAAATTAGAGTGTAGCTAGCAACTGACTTTTCTCCACTCCACAATTTTGTATGTGTTCTAGTTCACAGTGAGTCGTGTCTGGCCGAGCATCATGTTGAAAAGGACAAAGCCGTCAGGTGCACAGGGAAGAAAGAGGAGAAAAAAGGAAGAGGAGATGCGATCGAAAAGTAGAGGTATGGAAAAGAATCCACGGGCTCTATTTGTGCCATGTGGGGCTCATACATTAAATCTGGTGGTAGGTGATGCTGCTAAAAGCTCCACAGATGCCACTGGCTATTTTTGCATTTTGCTGAAGCTCTACACCTTGTTCTCGGCTTCTGCACAAAGATGGGCTATCCAGAAGAACCATGTTAACTTGACTTTAAAATCATGGTCAGAGACAAGGTGGGAAAGCAGGGTCAAGAGTATTGAGCCAGTAAGGTACCAAGCAACATCAGTGAGAGAGGCACTCATTGAGGTGAGGAGTCAAACCACTGACCCTATGGTAAAGATTGAGGCCCAGTCTTTGGCAGAGATGATAGGGTCATACCGGTTTTCAATCTGCACTGTGGTGTGGTATGACATCCTAAGCCACATACAGCAAGTCAGCAAACTAATCCAGTCTCCCTCAATGCAGTTGGATGTGGCTGTCAATCTGCTAAGGAAGACTGAAACATCTCTCAGCACTTGCAGAACAACAGGCTTTGTGGCTGCACAAACCTCAGCCATGGACATGTGTGAAGACATGAATGTGAAGGCTGTTCTCCAGCAAAAGAGGCTGAAGTCCACAAAGCGGCACTTCTCCTATGAGCCCCCTGATGAGCCCATCAATGATGCACTTAAAAATTTGGAGGTGACCTTTTTCAATGTGGTGGTGGATGCTGCTATCTCGTCACTTCAGGAAAGATTGCAGACCTTGGGAGAAGTGAGAGACAAGTTTGGAGTGCTCTCAAACTTCCAAAACTTGTCAAATTAGGAGATGACAGAGCAATCAGAAACATTCAGGAACACTTTAAGCTGTCGAGGACATTCTGATCTAGATGGTAGGGAGTTGGCACAGGAATTAAAGAATTTGCCTGAACTGCCATCTACGAGCATGACAGCACTTCAGCTGCTGATGTTTATCCATGAAAAGCAGCTCACAGAGATCTATCCCAACCTCTGGGTCGCCCTCAGGGTTGCTGTCACCCTTCCAATGACAATGGATGGAGCGGAGAAGAACTTTTCCAAGCTCAAGCTCATCAAGACTTACCTGAGATCCACCATGATGCAAGACCGCCTCAGTGGTCTTGCTGTCATTAGCATTAACCATGCGGATTTTGAGCAGATTTCTTATGATGACACCATTGATGAATTTGCATCAAGGAAGATCAGTAGGATCAGGTTTTAATAGGAAAACAACTAGACCTAAAACTTCCAAACCAAATTTAAAATTCAGTTATTTGCTAGCTGGCAATCTTATTCCTTTATTAAGCTATGGTACGTTGTGTGATTTATTAGCGTTTTTTATTTATCTATTTTGTGTGCAATATACATTGGAATATTTATTTTGTTTGCAATATATTTGGGAATCTTTATTGAGTGTTCAATTATTATTCATGCAAGATTTCTTTGTAGTTTTTGTTTCAAGACAACTTGTTCTTACTTGAAGCTAAGAACAATAAATGAAGGAAGTGCTTTGTGTTTTAAAGACAATGTGTTCAGTGTGTTTTATTGCGGCAGAGGTTATGCACTGAGGTTTGGGGGAGTGTACTGTTGACAGAGGAAGGGTACCTTTGCATGATCTCGCCTAGGGCGCGAAAAATGCCAGGACCGCCACTGCTTCATACACACACGTACGTACGTACGTATGCCACTGTACGCAAAAGGGAACCCCATGTTTAATACTACTTCGAGCTCAGAAAATGCGTGTGTGCAATATATGAGCAATAACTTTTTTTTAACCCCCAAGAAGCCAATAACAAAGATCTGTGCACTGTCATATTTAAGGATTTGTAGATCAATTGGATGGCACTGAACAAGATAGTGCAAGATGCTACGCATCGGAAGGGAGCAAAATAGATATTCAGTCGTTCTCTGGTCTTTGGTAACTGAATAATTTCGGAAGACATGTGGCCACCAACATCTCCCGAGCCGTCGCCAATATATCTTTCTTGAGGGTGATTTGAAAGGAGCTGCTTACATTTTTCAAGTCATATAAGGCCTTCACGTTCAAGGGCGCCTGTAGAACGATGGGATCCAATTTCAGCATTTAATGTAATTCAGGTAGTATGCGTAGTTGCATATTTCTTCGTACAAAATTTTTACCGTAATATGTACAGTTGCGCTCATTATTCTTAGGACACACTTGAGAACAGATAGCGACACCTGACATCAGGGGTGTAGTGCTGCCGGAGTGCACGGGAGCGCCGCTCCCGCACTTCCATTCATCCAAATTTCATTTATTTTTAGTTTGATACTTGGAAGTTAGGAACAAACAGACTGAGATAAAAGCACTAGCTTCTAATTGTGATTTCAAATTTTTAATATTCCAAGTCCAAGTGGATTATTATTATTATTATTATTATTATTATTATTATTATTATATTCCTTAGAGCTCCTGCACCTTAAAATTTGCGACTTACACCCTGGCCTGGTATATATTTGTTGTATGTACTACAAACAGTTGTAACATTTTATGAATGAATTTTAGTGAGTGAGCGCTGATTGGTTGGTTGACTTATTGCCAAATGTCTTTAGAACATAATTATTTCCATTCATCACTCTGGTTTACATATTACTAAAGAAACATAAATGAATAATTAAATATAAATTCAAGAAGGGGATATATATTAACAATGAACTAAATAAAAAATGGTCTTGTAAAAACTAAAAAAAAACCTTCGGACGTGATGATAGTGTTAATGGTATTGGCAAGCCTATCATTCTGAACGAACAGAGCCGTTGGTAGGCATTATTGCACCCTGAGTAAATTCCAAATTCATTCATTCTATTTATTTAATTAAATTTAATATTGAATATGGATTCAGATATTTTTTGTTATAACAAAGACAGAGCAAAAACCTGATATATATAAATACATATATAGGCGGTTTATGAATGAAAAAACAATGTTTTGATGCATATTAAATTTTACTAACATTATAACATTACCAGATTGATGGGTATCTTTAGGTTTCATACGTCACTGCTTAGAATATCTTCCAATTGCCAAATGGACGACAGCTGAATGGATACTACTGATATCAGTGGTATGGCATTGTTATATCCAGAGCAAATGCTATTTCTGGATCAGCAACACTGATATAGTAATAAACAGTCACTGAGAGAAATATTTAGAAACAAAGAATGTTTTGTATTGAGACAGCATCACAAATGCATATACGGTAATTGTTTTGTATTGCATATAATTTTGTATTAAGGCAGTATCATAAATGCATATAATTTGGTATTAACAAGTTCCATGTTAAAACTTAAGTGTTGAACCACTGTAGCTGTGACTCTTGGCGGTCTCTCACCTCAAAGGAGAGAATTACAGAAAATGAAACTATTACAGTGATTCATATCAATAAGCATAGAGCCATTTAAACGATGATATGTGACAATTTTGCAAAGGTGTTAAACATTCATAATTACCATTGTATTTGAGAGAGATTTTATACATGAACACAACAAATTTAATATCTTGTCCAGTCACCGTTGTTGTCTATGACTTCCTGCAGTCGATGCGTGTACAGAAGCATATTTAGTACGCAGCCATGTTATCTAAAAACGAGGCCATTCACTTATTACACCCTGAAAAGCAGTGACTCACCAGAACTGAAAGCAGAATTCCTGAAAATGCAGCAAGATCTTATTCTGAAGTTTGAGTTTGCAGAGAAAATAATCTAGACATTTTGGGCAAACGTGGATGGGGAGTATGCTTTGCTTGCTGAAGAGGCAAAGAAAGTGCTGGTGCCTTTTGCGACAAGTTATCGTTGTGAGGCAGGCTTTTCAGCAATGATGGTCATAAAGAACAAACTGCGAAATCAGCTGCACATTGAAGGCGATTTACGCTGCGGCTTGAGCGAAACTGAACCCAGAATTCAGGCGTTAGTTCAACAGAAACAGTTGCATCCCTTGCACTAGACTAGTAGTTGGTGGTGACACGTTTTGCTTGCTTCCTATGTAATGTTATAGCCATTCTTTGACCAATATCATATGTTTAACTTATATATAAGGCACTGTGTATATATAGAAATATGAGTATTATGTTTATAAAATTTGAATAATTATTCTCATGCTCAGTAAAATGAAGTTTCCTGTGCTTTTAGCTTGGGTTAACTTCCATTTGGCGATTAACCAAAAGTGGTAATCACAAAGAAAGTTTGGGAACCGCTGGTGTAGCAGCATAATGGCCATTTTCCAAACTGTTTCCGCATTCCAACAATTCCACCTGACTTTTAACATGTCACGTGACACCATATGAAGTCATGATAGAGGTGTTAAAGGTATGGTGACTGAGAATAAGCTCACACTATTCCTGAATCTCATCGAAGCAACTACTCTGCAGAATGGATTATCATCACCAGAAATCTGCTGAAAGGGGAAGAATCATCGGCATGAAGGATTGCGGGCTGTCTCCAATTCAAATTGCAAGAGAACTTGGAATTTCTAGGCTATCAAGGAGAAGTTAAATCAGCAACATCGATAAAATAGACTTCGATTTGCTCAGCAACATGTTGACAAAGAACTTTACTTTTGAGCCGAGTGATATTTACCGACGAAAAAACTTTTTCCTCCACATCCCATAGCCATCTTCATTGTTGGAGGAGGAATAATACTCGATATACTCAAGAGCACATCTATGGGGAAGCACGTAGCGGTCATGTCACCTGTAACATGTGGGGATGACAGTATGGTGTAGGAGAGCTCACTAAAATAGAAGGGAAATTTACTGCAGACCGTATATAGAAATTTTCGAGGAGCTTATGCTTCCTTTTGTGCGTGCATATACTCTGCCATTTCCTGAGCGAATCATTTTTATGCAAGATCGGTCCCCAATTCACACACCACGGATTGGCCAAGTAAGGGTTGTGATATGAATCCCATCTAGCATATATGGGCTAATATTGTAAATGTGTGGGAACCAGCGGAGAAACGAACAACAGACCAGCTTTAACAACACACATTTAGTGAGTGGGAGGTGCTGAGGAGGAATCAACAGCTGGTATATAATCTTGTTGCTTCTGTACCACATCGACTGCATGAAGTCATTGACAACAAGGTGGCTGGACAAGATATTAAATTTGTTGTGTTCATGTATAAAATATCTCAAATACAATCGTAATTATGAATGTGTAACACCTTTGCCAAAATTGTCAAATATCATCGTTTAAATCATCGTTTATTGATATGAATCACTGTAATAGTTTCATTTTCTGTAATTCTCTCCTTTGAGGTGAGAGACCGCCAAGAGTCACAGCTGCAGTGGTTCAACACTTAAGTTTTAACATGGAACTTGTTAATACCAAATTATATGCATTTATGATACTGCCTTAATACGAAACAATTATATGCATTTATGATGCCTTAATACAAAACACACTTTGTTTCTAAATAATATTTCTCTCAGTAACTGTTTATTACTATATCAGTATTGCTGATCCAGAAATAGCATTTGCTCTGCATATAATGCCATACCAGTAGTATCCATTCAGCTGTCGTCCATTTGCCAGTTGGAAGATATTCTAAACAGTGACGTATTAAACCTACAGATACCCATCAATCTGGTAATGTTATAATGTTATTAAAATTTAATATGCATCAAAACATTGTTTTTCATTCATAAGCCGCTATATACAGTGTGTGTAGAGACCGACAGGAAATTTCTTCCCTCGCCGTTCGCAAACATCTATGGATAACCAGAGACCGAAACACACACGTGGGTTCAAGGAGAGAGAAGCAAATTGTGCTGGGTTTTTCCCAAAAAGGCCCGCGAAAACCTACGCGTCTTTCGAGCCTATATGAGCCCGAGTTCACTAAAAATCGCTCTCACTCTGCTCATTACTCCTTCTTGTGAATCTCCATTTTCACGTAGCGCCGTTCGATCTCGGCAACAGTTCACCAATACATGAAGCAAATCACTACTTGAGGCGACCTACAATTTCATCCCGCAGCAAGCGAACATCACTCTACCGGCAGCATCCTTCTAGCCCTGGCTTCACTCATCCTTCACCACAATACGATGGGGGCCTTTCAACAAGTCTATCAACGGGCCCTCAACACATCCTCCTGCTGGTAGGTCTGTACGTCCTCAGACCATCTCCGTCGAAACGCACGACGGTAAACTTTCAGGTAGGCATCTTCAGCCTCGAGTTATCTCCGTCGAAATCGCTGGTCGGTAAGCCTCTTGTAGGCCCTCACTCAGCCTACAGTGTTTTGTTACGTCGTGCTAGACTATTTAGGATTCAAAGCTGAAAAGTCCACAAACTCTGCCTAATCGAGTAGGCCCAAAAGTGTAAGCAAACAACCGGCAAACTAACTTTCCTATTACGACTACAGTAGGCCTGTTCAATTATTTTACCATATTCAGTTATCTTACCATATTTATATCCGCTTGCTTATTTGTTCTTTATGTATTTTATTTTACTTGCCTAATCCGTTTACTGTACCAACACCGTACTTTCATTACCTCCGTTATTATTTGACTTAATTACTTATTATTGTGTTCACTGCCGCATATCTCTAGTTTACCTGAATTAGTGTTTCTTGTCATTACTATATTCACTTAACGCTTATACTGTATATACCATTTCTCATTGCTAAGAATCAGCCATTGTAATATAGCACAATTATCGTATACAGAATTGTTAATCACTGTGAACAAATAATTAATTTATTTTTCTAATTAAACACAAAATAACAAAGTAATTTCTCTCTCCCTATTAAATATTTTGTTTGAGATGTGCCCCGAACTGGTGACCCCTAATTATTCATTTCAACTTAAATTATAGTAAGCCTACTTTCTAGGCCACTACAAATTGGTGATCCGTAGACTACTATATAACTTATGTATTTATATACAGTATATCAGGTTTTTACTGTCTTTGTTATAACACAAAATAATATCTGAATCTATGTTTAATATTAAATGTAAATAAATAAATTAATGAATCAACAAATAAATACAGGGGGGATGGGTAATGCAAGTCGTGGAATTTGTTCAGGGAGTAATAATGCCTACCAACGGCTGTTTTTATACATTGAAACTTCGATTCGTTTAGGCTTGCCAATACCAAGAACTGTCATCACGTCCGGAGGTTTTTTTTTCAGTTTTTACAAGACCATTTTTATTCACTTCAGTGACATCCCCCTTGTTAATATATATACCCTTCTTGAATTTATATTTAATTATTCATTTGTTTCTTTAGTAATATGTAGACCAGAGTGATAAATGGAAATAATTGTTCTAAAGACATTTGGCAGTCAACCAACCAATCAGCGCTCACTCACTAAACATTCATTCATAAAATTTTACAACCGTTTGTCGTACACAACAAATTATATGCCAGGTGTCGCTATCTGTTCTCAAGAGTGTCCGACGAATAATGAGAACAACTGTACATTTACAAGTCATGGAGGGCTTCGTCGGGTACGCTAATCAAAAAAAAGTCTGTATTATGGATCGGTTAAAACATTTTGAATTTTATAACTTAGCCAGCAAATATTTAGAAATCGGAGGAATTAATTCTTTAAGGCAGTATACGAGCATTCCTTTTATTTACAGATGGCTAAACCACATCAATTCGGCTTATCATTCATATTTTCTTCGAGCGCGAGGACATTTTACTGACAAATGACTTGTGGATTGTGGCAAGTTACGTTTGCAATGATGTCGCAAAAAGTCCTGACGAAATTATGGCCCCATATTTTCGATGTCCCACTGTGCTGAACGGGTACTTTACCCACAATAACCGTTCGGATAATAGCATAAGCCCCTGCCTGCCCACTGTATTTAGTGTGGATTTTAGATAAGGAACAAACTCATAAAGGAAAATTAAACATGAAATGTGAGAAACGATTTATTCTCGTTTCAAATTTTGTAAAATTTGTATTATTAACATTTAAAAAAAATAGCAAATAAAAATTTATACATCCTTACGATACCTACATATAAAATGGATCAAAAATTCTACACATTCTAATAAGTAGGTAATACTAATTCCTGTAAAAGAAAAATAATCGCCTTTAAGCGATAAGCTTACATTTAAACTGAACTCCCATGTATACATACAAGTACATACTAAAAGAACTTCCTTATAACAATTTCCCTCCATAAAATTAATAAACTAACAATTTATTAAGCAAAATACAGAGATTTTGTCTAAAAACTATAGAAACGGCTAACTACACCTTTTTTAACTGGTCATTTTAATGGATCTAATAAATCGGTAAATATATCCGGGATATTAAAACCACTTTTTCCCTCGAGAAGGATTTTTAATTTCATTATCCCAGTTTTCCTCATCCCAATTTTCTTCAGCTGGCATATTAGCGTCTTCAACTGTGGTGTAATTCTGCCTTTCATTTCTATTGAGCTTCCATCCTATTTCGATTCCTGCATTTTCACTCCAATTTTGGTGATCTACAGGCCAAAAATCATCGTTTCCAACATCAGCTGGACAATTCGTGTCATTATCCGACGTCGACCGCCAATTGTTATTTCCATCATCTGTATAAGGCCAATCATTGGCGTTTCCATCACTTGCAGGCGAAATGAAAATTTCTTCCGTTTGACAATTTTTTCCATTATCGCAGGTTTGGTAATTTTCCCAGTCACTTTCAGAATGAAAGTTCTTTTCCCCGCCTTGAAAAAACTTCCCACTATCCTTGAGATACATACCCCGTGTATTGTCGTCTTCTTCCTGAGGGGCAGAGGGAAAAGGCTGGTTTAAAACAGAAGTACTTGCTGGATGGCTAATGCCATCATCTCTTCGAAGATACTGCATTAGAGGGCAAATTTTAGCATCAAAGTCCATCGATCTTTTAAGAGGGCTCATATCAAACTCTAGTGAAAAACTCCTTTTCCAAGCACTGTAAGGATGCAGTGTATCCTGAACCGGGTTTGAAATCATGCTTGACGATGTTACAGGGTTAAAATCTGTTGGGGGCTCTGGAGATGACGCAAAAGATTTAAACCCTATAGCCGGAAGATCATTTTTACTTCCTTGATTACAAGAATGAAAAGATGAAGAATTTACAGGCATGTCACCCAAGATCGAGTTTTTACTGTGGGATTCATGATCATAATATAATGTATCATTAGGATCAACGGGGTCTTCGTTTTCTTTACTAATTCCACTCAAGGATGAAAGCAACCTGATATAGTCTCCCCCTAAAATCAGAGTCGTTATAGATTTCAAAGCAAAAATATCATCAGTACTGAAATTTTTTGCACATGTTTTGTATGGGTCATAATGGTTGAAACTTGAACAATTCAAAAGATTAAGCTTCCATTTGTAACAAAATGACAATGGAATATTGTACAAAATAAACAGAAACGTCCAAAGAGCCAAAAATGTTTGCCAAAACCAGAACATCATGAATACTTTTTCATAAATTTCCATCAGCGGTAAGTGACAGCCAAACCACTTTGTTCTCCCGACTAAGATGTGATGAACAGATGTAATTTCACACTTCACGAAAGGCGGAAAAATAAGACTAAACGGGTCATAAAAGAAAGTTGGGTCTCTCTTTATAAGAAGGTGTTTGGGCAAGTCCCAATAACGGCTTTGAAAAGTTATATTAAGAGCAAAGAAACTTAAAATATTAATACAAAGAGCAGATAAATGAACATACAAGAATCTGGTGTACATATGCTTATGACAGCCCTTATAATTAGTAAAATAACGTTTGGCAATCCAAAATCTATCTTTGAGATTTGCTTCACAAAGTTCTTGTAACATTTCCTTATGATTTTTAAATGCAAATATCTTTTGTGCTAGAACTACTCCTTTATAAATAAAAGAAATTAGCAAACAGGCGATATGAACCCATTTGTAATGCAAAGCATACCGTCGAACTATCCTATTTCTGTCATTATTTACAGGAAACTCTACATACGGATAGGTTAAGCAGATATCGAGCAAATCTTCTGGGGCTCTTGATTTATCACTTTTATCAATGCAAATAATTGGATCTTCAACAAACCAGTGAGAGGTAACAAATACAAAAACTGTTAGTAAAAGATGAGAAGTAAAATTATAATGCGCTTTCAAAATTATACTATCAAAAGGATCTACTTTTAAATCTTTGGCAAAAAAATACTTTAAAAAATAATCGATAAACCATGAACTGAGTTTCTCTGATTTCCGAAGATTTTTCACTGATGGCTTGTTCTCATCACTGTTCGTTTCAGCTTCTAAGCCAACCATTTTAATGTACAGTCTTGGTGGTTCTTAAAATACTGTGGTTAACAGCACCCACTTTGAAACTTCCTGAAATAAAAGAAGAAACGGGTCTACATTCAGTTTAAGGAAATAAAATTTAATATACGAGCACATATGTACAGTATATATATTACACAGAGACCGTGCATGGAACTAGTAACTCTTCTGAGAAAATTAAATCCATTGTAATTCGAATAAGTAGAGATATATGACAAATACTATAGTTTTTCTTTTTCATGATGAAAGGCCCAACGTGGGCAACGGGTCACTCGCAAAGAGGCTCCGAAATATAGCTTCCCTCACCAGCTATGTGCCAAGCAGATAGGATCCAACTTGGTAAATAACTGGTGAGGGAGGCTATATTTTGGGGCCTCTTTGTGAGTGACCTGTTACCCGCGTTGAGCCTTCCATCATGAAAAAGAAAAACTATAGTATTTGTCATATACCATTACTTATTTGAACTATAGTAGATTTCATTTTCCCAGAAGAGTTCCTTGTTCCATGTAACATAAAAGTTTCTCAGGGGACCATTCTGACGTGTGTGTGTGTGTGTGTGTGTGTGTGTGTGTGTGTGTGTGTGTATATATATATTTTTTTTTTTTTTTTTTTAAGTTCGGGAAGAACCGATTCGCCTCTATTTAAAAGGGCATATCTCAGCGGAAAAACAAAGAAAAAGTGAGAGGAAAGACAGAGGAAAAAGAAAGGGTGGAGGGGACAGTCGAAGTGGAAAAAGACCAAGGATGAGAAAGACTGCAGGGTCGAGCCCCATCATCCTTGGGTGCTAGGGCCGGGAGGGCGCACGTGAAACCTCCAGGAACAAGCACGTACAAACGAGCACAAAGAGCACTGAAGAGCACGAGCTTAGAACCCCCTTGCGGGGATATATATATATATATATATATATATATATATCTTGGTAACCTTGGTTATCCTTCCGCCCAAATTGTTCATTCTGACGAAGGTCAAGCTTGTTGCCCCACCTTAGACCTACAACTTAACGTGGAGTCCTCGCCCAGACTCGATCTCACGACCTCGTGATCAGTAATCCAGCGTCTTAACCACTAGGCTACTCAGGATGCCCGTTTATTTACCAACCAACTTTTTTTGTATGAAAGGGTGAACAGCTGGGTGAGCTGAGCGCCGCTTGCCATTATCGGGAATCGAACCGGGTCTGGTGGATTTGTAGTCATCGATGCTAACCGCTTCACTACAACACACACTACCCTGGGTGGCCTAGTGGTTAAGACGCTGGGCTGCTGGTGGGGCGTGGTTCGGATTCCACGTTAAATTGTGGGTCTAAGGTGAAGTAAAAAGTTTGACCTTCGTCAGAATGAACAATTCGGGCGGAAGCAAACCAAATTTAGTTATTAAAGTTTAATGTTAACCTGTTAAGTGGTGCAGGGCATGAGCATGGGCGTCAATTGCGGGGGGGGACGCAGGGACATGTCCCCCCACTTTACAAAGGGGGGGTACAAGCTACCAGTTGTCCCCCCCCTACTTTTGTGGATGAATTGCTATAAATACTAACTACACTGGCCAACAAAATGAAACTTTTTTTTCTCATCACAAACATGATCACACTTTTCTTAATGCAGTTTTCGCGCTGATTCTGAATCTGGTTTTATTTTGTTTCTAGTACGTATAGTTATATAGATACACTGGTTTTGATATTTTTAAGTTTTTGATATTGCTATAAGAAAATTTATGGATGTATAGATCACACTTAGGAATGCTAAACAACAAATACATCATATACTTTATTCAATGTACTTATAAATAAAGAATATATACATTATTTTATTAAAAGCGCTGTGAGTGTGATTTCCTTTTGTAAATTTGGCCTGGATTGTCACGATACAGCATCCAACAATGGTCCGCCATCATGCTTTCATTCCAATATCCTTGGTAGCGCTTCTCCATCATCTGAATATCTTGATGGAAGCGCTCTCCTTGCTCGTCACTCACTGCACCAAGGTTTTCAGGAAAGAAATCTAAGTGGGAATGCAGGAAGTGAATTTTTAACGACATTCGACACTCCATTTCTTTGAAGGCATCAAGGAGGTTCTTGACTCCATCCTTATACGCAGGTGACTTGTTGCTTCCAAGAAAGTTTTCACATATCCATTTGAACGCCAGCCAAGCCTTCAATTCCAGCGGACTTAGGACTTTTTCAAATTCAGTGTCATTCAAAACCTCCCTTATTTGTGGCTCAACAAAAATTCCTTCCTTCAATTTTGTTGCAGTAACCTTCGGAAATTTCCTTGAAAGGTATTGGAACCCTTCAGAATTGACTTTACCCATTGCTTTAACAAAATTCTTCATTAAACCAAGTTTAATGTGAAGAGGTGGCAGATAGATCTTTTGGGGATCCATTAAAGGGACAGACTGGACATAGGTATACATATGTCCCAGGGATAAGCAAAGTGGCCAGTCACTTTTGGTGTAATGTTCTATAGTGGCGCGACTGTCCCACAGGCAAAGGAAACAACAAAATTTTGTGAATCCTGACTGCATACCCATAAGCATCCCTATAACTTTTAGATCTCCACAAACATTCCATTGATGACTGTCGTATTTGATTGCCTTAAGTAGTATATCCATATTGTCATGTCTCTCTTTTAGATGGACGGAATGGGCAATGGGGATGGATGGCATTATATTACCATTATGCAAAAGAACTGCTTTCAGGCTTCTCTGCGACGAATCAATAAAGAGGCGCCACTCAGATGCCACATACGTCTGAGATATGGCTGTAAATAGTCCATTGATGTCATGGCAATAACAGAGAGGACCGTCTACTGAAAAGAATGCTGTTAATTCAAAATTCCGCTTTCGGTAGTAACTAATACGAACATTGTTCTCAAGTAAATTGTTCTCCTTTAGTCTTGAGGCGAGAAGCTCTGATTTCTCTTTAGACAGCGATAAGTCTCTAACAAGATCATTCAACTGTCCTTGGGTTAACTTTTTAGGCTCTAAATGTCTACCTTCAAAAGTGTACTCTGGTTCTGTAGATGGTCCGGAAACGCCAGTTGCACCTTCATCACTTTCCATGTCATCTATGATAGAATCTAGCCTATCACTTGGGGGGAATTGGAATGGGCAATGTTTCATCATGTTTACTGGTCTACGTGCTGATCCAAGTTGGATATACAATCTGGTGTTTGTTCTTGGCAGAAAACCCCATTAAGTTCACACTACAAAAATAAGTCTTCATGATGATCTCTCGGCTCCCTCCATATCATGGGTATGGCAAATGGCATTGAAGCTTTCTTTTTGTTAAGCCAATCACGTAATCCATTTGAACAGCCAGAACAGATTTGATGTGGCGCCCATGGTTTATCTTGGTCACCTAGATGGCAACCAAAGTATAGCTTGTATATTTTCTTAATGTCGGTTGTAATACTTCGTCGCTGTGTTTTAGTTGTGAACTGGCCGCATACGAAACAGAACTTGTCGGGGTCATTCTTACATTGTCGAGGCATGTTGACTGACCTGAGCAAACTATAAATTAAAAAAAATGTACACCAACTTGACACAACAAGTTCTTGGACTGGACTGATCTTTTGACACACAAAGCACGGCGTTGTTGCCTGAATCACAATGCTGCTAGACGTAAAAGCTCACACCTGAAATACATAAGATGTATAATTAAGATAATTGAAATAAATAAGATGAATAAACTAAAAAAACACAATAAAATAAACACAATCAAATGTTGAAATATTAGTATTTTGCCTATTTAAAATGGTTAAATCTGTGTAGTTATATATATGCCTTCATCTTGAAAACTATACGTGCTAGAAAATATCTGAATGCAGTTTTGGAATCAGCGTGAAAAATGCTATCCAGCCACCACAAATTTTACTCTGATGAAAAATCTTTGTTGACCAGTGCTATTAATGGCACCTAATACGACGTTATATGTCGTATTATATGCCAATGCCAATGCAATAGCAATATTATAAATTATTGTCATGAACACCAGCGTATATTTATCATGGAATTTTGCAGTCAATTTGCATTTTAATAATTGCACGTAGCATTTGTGCGTTCTTGGTCAATAAGTACGCGAAATGGGGAAATATGTTAAATAAACGGTTTTGTTACGTATCATTTTCAATATGAAAGTGTGATCAAAGTGCAGTTTATTTGTTTTATATTTCACGAACATAATTTGTTACCAGTTTATGTACATTGACATCTGTTGTCTACGGGTAATAAAAGATTTATTTCGGTTAAACATATGTGTGATATTATGTTACATGAAAGGTTAAATATTATAAATAGTTTGTATTGCGTTTCTTATTTCTGCAAAAAAAAAAAAAAATTTAAAGACAAAATGATTAAATACAATTGAGTTTCTTTCAACATGCTGAGAAAATTTTAAAAAAAAGGGGTAAATGGTAAATTACAACATTGATATATTACACGCAACAGCTATTCAGAGTATTGTTTGATTCGCTGTTTGAAGGCGAAGTGCCCCCCCCCCCTTACTATTTTACAGCAACCGACGCCCCTGGGCATGAGTATATTTCAATGAATTTTAATCCCGGAAATGGATATGAAGTTTGCTTAAATACAAAATGAAGGCTTTCACGAACATGTATGATGATTAGAAGGCAGGACAAAAAACTTTTATTGCAGTAGAAAAAATTGAATCGTAGGAGTTTAGCATAATAACGGCAGTTTATCTTCAAATATCAGACATCTCTAAGAACGAGCAAGCTACTAAAGGTATAGGTCCTATATTACTTAAGTTTCATTACCAGTAGGAAACATCTCAGTTTGCATTCATCTAAATTTAGCGAAATAACTAATAAAAAAAAAATCAGTGGAATTAAGTAATAAATTACAGTAATTAATACATTTTTAGAATGTCACTGCAGGAGGTTGTTACATTTAATGTATTTTTTACCTTCGTTAAAATTTCCACAAAAAATATAGTAGTGAAGGCTGTTTCATTATAAATAACTTTATAGTATACAGTTGTGCAAACCATTAGTTTAATTCGTGTGCCTCGAAACATGCGTAACTTAGTTAAGTAAGATTAAATACGTACAAAAGCTAGATTAATATATTGGCACAATACACTTTTTTTTTTTTTTGAAGAAATAACATTTTCAGAAGAAATTTTCCTAACAAATGTTGTTTGGGAGTAACCCTGTTTATAACTGAAAATATCGTAATCGTGTTTGCGAATTTTAAAAATAGGTGTGTGCATTACCAAAGGGAGAAAATTATACAAAATATACGTTCAAAATGAACTTATGGCATTCTCACAGGCAGATATGATTTATTTAAGTAAAGTGTGTGTGTGTGTGTGTGTGTGTGTGTGTACCGATTAATCGGCCATTTTTTTTGCATCGGCATCGGCCAAATTTATCCAATTCTCTCATCGATTCTTTGAAATTTTAAAGTTTTTATTACAAAACAAATATAGAGAGAACTGGACAGACAAAAAACACTATTGATGATAATTTATACTTTCAAAGTGTAATTATATAAAAATATTTTACATTCACAAAAAAGGGAAAGCTTAATAAATTAAGTTGCCCATAAACTTGCATTTTCTCTGACCAGCTAATCTCTAAATATTAAACTATTGTAATCTCCTACTCTATATTAATAATAATTCTATATTAAGTTGTCCTTTATAATTTATATATTAAACCATCTTATTATGTTGACTTAAAATAAAGTATTTTAATAATTTTATAAACGCAAATTATATACCCACTTTTTTATTCAAATTGGCCACCACGGACTTGAAATTTTAATTAAAAATTTTGTTGTTGACATTGCAAGAAAGAAAATACTTCAGCATTTCAACATAAGGAAAAACAATTTACTTTAAATATTGGTATTCAATTTACAAAACTAAAATAAAATTATTTTATCATTTTACTGAGGAATAAATCTATTTAACATCATTTTAGCTGCAGTATATATTGTGGAGTGAACAAATTTGAAATGTACAAATATGAACAGTGAAAGTTTTCACATTTAGATTGGTGAAATTTACAAAGGGAATTGATTTTCTTAAAATATAGGAAAAGAATCGGCATCGGTTAAGTTTTGGAATCGGTACATCACTAATAAATACATACCGGGTGTCCGAGAATTATCTGTACAATTTTTGGCTGTTATTAAAAGTCAACCATGAAGTGTAGAAATTCCAGTGTTGTCCCATTTTACAGAGAAACTCATTAAGTTTTTGCTGATAACAAGTTTTGACAAGTTTTTTCTCTTTTGTACGCGGGTGACAGACATTGATGATTTAAAAGCCAGAATCACAGTTGCTATTGAGCGAATTGATGTGGATATGCTGCAGCGTACATTGGCAACATTTGGATTATCGACTGGATGTTTTGCGAATCACTGATGGTGCACATATCGAATGTTTGTAACAACGTTACTTTAATAAAAGAAACTTTTGAAAATACAGATTCTAAATAATCTTGTTTAAGAATTTTACGTGTGTTATCAAGAATTTTATTGAAAGATGAAATTGTACAGATAATTTTCGGGCACAGTGGAATTTCTAAAAAACTTGTCAAAACTTGGTATCAGAAAAACTTAATGAGATTCTCTGTAAAATGGGACAACACTGGAATTTCTACACTTCATGGTTGACTTTTAATAACAGCCAAAACTTGTACAGATAATTCTCGGACACCCTGTATATGTATATATATATATATATATATATATATATATATATATATATATATATATATATATATATAATCCCACAAGGAAAAAGAAAAACGATTCCAAGGCCTTTCGTGTATTCAGAAGTACACCTCGTCAGGGTGTACGAGGTGTACTTCTAAATACACGAAAGGCCTTGGGATCATTTTTTTTTCCCTTGTGGATTTACATTATTTATTCATTTCACGTTTAATTGTGAAATTAATCATATATATATATATATATATATACAGTGGTGGGCACCGTTAACCAAAAAGTTAACTTCGTTAACCGCTAATCCGTTAACCAAAAAGTTAACTTCGTTAACCGTTAATCCGTTAAACATGTAACGGAAGTTACCGATAAACCGTTAACGTTAACTTTTATTATAAAAAAAATGAAAAACACAATATATATATATATATATAATTTAATTTTCCCTCTTCTCGTTCTCCATTTTGTCCATGAGATGCATGTTGCCCTTCATGAAAATTAGCATATCAAAGTTTTCATCAGACAGGGATGATCTCTTGGCCCTCAGGATGTCCTTGCCCATAGAGAAACAAACGCTCCACTGCAGCACTGGAGGGGATGGCTGTGTTGAACTTGATGAACAAGTCCACCAACACTTGCTCACCCAAGAAGGCAGCATCTGTCAGCAAGTCCTTGGAGTTGGTTTCCAGCCAGGTCTTGACCAAGTTCTGGGCCTTGCCCTTGAGTGACCTGTGGCTTCTGCTGCTCTCTTTTGTCTGGATGACAGCACTGAAGAAGTCATCCTCCTCCTCCTCGTTGTTGCTGCCTCCACTGTTGCTGCCCACTTCGTTGGACTGCTGCTTCATGGCCTCCTCGACTGTACCCTCCATGCTTTTCCTCACCCTGGCGACCTTGGTGTTGTCATGCTTGTCCAACCAGATGAGGCGAAACCTGGGATGGAAGGCAGCAGCCAGCTGGCATTCGTCATCCTCCAGGAGGGGCCCAAACCTTTTGTCGATGCCTGCCAAAAGTGCGTCGACCAAGGCGCTGCAGTAGACGAGGCCCTTGGACGAATGTAGTTATTTGTTGTAATTGTTACATATATATTATTGAAAATGCCTTAAAATGCTCGTGATATTTCTTGAAAGAAGTTGAAACATTCAACTCAAATGGAAAATCTTTCCGCCTGATTTTACAGTCGACCATGTTTTGCTCAAACCAATGCCATAAATAACTACCATATTTGATAAGACACAAATTGTGGCGACGGAAACAAATATATCGCCTGATTTTGCACTGCGGAAATGGAAATTCGTTCATCACTATTAACAGTGGCGGATTAATTGCGCACCTGCTCAGCACTGAAAATAATAGAAACTTTTAAACGTTTATTTCTGAATTTTTTGGGTTAACGGACTTGAGTTAACGGAAGTTAAATGTAACGGAAGTTAATTAGTCCGATAATGATTTTCAAAGTTAACTTAAAAGTTAAATCGTTAACGAAAAAGTTAACTTCGTTGATTAACGGATTAACGGTTTGTGCCCAGCTTTGTATATATATATATATATATATATATATATATATATATATATATATACAGGGTGGGGCACGGGAATCAAGTGTTTTTTGAATAGCTAGTAATCGGCCATTAGGAATGGGAGGGGCGTGCGGTAGGTAGCATTCCATTCCTGGGTTCATAGCATTTAACTTTAACTAACACTCACCTTTATCTTTCAGGTGCCATCATGGAGCAGTGGACGTTAGAACACCGCATGTTCGCGTATGATCATTTTGTTAGGAGTGGCGAGTCAGTGACAGCAGTTCAGCGTGCGTTTCGCCGCAGATTCAACATTCATCGAAATGACTCTGTTCCCGCTCGTGACACAATCTTACGTTGGGTTAACAATCTTCGAACAGGAGGCTCAATAATGAAAACAAAACCGAAGGGCCGCAACGCACTGTGCGTACTCCAGAGAACGTTGAAAGGGTCAGACAAGCGATGTTGCAAAGCCCAGGCCGCTCTGCTCGGAGACATTCAGCTGCACTCAGAATCAGCAATCGTACTGTTAGACGGATTTTGCATGAAGAATTACATTTTCACCCATACAAGTTAGCGATGGTGCAGGAATTGAATGTAAACGATTGCCCCCAACGACTGAATTTTGCACAGGAAATGCTTGCACTTTATGAGCAGAATGAAAACATGATGGTGGTAATGAGTGATGAAGCCCATTTCCACCTTAATGGGGCCGTCAACAATCAAAACTGTCGGTATTGGGCTGCTGAAAATCCGCGACAACTCCATGAAAAACCGCTGCATAGCCCTAAGGTTACAGTTTGGTGCGCGGTGGGAAAGTTTGGCGTCATCGGTCCCTATTTCTTCGAACAAAATGGGGTTACCGTTACCATAACATCTGGGCGTTACATTGAGATGGTGAACACCTTTTTCATCCCTGAGTTACGAAGAAGGCGTATTGCTCGTCGACATTTGTGGTTTCAGCAAGATGGGGCCACGCCACACACCGCCAGAGCGTCAATGGCTGTTCTTCGCCCCCTGTTTCCCAACCATCTCATTTCGAGATTTGGTGACATTGCATGGCCCCCTCGGTCCCCTGACTTGTCCACATGTGACTTCTTTCTATGGGGGTACCTCAAGTCACGTGTCTACGAGGACAAGCCCCGTACATTAGATGCATTGAAGGAAGCGATCCGTCAACAAATCATCCAAATCAACAGAGACCTGCTGGGAAGAGTGGAGGCCAATTTTCGTAAACGCCTTCAACAATGCGTCGACGGCCAAGGACATCATATGCCAGATATAATTTTCGGTACATGATTATTATGACATGAAATGCTATGTTCTTACGAATGTTGTTCTACCAATATATTTTCTTTACAAAAATAAATATCATTTTCCTGATTATTCCAAAAACACTTGGTTCCCGTGCCCCACCCTGTATATATATATTATACATACCAAACAATTATTCTCAGTACAGTCCAGTTAAAAGAGAACACTAATAGTTTTAAAAAAAACGATGTAAACCGAGAGTAATTTAACAATAAACTGATACAGGATGAATGCATTGGTTGGTTATTTAGATTCAACCGAGAATACTAAAGATCTGGATAGGCCCGAGTGGCTGAATGTTATCCAAACGTAATGTAATATCGCATAATGCAGGGTGTTTATAAAGTCCCTACCTATTTCGGTGAAAACGTAGCAAAACGGGCAAAATTCAACATAATAGAAGGCATATGTTTAATGAATACTTAAGCATATGATTCTAGATGAGCACCATCAGTATCTCTACAGAGTTCGAATCTGTCAGCAGCATTGCGGAACACATTTTGGAGCATGACAGGGGTTATTTTTGTAACTGCTGTTACGATACGAGCACGTAAATCTTGCAGATCTGTAACCCTCGTTTGATAGACGTTTGATTTGATAAAGCCCTATGCAAAGAAATCCAAGGGCGTTATAGCTTTATAGGTCAGGAGATCGAACCGCCCAGGGCCTGTTGCCTCCACGTCCGATCCACCAATTTGGAAGTCGTTCAATTAGGTACTCCCGAACAATGTTTGCGTAATGACAAGGTGCCCCATCTTGTTGAAAGACGACGGTGTTTAAAATGCAATCTGAATGAAGCTGGGGCATTTACGTGCTCGTATCGTAACAGCAGTTACAAAAATAACCACTGTCATGCTCCAAAATGTGTTCCGCAATGCTGCTGACAGATTCGAACTCTGTAGAGATACTGATGGTGCGCATGTAGAATCATATGCTTAAGTATTCATTAAATGTATGCCTTCTATTATATTGTTATTGAATTTTACCCTTTTTGCTACGTTTTCACTGAAATAGATAGGGACTTCATAAACACCCTGTACAGTATCATATGATCTGAACGTCATTCCTGGGATGTAACACGTGACTTAGCTAATCAACAAGTTACTTTGGACTAACTAGGTTTGGTTTCGTTTTTAGTGTCGACACTGTCCGGTTGACCGGATTGGTAAAGGTCCAAATTTATGACAAGTTTAATTTACATTAAATGCAATTCAACATAAAACAGTGAAAGAAAGCGAAATGAGTATGTTACTTTCCAAAAACAATAAGCATAATGTAACAATTAAATTTTGAATTACAAAAGAAAAGTTTAACATCCCTCATTAAAGTATACTTACCAGTATGGTACTTAATTAATCTAACACAAATTTTTTTTTAATATTAGTAGGTCTTTATAAATCAAGAAAACAGCATGGTTTATCCACCTTCTCAACTTTTATTTTACTTCGCCATCTCATTATTCAAAGTTCATTGGTCAAGTCCGAGGTTCATACACAATGTGAGCATTCTGATGATAATGTAGCTACTGTATTTTAAAGATTCATACACAAAAAGCTGCAGCATATCTTAACACTATGCACTATGTTCCTTCTTCCTTCTCTGAGAAGCTTTCCTAATTTTATATGGAACTTTAAAAACCTACAGATCTCAAAAATACCGATAAATTTAAGTTGAAATTGTTTATAATTTGATAGTAGCCTATCTGTTAACCTAAACGCCTAGAAAATTTGATAGGCTATTTAGGTACCGTACTATAAATCAATCCCATACTATTTACATAATAGAACGTGTAAAATTTTTTAGACAATCTGAACAAATTTCTACACACCTAATTTTCAAAGCAAATCCTGTTTTTTTGGTTATGATGATGATGATGTACTGTACTGTACTGTACTGTACTTTTTTATTTAGACCTTGACTACCAGTTTTTCTAGCTACGAGCTGGCAGGAGCCTGTACAGGCAATTTAACTAAAAATCTAATTAATTCCAAAACCAGTCCCTTTTATTCAGTAAAATGAAAAAAATATGAAATTCATCACACTGAAAGTTCCTTACTTTAGCCTATAGCTGCAATTCTTGTGTAAAATGTACCAGATCTTAAATGTAAAAACTGAAATATTATACCAGCACTTAATTTCTTTTACCAACTAGATTTTTAGTTCTACCCACCTAAAATACATTAAGTACAAAATTTGAAGACAAAACGTTTCATGTACATTATACACTGAAATCAATTTTCCAGAGAAAAATTTAAAAAAAAAAAAAAGATTCAAACTACATTTCAGTTACAACTTCCCATAACACACGCCTCCGAATAAGAACTTTGTAAGAGTTGTTTTCTTACTAATAACTAATTTTATATAATTCAACTACGCTGATTTCGAATAAGGTTTCCATTTTTTCTATCATGTACAAATTTTCTGCAAATTGGAAGGGAAAAAACAACAACATAACTAAATATTATTTAAATTTCAATTTGCATTAGGTACCTATTTCGTTTTATTATACTAATGAGATTGCGCATTATATCGATAGGCTAAAAGTTAGCAAGGCTCCAGGCCCTGACGCTTTTTATCCCAGACATTTGAAAGATTTGAAAGAAGTTATCGTAGGCCCCTTAACGAAGATCTTTAATCAGTCACTCGAAACGGGGATTATTCCTGAAGACTTCAAATTAGCTAACGTCACGCCTATTTTTAAAAAAGGCGACCGCGCGGTAGCTAGCAATTATAGGCCCATTAGCTTAACGTCAATTGTCGGTAAACTTTTGGAATCCGTAGTTAGGGATCGTATTATCGATCACTTAGAAAGTAGAGATTTGATTAATAGTAGTCAGCACGGGTTTCGACGCCATAGGTCTTGTTTAACTAATTTGTTAGAATTTTATAACGAAGTAGTGCGCGAATACGATAGGCATAGGGCAGCTGACGTTATTTATTTAGATTTTAAAAAGGCGTTCGATACAGTTCCGCATATGAGACTAATTGCGAAGGTCAAAGCGCACGGTATACGCAGTCAGGTAGCTAACTGGTTAGAAGAATGGCTTCGTGCTAGAAAAGAGAGGGTCGTTGTTAATGGTAGTGAATCGGGGTGGTTGGATGTAGGTAGCGGTGTCCCACAGGGTTCAGTGTTAGGCCCATTGCTATTCGTAATTTACATTAACGACATAGATGTAGGATTGACTAGTAACGTGTCAAAATTCGCGGACGATACTAAAATAGGCGGTAAGGTTGTTAACGAGGACGATAGAAATAGGATCCAAGACGATGTAAATAGGATTATGGAGTGGACGGATAAGTGGCAGATGCAATTTAACGTAGATAAATGTAAAGTTTTGCATATAGGTTCTCGCAACAATAATTACGCGTACACGATGGATGATAGGGAGTTAGCGAGCGTTGACGAGGAAGTAGATTTAGGCGTACGCGTAACTAAAGATTTAAAGGTTAGGAACCAGTGCCTGGAGTCTTGCGCAAAAGCGAATAGGATGTTAGGCTTCATAGCGCGTAATTTCGAATTTAAGTCGAAGGATATCATATTGCCCCTTTACAAGTCCCTAGTCAGGCCTCATTTAGAATATGCAGTTCAGTTTTGGTGCCCGTACTTGCGTGAGGATATTGATAGGTTAGAAAGGGTTCAGCGTCGTGCCACGAAACTTATTCCGTCATTGCGCAACAAGCCTTATGAAGATAGGATTAAAGTGTTAGACTTGTATTCACTCGAAACTAGGAGATTAAGGGGGGAGCTTATTGAAGTTTTTAAAATCGTTAATAACATCGATAACGTGAATTTTGACAAATTGTTCACTTTCGATAATAGTAATACTCGCAATAACGGATTCAAGTTGCGTGGCAGACGTTTCATTACTAATATCGCTAAAAACTTCTTTACGTTTAAAGTAATTGATAAATGGAATAATCTTCCCGCGTCAGTCGTTCATTCTACCAGCGTTAATATGTTTAAGAACCGTCTTGACAGACATTTTAAAGGTATTAACGTTGTTTAATTTAAATAACAACAAAGTTAGTAACAGAAGCTCTGGTGGTGGTGCTCGGGGACGAGTCTGTTGACGATGAATGCCAGCTTGTGACATGCCAGCGTGTGATGCCAGCAATAAAATTATTAAAAAAAAAAAAAATTAGACTAACACGAATGTAGATGTAGCTCATAGCGTAAACTAACCCACTTTTTGTTTAACTTTAACCTCCTTTTTTTTTTTTTTTTTTTCTTATCCTCCTTACTTTGCATGTCTCTAACTCTTTTCTTGCATGTTTGTAGTTTGCATGGTATGACAGTGAGTTAAGACTGTGTTTGCATGGTTTGTAAGCGTTCTTATTTTACTTCTTTTCATCTTTCACCCCTCTCCTATTCTCTCCGACTATTTTTCTGACTTGTCGGCAGTGGCCGGCGGATGATGATGGTGAGACACTTTTCCTCTTTTTCTGAATGAATGTTAACCCACGAGTGATAGGTGTTGCTCCTTACTTAACCCCTTATTCTCTTCTCTTCTCTTAACCCCCTACTCTTTCCTTTCTCTCGGGCTAGCCTTAGAGTGGATCTTAGGGTCTTTGTTAGCCTTAGCTTCTGTAGATCTGTAGATCTGTAGACTATTAACGTCAATTACATATTCATCTTTATTTGTCCTGAGTTTTCTTGCGAGATCTATGCCTTTTAGACTCGAATGTACCCGCTGTTCCTTTTCTTTTATGTAATAATTCTGGAGTATCCCGTTTTAACATTCAGCAGTAATCAGCCATCATGCTGATGTCCCACCTTCCCTGATATCTCTTCTCCATTTCTTTGATGTCTTGGTGAAACCAAGCATTTATAGGCAGTAGTTTTTAATCAAAATTAAATGAAAATTATTTACATATGTACTGTAATATGAAATATGACATTTTGTGAAAAATCTGTACGTGATGGCGAAAAATGAATATTATTTTCGGAATCGGCGTGCAAAAATTACTGTATAAGTGATAAAATATTTCAGACAACAAAACCATCGCAGGCCTGTGTAATCAATTCACCGAAAATACTATGGAGTTTCAAATGTGAATAGGCTAGAAATGGAACACAAATAAGCCGATAAAAGGTCATTTATGGAATATGCATAACTCTGCATGCATTCATTCCCAATGAAAGCTTGAGACGAAATAATGTGTTGGGTTGTTTAAATTCCTCTGCAATGGTAACTGTCGTGTGCCAAACAGGTCACTACATCTTCTGAATGCAGAAGGGGACAATCACCCATCCAACGACTGAACAGACGTAGTTTTGCTTAACTCTGCTGATCTAATGGGAAGCAGTGTTCCGATGTGGCCATAGCACACCCCCTGCAAACTTGCAAACTAGCCAAATGTTAGAGCTTTGGGATCCTTGCACTAGTCCAATTCGATTACCTAAAAATTCAATTTTATTAGCCAATAAATGAATAGTGATTTTCAGTTTATCAATCTTACGTGAGAAGACAATGACAAAGTAAAACTGCATACAAGCCCACAAGTCCAGATTCATGTCTGAAATTTATTAGTGAAACTATGGTTGTGAGGAAGGCCTATATCTTATATCCAAGGACACTTAGGGTGGCCAGACGTCCAGTATTAAAGTAGACAGTCCTCTTTTTTACGATTTAATGACTGTCCTCTATGGCAACTGTACTGGACACCACTTTGTCTGGTACTTTTATTATTTTGAATTGCAAGCAGTAACTAATAATAAACTTACTCTAATTGATGTTTAAAATTTATATATTGCCGCTGTTAGGTTGACTGGCGAGATGAGCGCAATGAACTTCACATCGAAACACCGAAAGGTGAATTGCAAATTTGCATTAACATGAACTCTACCTGTATTGAAGGCTATGAAGAAATAATAATAATAAACCAACTTTTAGCAGCTGCCAGCTCGACAGAAAAAAAAAGTATGAAAAATGAAGAAAAAAAATTAGATTTTATCAAATAAACGCGAGTTAAAATATTGTTTGCGTTTGAATTGCAATAAATTTTTCTTAAGAGTAAGATGACAAATGAGTCTATATGCTAAGCTAAAATTAATTTCAAAGACACTGTTTATCAATCTTTTTGCATCAGTTTTCAAAACTCTAAACCACTGACTTTAATTTCGCTCACTCATATGGAAGTTGATTTAATTTTAACTAGAGCCTGTTACACGCAATTCGTGACTACAATAAACCCTATCATGCATAAGACTAAATTTGTCTTCTAGGCTTCAAAATTAAAAAGTTGGCAGAATGAGAACTAACTTGGGTTTAAAGTTTTGGTAGACCAAACCAATAACATTTAGGCCTAGCTATAAAAATTGCATTGAGTCGAGATGTTGGTTACAGTCTATTAGCAATAATGTAGATAATTTATTATAAATTTTGACCTACATTCAGCCTAGGTGAGGCTATAACTTATTTCTGATATAGTTTAAAAAACAGTAAAGTTTTTAATTACCATAATAATTCAAATTTGCATCAGATTATAAATAATTTAGTCCACTTTAAGTTTTTAACAGTTCTACACTGTCTATGAAGCTCCTCTCCACAACTCTGTTGATACTGGCATGCAGTAAGGTGTCACTGAAAAAGAAAAAAAAATTGAATACACAGTGTACTAAAAATTAAACTTCAGTACACTCTCTGACAGATTTGATATATGATATGATTATTCATTTTAATATTTTAATTTGATTTATTTGGACCCCCCTCCATTAAATTGGACTAGAAAAGTTGTCAAACTGCAAAATAATTTGGTTGTGGTAGTTACTCTTTAAAATAATCTAATTTTAAGTTGGGCTATAATATATATATATATATATGTGTGTGTGTGTGTGTGTGTGTGTGTGTGTGTGTGTGTGTGTGTGTGTGTGTGTGTGTGATATTATTTACAGTAGCCAAGAACTTAAGATTACAGTTGTATATAGGAACTACTGAAATATAAAATTCTGATAAGGTTGTCTTACCAATGAAATTGATTGTAAAAATTTTGGCTATTATGCAGCTAAGGGTGTCGCGGCTTTATAAACATACACTACCCTTTTCGACTTTAGTGTGATGTACATATACAATATTTCTAAAGTTAATTATATACTGGAGAAATGTTATTTTATTGGTTTGGTTAAGGTTGTTTGGTTAGGTTGCTTTAATTGGTAATAATTATTGTTTTTTTTTCTGCATTATTTGGTGATAATTCTTTTTTTTTTCTGCTACTTGTTCGTGCTTTGTGCAGTGGTACTTGTCTATCCAAAGCACCTTAAACTGGTGTTTTTTCATAATTCACAACTATTGACAATATCTACTACACACATGACTCCAGATTCCTGGGATCTTGGGAGCATTGCTCCAGTAAATTTGACCATGAGAAAAAGTAAATTTGGGTTTGGGTTTTGTTCATCCGCTAGACGTTATGCAATTTTTTGCGTATACGTTCTTGTACAAACCAATTTTTTTAAATTACAAATTTAGTTATTTTAAGTTTAGTTGGTAATTCCATATTTAACAATTATTTTTATTTTTTGTTAAGCTTCAATGTTTTGATAATTAAAATTTTATTAAAACGTATATTTTTTTAATATAAAATTATCAGGATTGGACTATGTTCCATTGATCTCAGCCAGGTTTGATAAATTGGCCAGATAATTACTTGTGCGGTTTTAAGTAATCCACCATGACTCTAGAATTGAAAAGTTTAGTTAAGTTTAAACTTACTTTTACTTACTTTAACTTACCTACTTTTACTTAATCTTCCTTACTTTTACTAAGTTTAAAGCACTTACTTTTACTTACTTTCATTGTACTATATTTACTTACTTTTACTCACTTTTACCATACTATATTTACTAACTTTTACTTATTTTGTATTTTTTCAGGTAGTCAATAATCAATAATGGATCCTAATATTGATGAAGTTGGAGAGAAAAGTGAGGGTGTTAAAAGGGGTTACTTTTGTGGTCAATGCAAGAACAAATATTCAAAGAAGCAAAACTGGGAGGAACATTTTAATTCCAAAAAAAATATTTAAATATTTGTTACAATACAAGAGGTCCCAGAGTTTGGGCCCACAGCTTAGATATTGCAGTAAAGAAATACCAGGATGAAGTGCAGCAAAGAGATACGGCAAAGCAGTCATTTAGTTTGTTCACAAAATGTGCTAGTGCTAGACCTCAGAAAAATGAACCAACTTCATCAACTGCTAATCTAGAAAATGAAACTTTTTCACTAGATGTTTCACAGACTGAAGAAAGTGCTTCTCCTCCACCTAAGAAACAAAAGGTAAGTGAGGAATCTGTGCATCAGACTAACAAAACTGCTTTAGAGGAATTTGAAAATTCCCAAATCCAGAAGACATTGAATGCAGTTTTGCGCCTAACAAAAGAAACTCACCAAGCTGTTGTGGTTAATAAAGAGAAGAGTCAAAATATGCCTTCAAGTTCAAGTGTTGCATCCAAATCTAATAAAGCAAAAAGCAACAAATTTGACATTTCCATAGCCCATTTAAGCAAGTGTAAATCAATACAAGAAATCCTGAACAATGATTTGATCAAATCTACATTCAAATTGGTGGAAAAGAAGGATCTAGGGCATGCTGATGATTCATTTTCAGTACCAAGTGATATAATGGAAAACATTGCAAGTAGTGACACTAATATGCCTGATGTAGATATAGCTGTTGAGGATGAAGATGATGATGATAATCAAGAAGATATTGATGATGCTTCTTCTGATAAATAAATAAACTTAAGGTGAGTTATAAACTGTACATTATTGTATTATTATGTTTAGCTAAAACAATTTGTAATTGGTATGTCGTCAATTCAAGAGTTTACTATCATTAACCTATCTAGTGGTGTAAGGGGAAAAAAAGTAAATTCAGAGCTGTGCTCCAGTAAATTTTTTCAAATCTGGAGTCATGACTACACAAAGCATGAAAAAACCTGCAGAAAAAACAAAAATTATCACCGAACTCGGCGACACCCCTTAACTGCATAATTACCAAAATTTTAGTTAAAAATTGTTATATCTGGCCCAATTAGGGTATAATTTCACTTACTTAATTGTACTAAACTTTAAGCCTTAAATTTCAAGTCACTTATCCAGCAACCAACATCTGGCTCTTGACCAAAGATGGGTGTCAATGTAAACGTAATAGCCGAGTGCATGCACAGTGTAATAAAAGCAGAATATTGCTGCAGCATATGACAATTTTCCAGTTTGGTAGCCTATCCTAATTTTTATGGCAATAAACTCTCACTATATCTTACTGCCTGTCCACAAATTTACTAAGAAAAAGGGTGTAGTGACTTCAGCACCATTTATTTTTCTGGAAACCAACATTTCAGTGATACAGTAGTTCACACATTTCCCCTGTGACATTTTTTGTGCATAAACCTTGGTCTAGGAATGTTCCAAGCCAGTAAGAAAAATGTAAGAAGTGTAGCAATGAGCCCAGTGCACAATTTATTTGGCTCAACCAAATTTTTCTTTTGAATTATTTTTCATAGTTGGTGATGGTTGGTTGGTTGTCCTGTTTTACATCCTCCATCCTACTTAGGACACTGATGACACTAACCAGAAAAAGTAATTCTCTTTAGAAGAAAAAATGGGTTGAGTGAAATATATTACATGCAGCAGGCTCATCAATGCAATCCTCCCTCATTTCTCTGATTGGGTCGGCCTAATTGAAGGCTAAGGATTTCAACTTCAAAGTTGTAAGGTGGAAGTGGAAAGGTTTTTTCTGTTGTGCTCCACGTTTTTGTACAAATCATTGAAGGATTATAGTATTAATTTGTAGATTTTAATTCATTGGGATTTTTATTAATTCGAGTATAAATAGCTCTAAATTACCAAATTTTAAGCTTAATACTTAGAGAGATCCAAGAAGTTCATTCAACACAAGCCCAGTTTTTTGTCCTGATTAGCCTAGATCTCCATTAGTTTATTCCATCTACAAAATAACCTAACTTAGACCATAAAGTTTTTACTGAGTTAATTAAGAGCAATATTTAAGGTGACTTCACTTTAGACTGATTGTAAGGAGGAAGTTGGGGAAAGAGATAAGGCTGTAGCATGTGTGTGGTAATGACTGGTACAGTATCACTCGGCCTACATCAAAATTACGGAACAAGTGTATAGTAACAGGGGTATGAAGTCGCCAAATATTTTGTAGTTTTGCAGTAAGTGTTTAGATGAAGTTAGGAGCATGCTTAAGGCAAGGTTTAAAACAGCTGCTAGCTCAGAATCTAGTGGACCTAAGTTAGTTGGCCTTGTGATTGACTGTGCAGCTAATGAGATTAATGCAACGGTTAAGCCAGAAAATGAGTCGAATACAAGAAATACTAATATAAGTTAATTAAATTTTCGTTTTGCAACCTCCTCCCTTTCCATAGGCATTATATCATCAGGTCACCATTTTGAATTTCATTTTTATAGCGAAGTAATCAAGGATTGTACCAGTTATAATTTTTCAACTAGATCTTTTGCAGTTTGGTACTATCCTGTTATCTCCTCATCAAGTTTTAACATGGTTAATTGAATGCCCGGTGTCACGTATTGAACTGTCCTCTGAGCACTTCTGCGCATGCGTGAAATCTAGTGGACAGTTCAGAACATAGCACTCATGATTTGAAGTGACTGCTGGTTTGAACCATCCAATAAGCATGTCCTGTATAAATACATAATTGAACCAAGTTTATTAATCAATTATAGAATTCAATTTGTAATATAAACAATAATCTCATGAATATTTACATGACACTTGATTTTCATTGTTATTGAGAAATCAACCTTTTATTATTGCATTTATATGAAATTAAGATTTTAATGGGAGGTGGCAGTGGCTCAGCCAAGGTTAGTAGAAGAGGGAGAGGCCTCCCACAAAAAAATTCCAAAAAATGCGATGGTATGATTTTGTTTTATATTCTGAATTATATAGTTTTTTACTATTCAACTATAATTAATTAACGAAAATATCATGACTTAACCTAACCAATCATCAAGGACATACAGTTGACCTTACCAGGCATTCAATTGACCTTACCAGGCATTCAATTGACCTAACCTGGCATTCAATTGACCTAACCTGGCATTCAATTGGGTGCTGAGGTCAGGGAATAAGAAAGAACATTACCCCCAATATTTCGCAAGATACCTATTTAACTGATTTTTAACTAGCAAACCAAACAAATTTACAAGAAACTATCTTGAAAATCGAAAATTAAAGCAAAAAAACTAGCAAACCAAACCAACAGCGGATGATTCAAACCGCAAGCCACCACAATTTGTGACATCTGTTTTCACAATGAGCATAAATTTTGCGCATGCACATAAGTGTTCAGAGGACAGTTCAATACGGCGGATGGTTCAATAAGTGACACCTAGTTAGGTCAACTGTACGCCCTTGACAATGGGTTTTTTTCCCATCAGTGCATTGCTAGAAATGTCATGAGGTTTATTTTGATATATAAAACAAAATTCATCCTCGAAAGCTAGAGGTCACAAAACAAAAAATTACTAAGTTGTAGTGAGGTAGTCTAAGCCTAGTGTTAGTGACAGGGATGCAGGCCCAGTAAAGTTGAGCCTAAGCCTAGTCATAGGCAGATCTATTGGGGATCGGCGACGCCTGGATCCCCCTCAATTTCTTACCTACTTTTTATGAGGTAGTTTTAGTTGCTTTATTCAAATTTGTCACTCATTTTTTGCGCAAATGCATATTAATGGTGAAAATTATGATGATGATGATAATATATATAAATAAATATACTCAGTTTTGGTCTGACAAGTATAATTTTGGATTATTTTTTTCACTACTATGCAACTTAATTAGTTTGTTGGTTTCTGTTCTGGCTATTTTTTTTTTATAATTGGATTCAGTTTGGTGGTGGTTGTGATAGAATTATGATGTGCCATTCATGTGGTTTTGACTTTGAGAACTTGATTTGTCATGTGCTCTAGATGAAGACAAAGCATTGGATGTTTTTATCAATTATGGTGTTATTCTCTCATCCTTAACTTGCCTGAAATGTGACAGTGAGTGCCTAATACAAAAAGATCAAAAGATATTTAGGTGAAATAACCAATATTAACCTGTTAGGTTAATTGAATGCCTGGTTAGGTCAACTGTACACCCTTCATGATTGGTTAAGTAATGATATTTTCGTTAGTTTAGACGAAAATGACGAGAGCAAACTTTTCTGGTTAATTTTTAGGTGTTTTGCACGTTTCCTGTGGTAATGCGTCGTTTACAAGATCTCGTAACATGAATATGTTAAGTTATGCTTTATTGTATAAAATGTAGTCAAAAATATATTTTTCAAGTGTATTTTGGTGTGCTTTGTTTGAATATGACCTTCATTTCTTGTGCAAATGAACAGGAATACAGTTGTCATTGCATGGCCCAAACACGTATTTCGGTTCATTTGCACAAGAAATGAAGGTTATATTTGAACAGAGCACATCAAAATACACTAGAAAATGTGTTTTATTTTAACTTCAGGCCTTGCCATTTGCGACATAATTAATTACCTTTGTTTTTTAAAATAGATCATGGTTATTTTATTTAAATTCTATTTTGAGTCTTTATCCTTATACATTGTACTTCCAAATTTGTAGGTGTAATGGTTTTCATAGGTGCCCTTAGTACTAGTGCAGCCATATTACTATTTTTATCATCTTATTCTGATGTCTTTTAATTGGCAAGACATTTGGGTAAAATTGTCATTTAGCACCCAACTAGTAACCCCCGCTTCTGTTTTTTGTTTCTAGTGTAGTTTTAGCTCCTCTTTCCAAATGTGCAATCAAAATTTGTCGCAAGTGAATATTAAAAAAAGTTACAGCTATTTAAAGTTTACCCGATATTTTAGTTAAAACTAACGAAAATATCATGACTTAACCTAACCAATCATCAAGGGCATACAATTGACCTAACTGGGCATTCAGTTGCCCTAACCTGGCATTCAACTAACAAGGGGCAACTCGCAAGTAGATAGATTACAGCACTGTATTATCACATGCTCACTAGGGTTATGACTTTTTAATTTTTTGTCATAAATATTGTTTCCTGTATCATCAATCGATGAACATTTGCTTGAAAACAATAAAAAAGGGCCTAATTCCTCAGAATTAAAAAAAATGTCACCCCGAAAGCAAATATAGTAAAGGGTGTCAGGAAATGATTGCCCCCCCCCTGTACAGAAGAAACTGAAAGGAATAGAAAAAAACAGACAAAACCACGCGAAAGAGCGTTTAATTTTGAATAAAAAACACTTGTTTTAATATCGGGTGTTGCCCCCATTTGCAGCTCTGACGGCCATTAATCGACGGGGGTATGATCCCAGAAGTGTCTCAAAGTGTCTCTGAATCGTTCAAAATAGATGATGCCATGGTTTCTGTGGGGAAAAAAATGGTAAGAATTAAAATCACAGGAATAGAATATAATGGTTTTTATTCAGATTTTAACGCTCTTTCAAGTGGTCTCGCCGGTTTTTATCTATCTCTTCTAGTTTTTGCTCTACAGGGGGGGCAATAATTTCCTGACACCCTTTACTATATTTGCTTTCGGGGTGACATTTTCTTTTAATTCTGAGGAATTAGGCACTTTTTTATTGTTTTCAAGCAAATGTTCATCGATTGATGATACAGGAAACAATATTTATGACAAAAAATTAAAAAGTCATAACCCTAATGCTCACACTACAATAATAATATTCAAACTAAACTAGGTCTAAGCAGGCAACAAATAAACAGGTAAAATTGTCGTTTAGCACCCAACTAGTGACCCCCACTTCTGCTTTTTTTCTCATGTAGTTTTAGCTCCTGTTTCCAAATGTGTGTGCAATCTCACAACCTTCACACGACATAATTCACAATACACTGGAACAAAAACTACCCACGCAACACTGCCAGACGCAAAATGGTACTTGCAAAACTTCAAGTAGCTGTAACTTTTTTAATATTCATTTGCGACAAATTTCGATTGCACGTTTGGAAAGAGGAGCTAAAACTGCACTAGAAACAAAAAAAATAAAAATTGGTGGGTCACTAGTTGGGTGTTTGAAAATTTTTTAAAACTGTAAGGTAGAAAATATTAAAAATTAAAGTAATTCCTCTATACTACTCAATTTGAAGATCTTGTTATCAGCTTTTCATTGGCTTGACATTAGTAATTTAGAAATGGAATTAGTTGACTTCCAAGAAAGTGCAGTATGGAAGACTAAATTTATTGATCAAGAAAAGGAATTGGAGTCATCAATTTTGCATGTAACCAGAGAACAACAATCAATAGAAAAAGTAGAGAATCTTATTCTTGCAGAATGGAACTCTCTACCAAATTCTTTTGCATCAATGAAAAGAGCTAGCATTCATTCTTCTAACAATGTTTGGTTCATCTTATTCCTGTGAACAGTTGTTTTCCTCCATGAATTTCGTCAAATCCACACTAGGAATTACCTTGGCACGGATATGAGTGCTGCATGTGTGAGACTAAAGCCAACTAAATATAGGGTGTTCCAGAAGTCATCATCCCATCTGAAGTAGCTGTAACCTTAATTTAATTATTGTGTTTTTGAATTTTTTTCTAGATTATAGAAGATCAACCCCAATAATTTGAAGATAGAACACTACACACCACAACATAATTCTACCATAATTCTAAATAAAATAAATTATTTCCACTCTACAGTATTTGTTGTTTTATTGGTTCAAAAGTTATAAGCAAAACAAATGGGGTGATGACTTTTGGAACACCCTGTAAAAACCTCAGATCAAAACATTAGCATCTAAAATCCAACAAGAAGTTTCTCATGAAAAATAGTAAGTAAATATATTATTGTGACCCAATTTCATTTTTTTTAAAATCAAAAGTAACAAAAATGACCCACCAGCAAAAAAGGTTCACCGTCACTGGTCTAGATAGTCTGTATTAGTGATGCAGTATTTAATGATACTAAAGCAGAGCAGAGTATGAGTTAAATAGTTATACAATATATATTTATCAGAGAATGGACAGGCAGGGAGGGGATGTTTCTTTAGTTTCTATAAATATAATAATAAAAAGCATGATAGGATCAGCCCAATAGAAAATTAATAGGATACATTAAGAATGATAGCATTAAATTAGACAACTGGGTAGAATCAATTTGGGTTAATATTTGTGTATCAAGTAAAGACTATATTTGGATAAGTGCATTTTACAGACCTTCAAACCAAACATAGGAAGTTGATGATAATATGATTCAGGAGATAAATAAAGGTTGTAGTGCTAGAACATTAATTATGAGAGATTTCAACCTGCTCATATATATAGACTGAAGCCTTTTGGAAGGAAATAATAGGGAAGGTACAGTAACTACTTCAATGAATGTTGTAATGATAGCTTTCTAACGCAAATCGTAGACAGACCAACTGGGGATCAAGCAATCTTAGATTTGGTTCAATCCAGTGATTAGGAGGTTATTAGGGAACTTGCACTAAGGAAGTCATTATGGAATAGTAACCATTTGATCATATGCTTTAAAATAGAATTAAATAGGGATCAAGTTTAACAATGACCATCTAATTCCTTGCTTCTCAAAGGGTGACTATAATAAATTTAGGGAGTTGTTAGGTTTGGTAAAGTGGGATAATGAATTTGCCAATAAAAATGCTCTTGATATGGTCTAGATTCAAAGAAGATTTTAGAGGATGTACAATGTAGATGAATTCCTTTCAGAACTATTAGGAATAAAAGTATTAGGAAACCTTTGTGCTGGAATAGGGAAATAGCTAAAATGATTAAAAATTAAAAAAGGTCATTCAGGGAATTTAAAAGCAATAATAGCCTTGTAGACTTGGATAATTATAGGCAGTTAAGAAATAAGCTAAATAGTTTGATTTGGAAGAGCAAAAGGCATAGTGAAATAAATCTAACTGGAAATAGCAATAAAAATCCAAAGAATTTCTTTAGTTTCTATAAATATAATAATAAAAAGCATGATAGGATCAGCCCAATAAAACATTATGATAGGATACCTGAAAATTATCAGGATATTGTTGGTAATTTTAATAACAATTTTAACTTTGTTTTTACTGAAGAAAATTTGAATAACTTTGATTTTAATTCCTTAGATTCTGTAAACTCAGGCGTTCTTGATAAGATTCATATAAAGAAGGATGTTTGGCAAGTGATTCATACAATGTTCAAAGTCAAATAAAGCTGCTGGACCTGATATGTATGCTAGGATTCTCAGAGAAGAGGAGGAAAGCTTATCTGAGGCACTAACTATTTTGTATGCTAGGTCTATTAATTATGCAGAAGTACCTGTACCAGATGAATGAAAAAAAGTAAATGTAGTACTGTACCCATTTTCAAAAAAAGTAGTAAAAAAGAGGTAGGAAATTATAGGCATGTTAGTTTAACATCTTTGGTAGGCAGAAAGTGAAAAGTGGGGTACCACAGGAATCAGTGTCAGGTACGTCCATTACTCTCTATCTTATATCTAAATGATTTAGAGAAGGGCGTAGGTAGTAAAGTTTCTAAAGTTGCAGCTGATAAAAAAGTAGTTGCCCCAGTTTCAGATATAGAAAATTCTTATAAACTAGAAAAAGATCTTGATAAATTAGTTGCCTGGGCTAGTAAAATGGCAGATGGAATTAAATGTTCAAAAATGCAGTCATTCATTTTGATAGTTAATGAAAACTTTAGTTATGAGATGCAGGGAAACTGGTTAGAGGATGTTATACAGGAAAAAGATCTTGGCATTGTAGTTAGTGGTGATCTAAAATTTTCTAAGCAGTGCATAGAGGCTAGAAATAAGGCAAATAAAATGTTAGGTATTATTAAGAGGAATGTTAGTTATAAGGGTAAGGATGTCATCTGTAAATTATATAATTCTTATATTAGACCTCACTTAGAATACTGCATTCAAGCTTGGTCCCCTCACTTTAGACATGATATTGATATGCTTGGAAGTTGTGCAATGTAGGGTAACCAAGCTTACTCCTAACCTAAGAAGACTGGAATACAGAGAAAGATGAAAGGAACTGGGTATCTTATTTTGAGAGATATTGCATGAGTGGAGGATATGATACAGATGTTCAAAATGTTTTCAGGTTTGGACAATTTAGATCTAACTTTTTCTTATTAGAGGCTGATTGAATAACTTGAGGGCATAATGAGAAAATTAGAAAACAGACTTGTAGACTTAATCTATGAAAATACTTTTTCATAGTTGTAGATTTTTGGGTACTTTCCTGTTATCCCCGCACCCCAGACTTTTCTTTTTTAATGTTAACTAAACAAACCCAACCTAGTTACTTAACCAGACATGGGGTAATGGTAATAGTAATAGACTATTACAGGATTTTTCAAGTAATAGTAGTATCATAATTTTTTTGCTGTAATAGTAATAAAAGGCAAAGTAATAGATAATAGTCTATTACTTTTCTATTACAGTGGCAATGGACATATTGTGTGAAGAACTGAAAAAATGAACTAAATATACTCTAAACTAAAATAAACATGTAGCTATGTGAATTAATATTGTGGCAATGTTTTCAATAAAGTAAAATTTATCTCTGAAATTGTAATGATTTGGTTGAAACAAATATTTGTTAACACACTGCTTCTAATTGCATTTAAATAGACATAAGAGATCCTTTTCAAATGAGTGAAGTACCCAATATACAAAAGTAATAGTAATAGAAGAAAACAAAAGTAATAGTAATAGAAGAAATCAAAAGTAATAGTAATAGAAACCCAGTAATAGATGCCATGTCTGTACTTAACATTTAAAAAAAAAAAAAAAAAGTCGGGGGTCCAGGATAACAGGAAAGTACCATTTTTTGAATGACTTGCCATATAATGTGGTAAATAGTAACACGTTACTATAGTTAGTTTCAAGAAAAATTTGAATACTTTCATGAATGAGAGAGAATTTGTAAAGTGTAGGTAAATAGTGTATATTCTTAGCTTAAGTTATATAGGCTATTTTGTTAGGTCTGGAAATAGTTGTACGTTAATTAGCTGACTTGAGATTAACAGTTTGCACAACTTTATTATAACTTGGATAATCTTGATAGGCCCCAGTAGCTTTGTCCAAATGAAATGCAATGTAATTGGTGGTGGTACTGCCAATCAAAGTACCCTCAGTTGCATGAAGGCTTATTGAACAGGTCAGTCAACCAACCAATATTTGATATGTCACTTCAATCATAATTTTATTATCTTGTCAGCCACATTAATATTTGATTCCTGCACTCCCCTGTACCCACAATACTTAAATACAGTGAGGTGTCCCAGTCTACAGAATTTATAGCTTCAGTAAGACAGGTCTGATAAATTCATAGCATTTTTGAGTTTCCAGCTCATCAAATTTCAAAGGCTTTATATTTAATTATATAAGTTTTGGCATAAGTGCAGAATCCATGGTTAAATTATTTCTTATGCTGTGCTGGTATTCAAGTCCATGGTCAAATTCAGAAAATGTAAATTTGTTTGTTTACGTCATCTTACGGCTGCTCATGGCAGTTAGGTCAATTGAATGCCCAGTTAGGTCAACTGTATGCTCTTGATGATTGGTTAGGTTTGTCATGATATTTTCGTTAGTTTTAACGAAAATATCACAACAACCTAACCAATCATCAAGGGCGTACAGTTGACCTAACCAGGGGCCGCAATTTGTTTTATTTAGTCAATATTACGATCTTAACTTTAAACAATAATGGCTGGTAGTCCCTGCTGCTCCTACCTTCATGAATTCTTGTGGTGCCACATAATTAAGGAAAATGGTAAAAGCTATTTTAACTTCTTGGATCTTATTCTACGGAAATGTCATATTTAAGAACTTGTCAAACTTGCATTTTATACTTTGCATGTTTTAAATAAATAACCACGCCATTGTCCTGAATAATAATTTAACCACAGATTCTATACTTAGGCCTAAGTTTTAAGGGTCTATATCTTCATGAAAATTACATGTAGCTACAAACATTAATTTTTAAAACTTTCAATATTTGGATATGGCCTATTGCTTTTTATAGATTCTGCATACTAGATTTCAAGCCTTAAAGATAGTTTTTCTTGACTGGACCCAGACTGCAAAATCAGCAAAATTCTTGCTTTTTAAATTCTCTCGCGCAATATGAAAAATTCGCGCTAACGTACTTAGACCGAAAAATCTCCGTTAATGCACTTTAGAAAGAGAATTCTCTGTTAATTTTAGTTTAAACTTTCGTCCTCGTCTAGCTCGAGTAATACGAGTTAAAACTCTTGTCGCACAAATGTTATGGGAAAATCCTCGAGTGACGCCTCATATAAACTAGCAGAAAACTCAAATTGAAAGTTCATGAGAATTAAGCCATGGCCCAAATATTTAGGTCTAACATAAAGACAAAATATATATGGAGGATTGCATAGATTCTCCAAATCCAAGCCCCTAACTGTAACTGTATAATAAATGCTTGTAGGATTATGCTTACAAGTTGGAAAAAAGGCATTTTATAAACCAGTGGCCTAACTTAAACCCTTATTATTAAATAACTAGGCTAGACCATATCCTATTTACTTACACAATTTGGCAAATAGGTTGCTGAGACAAATTATTATTATTACAGTGTATACTGTACATATGTTAAATTAGGCCTATATAAATTAATAAAGTACATGCTTATACCAATTTGTCTATTGATATAGGTCTATAAGTCCTAGTTTGTTCATATAAGCTAATACCATAAAGTATCTAAAACCCTATTAAAATATATATATATATATATGTATAGAAACGACGTAAATATTGAGGAGCGTTCTGCACACGAGGAAGAGAAATAACGAACAAATGAAAAATGAAGTCCCCGCCCGGGAATCGAACCCAGGATCTTCCGATTGCCGGTCAGATATGCTAACCACTACACCACAGGGCACACAATAATCAGAAATCGTGATTCTCCTACATAGGGCAGAAACCAATGCCCTAAGAGGGCACCCTCGCAAATCGTGAATATGTACATTCAACTGCAATGACCACGCAGTATATTAATGTATAGAAACGACGTAAATATTGAGGAGCGTTCTGCACACGAGGAAGAGAAATAACGAACAAATGAAAAATGAAGTCCCTATGTAGGAGAATCACGACTTCTGACTATTGTGTGCCCTGTGGTGTAGTGGTTAGCATATCTGACCGGCAATCGGAAGATCCTGGGTTCGATTCCCGGGCGGGGACTTCATTTTTCATTTGTTCGTTATTTCTCTTCCTCGTGTGCAGAACGCTCCTCAATATTTACGTCGTTTCTATACATTAATATACTGCGTGTTCATTGCAGTTGAATATATATATATATATATATATATATAATAGTCACAGAACAACACGTGATCTTTTTAATAAGCAAACAACCACAAGAAAAAGGAAAAAGATGTGAATATATCACGAAAGCGCTCGGATTTCGTGTTTCTTTTTCCTTTTGCTCTATATATATATATATATATATATATATATATATATATATACACACACACATTTTTTCCTTCAATGTTTCTGATACACTGTATCAATATATTAAGTTGTAGGTAGAACCTGATAATATATTTGCTAGGATTCTCAGAGAAGGGGAAGAAAGCTTATCTGAGGCACTAACTATTT
This sequence comes from Bathynomus jamesi, assembly GCA_023014485.1. Taxonomy (NCBI): domain Eukaryota; kingdom Metazoa; phylum Arthropoda; class Malacostraca; order Isopoda; family Cirolanidae; genus Bathynomus; species Bathynomus jamesi. The sequence continues at coordinate 670,601 of JAJOZX010001538.1, read as the reverse complement.
TGTTAGGTCAATTAATTATGCAGAAGTACCAGATGAATGGAAAAAAAAGCTAATGTACTGTAGTACTCATTTACAAAAAGGGTAGTAAGGAGGAGGTAGGAAGTTATAGGCCTGTTAGTTTGACATCATTGATAGGCAGGGCCAGGGACATAGCCAGGAATGTCCCAAGGGGGGGGGGGGGGGGGGGGCGAACTTGAGCTACTGTATGTTCGTCAGGTTCCGTGGTGAATCGGGCGAGCCTATACAGTTAGAGGGTCTGGGGGAGAGCTGGAAGCTCCCCCAACGGGGTCCGGGGTGGAGCCCCGTAAGGCAGCGCATTTTAAGCTTATTTTGTGTAAAAACTGCCTGAAAATGTCAGTGCAACTGCCACTGAACAGCCATCCACATGAAATATGTAACCTTTCCAACAAAAGTTTGGATAGGACAGTCACATTGGTGCAGTCTAAGCTATATTATGATGTAATTACTTTCTGAAATATGAAATCAGGTATTGATCCTATAGTTTTCATATTTAACAAAGAAAGTAACTATTTTATTTATTGATTTCATGCTCCATACTCCTGTGAAGCCTTTCGTTTCAGACGGCCCCTCAACCTGTACTTCAGGCACGTCGCCAGGTCTATAATCATAGGGAGACAATTCATAGATGTAGGGGGGGCAGGATAATCTGTAATTGTGGGATTTAGTTTCAGATCAAACTAACATTTACGGGATGCAACGTTTCAGAATAAGTATTTCTTATAATGTAAATAAAAAACAAAACTCGTTTATTATTTTCCTTTTTCTAAATTAATGGGAACGACCCAAAAAAAAATTTTTTCCAAATTACTTTTTCACGCAGGACTGAAGAGGATATATAAAGGCAGAAAAAATCAAACACCATGGACTCGTATTTCAATTACTCTGCTTTCACTCGAAAACTTCCTTAATTTCATTTACTTCAATTACTAGCATCACAGAACCCTTTTCTACTTGTACTGATACAATGGGCTTCATAACTCGCCTATTTTAGATGAGACAAATGAAAAGGAACAGGACAATGGTTCGAGTTTAAATTTCGAACTCACTACTCAGAATGTCGAGCACGTTATGTACAATAACTACTGATACTGCCACGATGTTGCAGCACCAATTGGCGCCAGATTCAAAATAATGTTTATGCCAACTTCTTGTGTGACCGTATTTTTCCCTCAACGTTAGATACAAATGTAGATCGATATACGAGAGAGAGACTGAGACTCAAAAGGCCTTGCGGACCATACCGAGGAGGTACCAATGGCAACGTGTGCCAGGGAAAATTCTGTCACCCTCAAGTAGTGTGCAAGATTCTGTCTAACCTTTTCTTGAACAGATCCACAGAAGAGCTGTTCACAACTTCTGAAGGTAGCCTGTTCCACGTGTCACAGATCTTATACGTAAAGTAATCACACACATTAGTCCTAAACCGTTTCAAATCCAACTTCCAGCCATTGTTGCGAGTTGGGTTATCATTTAAACTAAACATGCTTCTAAAATCGACATTGTTGAACCCGCGTAAGAACTTGAAAACCTCGATGAGTTGACCGCGCAGCCTCCGAGTTTCCAGCGAAAACAAATTCAGGGCGCGTAAACGTCGATTGTAGCCCATGTGCCTAACGGAAGGGATTAACTTTGTGGCCCTCGCCTGCACTCGCTCCAGCCTCTCAATATCTTTCCTGAGGGTGGGCGACCACAACTGCACAGCATACTCCAGGTGCGGCCGAACCAGAGAATTGTACAGAGAGCACAATCTCCTTGTTCCGAAATCGAAATTGCCTCCTGATATAACTCAACAACTTCTGGGCTTTCTTTTCCACCTCTACGCACTGTTTGGTAAACTTAAGGTCGCTGCTAATTAGCACACACAAGTCCTTTTCCAAATCAGTCGCCTCGATATTACTCCCCAACATGGAGTAGTCCGACTTGGGATTGGCGTAGCCAATGTGCATCACCTTGCATTTCCCCAAGTTAAACGGCATTTGCCATTTTTCGGACCACTCTCCTATCCTACCAAGGTCCGCACGCAGTTGCTCGATCGCTTCGGGCGTCCCAACATTGGCCCCAAGCTTGGTGTCATCAGCGAATTTGGCGATCCAACTGACGATGCCACCGTCGATATCATTTATGTAAATGATAAACAACAGTGGCCCCAAAACGGAACCCTGAGGAGCCTCACTAGTGACCGAGGCCCAACCCGAACTAACATCTTTAATTACAACCCTCTGCCGCCTATTCTTCAGCCAGTTTTCAATCCACCTACCTACTTCCCCACCAATACCCAGCGCGCGCACTTTCGCCATTAGCCGGTGGTGAGATACCTTATCAAAGGCTTTCTCAAAGTCGAGAGATAAAGTATATCAATCGCCCTACTCTTATCATACTCACTCAACATGACGTGGAAAAACTCGAGCAAGTTGGTGAGACACGACCTATGCCGTCTAAACCCATGTTGGGAGTCCCCAAGCAGCTTGTAGGAATTCAAATGGTCAACGATCCTATCCGCTATTATCCCCTCTAATAATTTACCTACAACGAAGTGAGACTAATGTGATGATAGTTCCCTGGACTTTCGTGATCCCCTTTCTTAAAGATAGGGGTCACATTGGCTTCCATCCAGTCACCAGGCGCCTGGCCCGTCTCCAACGATTTGTTGAAGACTGTATCCAGGTAGGGAGCCACCTGGTCGCGCAAGTCATCCAAAAACAAGCTTTTTCCGAACGGGGTCCCTCAAGGCTCTGTTCTCTCACCAACACACTTCACCTTATACATTAGGGTGTGTTTATGGTATATGGTGAAAAATGCGAAATGAAAATGCAAGGGAGCGGAACCCTTTATTTTGTGAGGATACATGAGAAAACAGAACAGGCAAAATTTCTTTGTAATCCAACAACATTTAGAGGTTGCCCACAGCTGATAGGTATTTTCAATTTATAGGGCAATGGAAATTTTAATTCTCAGTTTAAATGATAAATTGCATCTCCAATAAGTATTCAGAACAAATATATCGTGTGAGTATATTCACTAAATTCATAATTAATGATTAAAGTACATGACACCTCGAGTGTTGGCGTTCATTTTTTCATCAAAGTGGCTTTGGAGGCTGTCGGCAAGACTTTACGATGTTCTTCGACGATTTGAATCATGAACTGCATCTGCTCTTCGTTCCGAGTACTTCCAGCCTTCGTGAATTCTTGAATCAATGCTATGCCTCGCTCTGCTGCATCATTCACTACATTTAAGGAATCCACCCTGATCTTTGCTGAACCAAAGCTGGTGGTGTTTTCCCAGTTTGATGGATCCTCTTGCAGGAAATCGACCGGAAGATCTAGAAGGGTGAACAGATTGTACGTATTGGAAGAGCAAAAGTCTGCCAGGGTCTTTCCTCTTGGATCTGGAATCCAGACTCGTCGGGGGGGGGGGCTTCTGACCCTTCAACGGAATTCATATTCTCTACCATTTTCCGCTTCTCATCATCATCGACTGCAGGATCGAATAGTGCAAGGCCCACGTTTACCTCATTGAGGTACCAGAGATGCCGATTAAAACTCTTGTACCCAGCGGCGTTGGTGTTTTGCAACTTTTGAAGGAGGGCTAAGTCGCTTCGTGGAGCGCTTGCTGCTTCTCTTGCTGAAAACCACGGAAGGACGTAATCTTGAGCAACGAAGAGACAGAAGTCCCGCAAACCAGAAATCAGGCGGTCACTGCTACTTGTTCCACGAGATGTTGAAGGACATTGGTTCATGTGCATCGTGAACTGGTATCTGAACATCCAAATCTTGAAAGAGTAAATTCCACGCGGCATCCACCGTGCTCGGTGCAAAGCCCCTGGAGCCATGAACACAGGACTCCGACGTCCGTGAGGTACTCCTCCCAAGAAAATGACTACAAGTTCAAGAAGCTCTTTGTAGTCATCTCTGGGATGCTTCACTTTCAGAAGGTCATTTGCTTCATGAATCATCTTCTCGGCCCAGGGACTGATCACTGCAGCCGTGTCCTCTTTGTCCGCGGCAGTGGAGTATTCATTCAATTTCAGTTGCGGCCAAACATTACGGAAGCTCTGGAAAATCGTAATCTTAGGTCCTTTGGAAAGGTCTCCAACAAGGAAAGAAAATACTGCTTCAAGCAGCAGTTCCAGCACGTGATGTCGACACGCAAAGTAAATCATTTCACGCCCGAGAGCCTGCTCTACTCGCGCACACACTCCTCCATGGATGCCGGTGTTGGTGGCTGTCGTGTCAAAGCAAAGAGCTTTGATCTTCTGGCCAAGATCCCAGTTTTCGATGGTTTCGATGATGACGATTGCTGTCCTTTCTGCCTTGGAGTCTGGGAGTTTGGGGATGGCTAGAATCTTGCTCATCCCATCCCCGGTAACTAAGATGGCTAAACGGTCGATTTTTTCTCTTCCCATTAAGTCTGCCATAAGTTTTCCATCCCAGTGAAGAACAAGAGGGCATTCAGGCTTGTAGGAAGCTCTCACCTCTGCTTCGTGGGCTGATCTGTACCTGGATCTGCTGGCCCGAATAGCACTTGGACTGAGGCACATCTCACTTATGTCCTGACCCATTTGCATGCCAAAGGGGATGAGAACACGAGCAGCTGCCCTGTCGCTCATCCGCGTGCGGTCCAATGCCGCAGCGACCTCCGAACTGATTGCCGTCGTCCCACGGCGATGTTTTGGAGCCGACGATGTAACTGGCTTTCTTTCGGGACTTGTTTCCTCACTTGATGACGCTGACGATGAGGTTTCCATAACAACGGTAGCAGAGATTTCTTCCATTTCCTGCACATGCCTGTCTTTCCGCTTCAATTCCTGAGCAGTTCTTTCTTGGGCCCTTGCGACTTTTTTGGCAATCTTCTTGTCGACATTTCCAATCCTTCCTCCTCCGACCCTCCTCATTTGTTGGTATACTGAAGTAAAGAAATATGAATTATCAGAACGCAATTGACAAATGCAATTTCTAATTTTGGGGACGCTGTGTATCAATGGGTTAATAAACACTAGAAGTGACTTAAAAAGGGCGCATAAATAAATGAGCATATGGGTAAAACTTTGGGGTCTTTGGGCAACCTCTAAATATTTGATGATTTTCCAAAAAAATCATGTGCTTTATTTGCTCCCGGAACCTCATCATTTGCGTGGTTCCGTGACCCGAAATTCACACTTTGTTTTTAAAAGCACCCTATTATACATGCATGACATTCCAATACCCATAGATAACAAGCTTACCTTATAATATGCAGATGACATAACTCTAACATCCACCCACAACAACATCGACACCGCTACAAATAACCTACAAACATACATAAACAGTATACAAGACTGGCTCTCACACAACAGACTCAAAGTAGCGCCCACAAAATCAACCATCACCTTGCTTACAAGCAACACAAAAGAACACCAGATAACTCCACAGCTTACACTAAACAACACCAACATTCCACACCCTCACAGGACCATAATACTTGGGCTCACATACAACATTATTTTTTTCAAACCACATTCAGGACATTAAAAACAAATGTACGTCAAGACTTAACACGCTTAGGGTACTAACAGCCTAACAGGCACAAACTTTGGACATCAGCAGGAAACATCATCACTCATATACAAACAATATATTCGCTCAGATATGGACTATGCTAGCCCATGCTTGGTACCCATTATCTCACACACACACACACACACACACACACACACCTTACAGACAATACAAAACAACGCACTTCGTATCATTACAGGATGCACTCAAACAACACCAATAGAACACCTGCACACACACAAAAATACGGAAAGTTAGGGAACATTTAGACATGAGGGGAACACAATTCATGGCAGCAGCGACAACTGACCCACAACACCCTTGCCACTACATGTACAATTATGCATCGACACCTCGCACCACTAAGGTAACACCAGAGAGACATTATATTTATAACCAAATACTCCATTCCATACCATGCCCCACAGACATCACACAGTACAGAAAACACACACACACACACACACACACACACCTAACCCTCAAAGCACTGACACGACTCGGTCCGAATGCGGTCCTAGGCGCGAAGCCGCCACCCATTAACAGGTCAGAGATCAGCCTGAGCAGATCGGATCGAGTTAACTTAGTACGATTCCGATGTGAACATCACCCCAACTTAGACATATAAACACAGACTAGACAACTCCACAGACGACACCTGCCACCTGTGCCAGGACACACCACAAACAATTGAACACATTATGACAAACTGTACCCATGTAGCACAACAACGAACACAACACCACAACAACGAACACAACCACACCGAACACAACACACAACAACGAACACAACACCACAACAACGAACACAACACCACAACAACGAACACCACATCACTAGTTCGCTGAATCTCTGGTCCACTCTGGAGAGAGCGATCGGTTACTTGCGTGCCGCCAGCTTGCTCGATCAGGGTGGGCTGATCGGCTAAACAGCAGCAGCAGCAGCAGCAACAACAACTGGTCTGGCCCAGGAGCCTTAAACGCGCTCAGTTTGTGTATTCTATCGGCAACGACTGTCGCGGTACACCGAACACTATCCAGGCCAGCACCTTCGTGCCTGATGCCTAGCTCGGGAATGACGCGGGTGTCCTCCCTGGTGAACACTCCCGCAAAGTACTCATTCAGCACATTAGCTTCTAATGGGCTTTCTACTATTAACATAACTGAAGAACTCCTTAGGGTTCCCCTTGCAGAGGCTTGCCACACGGAGTTCTTCGTTACGTTTCGCCAGCCTAACCTTCGCCTTCACTTCTCTGCTCAGGCGGACATACGACTCAGTGTTCTCATGAGAACGATTGGCCTTCGCCCTCCTATACGCAGCTTTCCTATTTCGGATAGCGGAAGCGATGTCACGACTGAAGCACGTAGGCTGCGTTTAATCAGTGGTAACCGGTTTTGAGGGTATGGAAGCAGACTGCAGCACCATAAACTCGTCCCGGAATGCACTCGATACTTCCTCAACATCACCACCGACATCTAATCCCATCTCACGTACGCTATCCCGGAGGCCAATAAAGTCCGCCCGCCGTAGGTCGAGCTTACTGCTTCTAGAGTCACTACGCTTCATTCGAGGGACGCAGACACAGAACCTAATCAGACCGTGATCACTCCCGCCCAACGATTCGTCAACGGTGAGGCCAGTGACGAGTTGTGTTCGGTCGTGAATACTAAGTCTAGAACGCTTTCGCCTCGTGTAGGCACATTGACCCACTGAGTCAGGAAGTTCTCATCGCAAAGTCAACTAGCCTCCTCCCTTCGGCATCAGTAGTTCTGTCTTCTCAGTTTACCGCGACAGTTGAAGTCTCCTAAAACTACACACACCCTATCCCCTAGCAGGCTACGGAGTTCAGTGTACAGGGCTGTATCCCTCGAGGAGGAGATGCGGAGGTCTGTACACCAAGATTAACCTATAGTTCGTCCCTCCCACATTCAGATCGACGCCAAGCAGCTCCCGTTCCGATCGAAAATAGCAGTCAACCGGACTCAACGTGTCCCTCACGTATATTAGTACCCCTCCCCCCTCTCCAAGGGTGCGGTCTTTGTGAAACATTCTATACCCGGGAATCTCGAACTCCCCAACGTAGTCCCTACGATCAGTATGAATCCAGGACTCGGTGATAGCAACGATATCCTGGTATTCTGATACTAAGAGCGCCCCTAGCTCGCAAAACTTATTCCTAATCGACCTAGCATTAAAGAGCACCGCACGGAGGGAGCCTTCCCTATTCAGACCGCCCCTTAGCCCGACCCGTTTCCCGAACAGCCAGGTGTGTCGGGAGTTGAAGAGCCCCTCACCAACGAGGGGGCAACTTCCGCAGGAGGCTGAACCCCCTTGAACGGAGAAGGAGGGTCACCAACCTGTACATGGACGCACCCTTCAGTTGAAAGTACGTCCGCCACCGGCTCAACATCATCATCTCCCCGGTGGGGGTCCATCATCAATCCCCGGGCTTGACCTCACCATACGGTATAGGTGCCGGTCAAGCAGAGTGCCTAACACACCTTTACCCTTAACATTAAGGTGGACACCATCCCTCTGATACAGGTCCCACCTATCCGAAAACGCGTCGAACTGGTCAACAAACCTCACGCCCAGTGGGACGCACAAGTCTTGCACCCTGTCGTTGATACCAATGACCTTACTGAGGGCGTGGTCACTGACATTCATCCGCGGTAAAATACCCATTAACATTCCCCTGTCTGTCTTCAGTTTTAGATCATCGGCAAGAGACATGATCTTGGTGATGATCTCTTCTGTAAAATCCACCCTACCGCCTTTGAGGAACAGGTCGTTGCCACCAGCGTGGACAACGATTGCAGTCCTCCGACTAGCCACGCGCAGCTTCTCTAGCTCCTTCCTTAAGTGCGCCGTTTCCCACCCAGGTAAACACCTTACCTTCCTCCTGTTCCGGTTTGCAGAAGCAAAGTTCTTCTCCTGGCCCCTGATCTGCGAGTCCCCAATCAAAACAGTGTCTTCCTCCTTCGAGCACAGGAGACTAAAGCGGTTGGAGGTCCTGGCCAGGGGCAACCGGGGTCTCAGGCTTCGGCTTCGCAGCCTTCTTGCCCGAGACCTTTCGATACCCGTCGCCACCCATAGACTCAACCGCACTTACACCACCCGACCCACCTCGAGCGGCAGCTACATCCTTCGGTTTCTTTGTGCCATCAGTAGGCCCCTTCCCACCCTTTTTCTTTATCGGCCCCTTCCCACCCTTTTTCTTTATCGGCCCCTTCCCACCCTTTTTCTTTATCGGCCCCTTCCCACCCTTTTTCTTTATCGGCCCCTTCCCACCCTTTTTCTTTATCGGCCCCTTCCCACCCTTCTTCTTTATCGGCCCCTTCCCACCCTTCTTCTTTACCGGCCCCTTCCCACCCTTCTTCTTTACCGGCCCCTTCCCACCCTTCTTCTTTACCGGCCCCTTCCCACCCTTCTTCTTTACCGGCCCCTTCCCACCCTTCTTCTTTACCGGCCCCTTCCCACCCTTCTTCTCTATCGGCCCCTTCCCACCCTTCTTCTCTATCGGCCCCTTCCCACCCTTCTTCTCTATCGGCCCCTTCTTTGCGCCCTTCTTCTCTATCGGCCCCTTCTTTGCGCCCTTCTTCTTATCGGCCCCTTCTTTGCGCCCTTCTTCTTTATCGGCCCCTTCTTTGCGCCCTTCTTCTTTATCGGCCCCTTCTTTGCGCCCTTCTTCTTTATCGGCCCCTTCTTTGCGCCCTTCTTCTTTATCGGCCCCTTCTTTGCGCCCTTCTTCTTTATCGGCCCCTTCTTGCGCCCTTCTTCTTTATCGGCCCCTTCTTTGCGCCCTTCTTCTTTATCGGCCCCTTCTTTGCGCCCTTCTTCTTTATCGGCCCCTTCTTTGCGCCCTTCTTCTTTATCGGCCCCTTCTTTGCGCCCTTCTTCTTTATCGGCCCCTTCTTTGCGCCCTTCTTCTTTATCGGCCCCTTCTTTGCGCCCTTCTTCTTATCGGCCCCTTCTTTGCGCCCTTCTTCTTTATCGGCCCCTTCTTTGCGCCCTTCTTCTTTATCGGCCCTTCTTTGCGCCCTTCTTCTTTATCGGCCCCTTCTTTGCGCCCTTCTTCTTTATCGGCCCCTTCTTTGCGCCCTTCTTCTTTATCGGCCCCTTCTTTGCGCCCTTCTTCTTTATCGGCCCCTTCTTTGCGCCCTTCTTCTTTATCGGCCCTTCTTTGCGCCCTTCTTCTTTATCGGCCCCTTCTTTGCGCCCTTCTTCTTTATCGGCCCCTTCTTTGCGCCCTTCTTCTTTATCGGCCCCTTCTTTGCGCCCTTCTTTATCGGCCCCTTCTTTGCGCCCTTCTTCTTTATCGGCCCCTTCTTTGCGCCCTTCTTCTTTATCGGCCCCTTCTTTGCGCCCTTCTTCTTTATCGGCCCCTTCTTTGCGCCCTTCTTCTTTATCGGCCCCTTCTTTGCGCCCTTCTTCTTTATCGGCCCCTTCTTTGCGCCCTTCTTCTTTATCGGCCCCTTCTTTGCGCCCTTCTTCTTTATCGGCCCCTTCTTTGCGCCCTTCTTCTTTATCGGCCCCTTTTTTGCGCCCTTCTTCTTTATCGGCCCCTTCTTTGCGCCCTCCCTGCCCTCCACCTTGCGCCGCGGTTCCGTGCATTCCACGTGGGTCGCTGGCGATTCCTGACACTGATTTTGTACCCTGGCCCCCGGTTGCACCTCTACCCTTTCTCCGCGGTCCCGAGCTCTCTCCAGTCCATCGCTGGACCGCCTTTCCAGGGCAGCTATCCTATCAATGAGCTCCGGGGTGGAGGGCGCAGCCGCGTCAGAGACCGCCGCACCTCCAACAGCCGATCTGGACGACTCGAGCCGCCGGACCCTCTCTCCTAGCTTCTCGTGAAACTGCATGAGTTCGCAAAAGCGACACATGCTGGAGTGGTTGATCTTTTCGAAGCAAGCTTCTTTGAAGTTCGTCACCCACTGATTTACTCCACACCTCGCGCATTCAGCCTTCAGTTTCTGCGGTCCAGTCATTGTAATTTTTTTTTTTCGAACTCTGAATACACTGAATAAGAAAGCGTTTTAGCAATGAAAACTATCAAAAACGTTCTGAGCAGTATATAAAAAAGGAGGTGGGGGGTGAATTCTTCTCGCGCGTAGACGCATCCGCCTATTTGCAAGTGACGTTCATCCCATCCAGAAGACCACCTCTCGCTGCTGCTGCATCGATCAAGTCTCCCCAGGGCCGGACAGTCCCAATTTCCCAAACGTGTCGCAGCTACCAACTGACAAACACTCGCGACGCACGCGTCACGGATTTCCCGCCAGGAGCGACAGCGAGATGAAGCCCCTTGCTAAGTCTTACTAGTCACTCACAAGCAGCCAGACTCTTAGAATCCCGTGTTCAAGGGATATCCCACCAGACCCAGAGGCTACGCCCGAGAGTTTACGCTGGCCTGGCAGCCAGCTGGGCAGTAAAGCTCTCTCACCTAAGAGCAGTAACCCAAACACCAATTGGTCACCAAAGAACGGTCGCAGGGGGCTGCTCAGGCCATTACGCGTTAGGAATGGGCTTAACGGGGCACAAGCCACACTCCATTCATCGCGCCCCTACGCCTGGGACCCCTCCATCCCAGTCTCTCGTGACCTACGAGCGTTAAATGGTGTTATTTATAGAGGTTCCAAAGCCTCTCTTCCCACGCATGAGGTAGCAGTACGGTCCTAATAGTAAAAGTAGAGAAAAAGACAATACTAAAAGGGTTTTTTTTTTTCAGAGGAGAGCATCCTTAACCTACTGTAAGCTAAAAGGACAGAGTAGGGATGGGATGGGGTCCTAGTAACCCACGAGACAGGATTGTACAACAGGCTTCACCCGCCCTCCCGAAAGAGAGAGAGAACCTAAAGGAACTGGCAGCCAATTTCTCTAGAATCCCACGACTCGGGACCGGAGGGCTGTCACACCCAAAGTATAAAGTTTACAACACCCAGAAAGAATGTACGTAACCTTTATACCCCCTGCGGAGAGAGAGAGAAAGAGAGAATAAATTTGGGGGAGGGCAGTGTCCAACATTGTCCCCCCCGTGGCGACGGGCCTGCTGTACTTGATTGTTGACACTTGCATTTTCATCGCTTAGTTCTGGTTGATAACTTGATGTGCATCGTCTTCCGCTTGTCAAATAACTTTACCGGAGAGTTCTGCTGTATCACTTTCATTGTGTTGTTCAACCGACTCAACTTATTTTATTTCGAAATATTTTCTTATATCCCTCGCAATATTGTATAATGAATTAACGAAGCTTGACCAACATGCAATGATGCAACACGCCCCACAAGTCACACAGTGCATGCAAAACTAACTGGCGCCGAGCTGTGTTCAGTTTCCCCGCACTTCATATTTCAGTAGTTCAGTACGATACGTGTTTGGACGTGTTTAAAAAAACGACGCAAAATATCGCTTATATATATATCACACACACACACCTCCCATTATATAGAGATAACAAATTGTAAAATGTTATAGTTTGGCGGTGAACCTTGGTTGTAATTACCGCAGATTCCCCCCCCCCCCCATTGTAAAATGTTATAGTTTGGCGGTGAACCTTGGTTGTAATTACCGCAGATTCACCCCCCCCCCCCCCCCAACTTGGCTACGTCCCTGGGCAGGGCCAGCGAGAGCTGCCACGGGCCCCGGACCCAGGGGAAGAATTGGTATATGGGCCCCCCTGTTTACTCAGTATTTTATTATTAATGTTTTTTGTGTACATAACAAGCAAACTGATTATATGTCCATTGTCCAAGTCACTATTCAAAACATACAGTATGAATAAACAACTCGGAAGAAAATGACCATTTTATTTTTCGAATCAATTATATTAATTTTATCACCATGCAATTTACAAATTGCAATTGTCCATGCAGGCAAGACAATTGTTTACTGCAATATTTTCATAATTAGAAGTGTACTTTCTTTGCCTTCTCTCTAGCAAAGTGGTAAATGATTCTGATGAAATTTAAAGTACGAGCTAACTGGCTTTCAATTACAATGGTTCCCAGATCTGTCAGTCGGTCTTGGGCATTGGTGGACCGCAGATATTTTATCTTTCAGTTTGACTATGATAATCTCTATAAAATGTATGTTCATTAATTATATTTCCTCTGTTATTTAATCAATTGCTTTATTAATATTTTTAGATTTTATCCCCCCCTCTGTCCGGGCCCGGGATTTAACCCGGCTTCCCCGCCCTCTCGGCGGCCCTGTTAGTAGGAAAGATACTAGAAATAATTATAAAGAATAATATTAAAGATCATTTGGAGAACTTTAATCTTATTTCAAGTTCACAACATGGATTTAGATCAGGAAGGTCTTGTTTGTCTAATCTCTTAGACTGTTTACAATTTGTAACTGATCAGGTAAATAATGGAAATGATGATGATATTTATTTGGATTTTAATAAAGCATTTGACAAGATTCCACATAAGAGACTTCTACATAAATTAAAAGCACATGGTATATTGGGTAATTCTAAATGGTCATGAATCTGGGTGGCAGAAAGTGAAAAGTGGGGTACCACAGGGATCAGTTTTAGGTCCATTACTCTTTATTTTATATATCAATGATTTAGAGAAAGGAGTAGGTTGTAAAATTTCTAAATTTGCAGATGATAAAAAAGTAGTTGCTCCAGTTGCAAATATAGAAAATTCTTATAAACTGCAAAAGGATCTTGATAGATTAGTTGCTTGGGCTAGTAAATGGCAGATGGAATTCAATGTCCAAAAATGCAAAGTCATGCATTTTGGTAGAAATAATGAAAACTTTAGTTATGAGATGCAAGGGAACTGGTTGGAGGATGTTAGAAAGGAAAAGGATCTTGGCATTATAGTTTGTAGTGATTTAAAACTTTCTAAGCAGTGCTTAGAGGCTAGAAACAAAGCAAATAAAATGTTAGGTATTATTAAGAGGAATGTTAGTTACAAGAGTAAGGAAGTGCTCTGTAAATTATATAATTCTTATGTTAGGCCTCACTTAGAATACTGCATTCAAGCTTGATCCCCTCACCTTAGACATGATATTGATATGCTTGAAGGTGTGCAACGTAGGGCAACCAAGCTTATCCCTAACCTGAGAAGATTGGAATACAGGGATAGATTAAAGGAATTAGGTATGTTTAGTTTTGAGAGACGTTGTATGAGGGGGTATATGATACAGATGTTCAAAATGTTTTCAGGTTTGGATAATTTAGATGTACATAATTTTTTCTCACTCGATACTGATGGGATAACTGGTGCCTGGTGGGCATAATAAGAAAATTAGAACACAGACTTGTAGACTTGATCTACGAAAATACTTCTTCAGTCACAGAGTAGTAGATTTTTGGAATGACTTGCCATATGATATGGTAAACAGTGGCTCATTAGTTAATTTTAAGAAAAATTTAGACACTTTCATGAGTGAAAGAGATAGTTTGTAGATTGTTTATAGTGTATATTCTTTGCTTCAGTTATATAGGCTACTATGATGGTAGTAAATAGTTGTATATTAATTAGCTGACTTGAGTTTGACATCTTGCAAGATTTTATTATTATTAAAAATGTAGTTCATGACTAAGACTTGGATTACCTTGGTAGGCCCGAGTGGCTTCATGTTTTCCAAATGAAATGTAATGTAATATAAAATCTTTACTATTTTTTACAGAGCACCATCATATATAGATATAGATAAATTTCTAGTTTAGCGAGTAAATTTATTGGGCTACATTTTGCCAATAATCGGGCTACTTTTCATCATACTATACTGTATGTATCTGGCAAACCTGACTGTGGTAGCATTGTCCACATACGATATATATTCTATAGTCTCGGGATTATTCTTGTAAGAATGCTTGTGCTTATAATTACCAGTGGCCACATAGGCCACATCTAACTAGTTTCCTTGAATATCTCAAATAAAATTTACATTGTTTCTGCCAAAATGGAGAACTTTACAATTTTGAACAATGAATTCCACCTCGCATGACCTTAAAATATTTGAGTTGGTAGAATGGGCAACTGGGATGCTAAGAAAATGAAAATACCAGTATAAATTCTCGAAACTGTAAAACAGGTTTTAAAATGAGATTGAAACGGACCAATGTTTATTATGTAATTTCAACGTGTAAAAATTATTTTTTTCATTTTTTTATTTTTATGTATTTAACGTGTAATTTCGTAGTGCAATTTTTAAGTACCTCGGACGGAACTATTTTTGCAGCCAATGGTAGATCTACAGATCTACAGAAGCTAAGGCTAACAAAGGCCCTAAGATCCACTCTAAGGTTAGCCCGAGAGAAAGAAGAGAGTAGGGGGTTAAAAGAAGTGAATAAGGGGTTAAGTAGCAAAACCTATCATTCGTGGGTTAAAATTCATTCAGAAAAAGAGAAAGAAAGACTCACCATCATCATCCGCCGGCCACTGCCGACAAGTCGGAAAAATAGTCGAAGAGAATAGGAAAAGGGTGAAAGATGAAAAGAAGTAAAATAAGAACTCTTACAAACCATGCAAACAGTCTTAACTCAAACACTGTCATACAATGCAAACTACAGACACGCAAGTAAAGAGAGGATAAGAAAAGAAAAACAGAAAAAAAAAGTAGGAACAGTATAACAAAAAGTGGGTTAGTTTACGTTACGATCTACATCTACGTTCTTGTTAGTCTAATTTTTTTTTTATAATTTTATTGCTGACATCACACGCTGGCATGTCGCAAGCTGGCATTAATCGTCAACAGACTCATCCTCGACCACCACCCCTAGGCCTAGAGCTCCTGTTGCTAGTTGTTTTATTATTTTAATAAGAAATTTAACAATGTTTTGTATGAAATTAAGATATGTAAAATGCATTTGGCAATACTCCCGAGGCCGAAGGCACGAAAAATGGCCCAAAAGAGTTCTCGGGCGTGGTTTGTTCCTGTCAGGTTGTTTCGTTACTGATATGTGATTGTGATTCTAGAGTTTCTAAAATGTGTCTCCCCCTAAGATCAAATTAAAATGGTGAATCCGCACTCGCTTTGCCTCGTCTTCCTTGTTTCGAAAATGAAAATTAGAAAAAGTGATAAAAGTATAGTTTCCCTCCTCCCTTTGTTTCGTTAAGACTAAAATTTCGATAACGGCCACTCTTCCCCGTCCACCGCGTTCATATAACTTCTAAGACAGCGAAACAAGTGTAAAGCAGTAAAAAGAGTGATAATAGTAGTGATATATCTAAAAGAAAGCAAAAATAGAAATAGTTTTTTTTTTCAAATGTAGTAGACAACTGACCATTTCTTTTATTTTTACTGTAGACCTTTATTACGCATAATTTTTTTAAACATCTAGTAGGACCAAAGCCTACATACGGAGTCTGATCATGAAGGTTTATTTCATTGATAAACATTCATACGAAAATTGACTGGCAGCGTCCTCTGAAGTGATTAATACAAAATGCAAATCCCATTGACAATTTTTCTGGTCAGTCTGCGTCATGTACAGTAGTTGAGGGGGATAGATGTCGATCTGAAATGGCTCCTAATTTTGGCCTCATGTTTTCCAAATGAAATGTAAATAACTCCAGATAAAAAGGAAATCCGGACAATAAAAATTACATTGCTTCCCACAAGATAAATCTTTGGTCCGTAGTAAACGGTTATAGTAAGTTGTAGATTTCATTTTGTATGACACCTCATGAATGACATAGACTCTGTAGTAGGCTTTGGCAGGACATTGGGTACATAATTACTTAAATACGCTAGATCTATTCCATCTTTGGTCAGACTAACACAAGTTATGTACGTACGAATACGGTATGATCTGCAGATTTTACATATACATTTCAACAATGACGTAAAAAGAAAACGGGGAAGAGGCGACTCTGCTTTAGGGGAGTGGAGTTAAGAGTCGCTGAGCGACTGAATGTCTGCTCGCTGACTCAGATTTCTGCACAGGCTGAAAATGCCAGAAGCCCAACATATATATGAAAATGAAAAGGTTTATTGGCAGACTATAGTCTATATAACAAATATTATTAATACAATGACTATATATAATATATATACTGTGGTGGTAGTAACCAAAAGATGGTATAGGCAAAGCCCGGGAGAGGAATCACGGGCCCTGGTACTACTTTTGACTCCTGGCCCACTTACCCCCAATTAAAGAGGTCTGCATGAGCCTACTTTTTCTGGGCCGGCCCGGCCCGGCCCGGCCCGGCTAGTTATGTTTTTATTTTGAAGCCCATGTCCGGCCCGGCCAGTAAGAATATTATAAAACATGTACCTGGCTCGGCCCAAGCCCTCATTTAACACTGTCACCGACCTATGTCATCTATGGTACCATAGGTGTATGACTATCGAAATCGTGTATTATGACAACCAGCAACTATAAAATTAATGTTAGCAGCTTTTTTTTTTTTAATTTACAAATATTTTAATTTTTTTGTTATCATTCACTACGCATTTGAAAAAAGTTGAATCCCGTATCCGCCCAGGCCCGTAGTTAATTATTAAACACTATATTTTCAGCCGATATCCGACCCGTGTCCGTCATACTTTCAACAAGCCCACCCATACCCGACCCAGGGTCGTGTCGGGCAAGGGGCTTACAGCTTTAGCTTAACTAAAATTTTCATTATTTCTGACGAAATTGAGAACTTCACAATTTTGAACATTGAATTCCATCTGCCGCGACCTTAAAAAGTTTAAGTCGGTACAATGGGGAACTTTGCCCAGAAAATGAAAATGCCAGTATAAATTCTTGAAACTATTAAACTAATCAAATTTACAGCATTAATTATAACAAATTAAATTTCAGAAAACATTTGTCACAACGACTTGGCAAAAAAAAAGCTAAAGGAACAAACAGTTAATAGGCTTCGGTAATCATGTTCCCTTTAGTTTAGTTAGCGACTAGGCCAAGGGCTCTACTGTTGAGCAGTTTAATAGGGACCATTACTTTTTAAATGGTTTATCTAGATCACGAATAGGCAGATTTAATATAGGTCTAGAGCACTGGGGTGTTCAGAAATTTCATGAAAATTGAAAATTAAAAAATTACTGAAAATATGGAAATCTCAAATGGAACAAAACATTCGCGATTTATTATGCTTATGCCGAAACTGTATAGGCTCAGTTTATAGTTACGTGGTACTGAGAGTAGGCACTGGATGCTGAACAGTGGGAGACGAAAATCCTCCGGATGGGCGCGAAAGAACATATGGCATTGGCATGGGCGCCCGCAGGATTTTTTCCAAGGGGGGGCAAAATTTAATGTATTAATAGGTAGGGACCGGAGCAAGCAAAAAACTTTTGACCCCTTAGGAACCAGCAGGTTAATTCTAAGCAAGTTTAGTGTTGCATTTTCTGTAATGGAAAATGCAAATATATATTGTATAAAATTGTATATACATACAATGCACATGATAACAATCATTTATTTTATTTATAACAGAAACATGATAGAATGAAGAAAAAAGCACGCTGAAGTAAATGTTGTACCTAATTTGAAAACGGTGTTTCGAGCATCACCTACACTACTCATTTGAATAGGAATTGTAGTCGTCTGCGGTCACTACCAAAATTATGAACAACCTTTTCCATAAAATCAGTTTTGTTGGAGTTGATTTTCTCCCGGTGTACACTGAGCATACATAACCCAGAGAGTCGCTCATCAGACATAGTAGACCTCAGCCATGTTTTAACTCGCCGAAGTGTACTGAAGGATCTTTCGACTGTGCATGTGTAAGGATCAAAAACAATGGCTGCCACGCACTGCATGCAGCCAGGTGCTTGAGTTGGCGCTGCCAACTTGGCGGGATAATTTTAAGGGGGGACTTCTGAACAAATAAAAAGGTAGCAACCTTTTATCATGCACACAAATAAAAAATTTCACCCTTTAGGAGGCAGTTGGATACTTTTCAGCAAGTTTAGGATATAAATATTTTCTTA
Source organism: Bathynomus jamesi (assembly GCA_023014485.1). Taxonomy (NCBI): domain Eukaryota; kingdom Metazoa; phylum Arthropoda; class Malacostraca; order Isopoda; family Cirolanidae; genus Bathynomus; species Bathynomus jamesi. The sequence continues at coordinate 652,131 of JAJOZX010001538.1, read as the reverse complement.
GAAAATATTTAATATATTTTCTTGGCATTTCCAGGGGGAGGCAAGCGCCCCCCCTTGCCCCTACCTGCGGGCGCCCATGGGCATTGGTGTGCCTTGAGCCAGAAAAGGTTGGGAACCTCTGGCGTATGGGTAACCGACCTAATACGTTTCGTCTAGCTATGAAAAGTAAATGGAATCATTACGAACGGACAACCTTCCCCTAATTAATTAGCCTTATTTGGCCAAATACAAGTTACATACAAAGCTTACCTACAGTATATCTAGTCAGACCACTCGTACAAAATTTTCTACTTTTTGTGAAATCGAAGGAAACTTCGTACTTTCATAAATTTACAAAAAATACTACAGCCATCAAAATCTTAATCACGACCAAAGCCAATGAGACCAAATTTATGATGAAGCACTGAAAATATAAGTGGTTCGTGAGCTTAAAGTAAATGTTATAATGTTTCAGACCAACAAAGACCCTAGGATCCACTCATGGCTGGTCTACCTAACTGTGTTCGTAATCGTGTATTGTGTATGTCCTCCGTGGTGGCGGAGGGGACCTACAATTTTACGTGGGTTCCGAACCACAAGAACATAAGAAACTTATTTAAAAACTGCCGGTAAATTGGCAACGACCAATTTTTACGAAACTAAATAATTATCAATTTAAAAATAATTAATTATCGGTTTAAAACTAAAGATAGAATCTCTCGGTCCAGAGGAGCAAGTCATAATAGACTACTATCCACAAATATGTTACATTCTATATCTATTTATAACGGACATGCAAATATATCAGATCCAAAGAATCCAGTCAATTTCATTACGGTATCCATCAAGTCACGGTCCATATCGATTGCGGACCAAGTCAAAATTTACAACCATATACATTATCAATTTAAAAATAATTAATTATCGATTTAAAACTAAAGATAGAATCTCTCGATCCAGAGGATCAAGTCATAATAGACTACTATCCACAAATATGTTACACTCTATATCTATTATATTATAACGGACATGCAAATATATCAGATCCAAAGAATCCAGTCAATTTCATTACGGTATCCATCAAGTCACGGTTCATATCGATTGCGGACCAAGTCAAATTTACAACCATATACATTACAATATATACACTTACGAGGAAAAGTGTAGGTGTGGCTGTAAAGACTGTACAGTAATGTAGAAATGTGTGTGCACCCATTATGGGTCTCCCATTTAAAGGTGTTTGTGGGGCAAGTGAAGATCATGAGTTTTTCAATACCTCACAGTACTATGGGGGGCACCGCTCGGCAGAGGAATCTCTTTAAATGGGGTGTGTAAGGACAGAGAGTATCCCCTAACCCAAGACGCTGCCTCCCTATATCCCACAACACTTGTGTTGAGCTGTGGGATCTATCCCCACAAAGCCTCAATTTTACTACCTTAAACTATACCCTTTCTATCAACATGCGCGTCCAATCGATTCTTAAACATGTTTATAGACGTGCTACTAATTACTTCTACCGGCAAACTATTCCAGCTATTTACTATTCTATGCGTAAAAAAGTTTTTCGCAACTGCTGTCTCGAACCTTCTACTTGTCAACTTACACCCGTTATTTCTAGTCCTATTATATTGAGATATTTCGAAAAAGCTATCTCTATCTACGTTATCAAACCCATTCATAATTTTGAAAACCTGGATTAGATCACCCCTTAACCTCCTAGTCTCGAGTGTAGTCAATTTTAACTCTAAGCCTATCCTCGTACGACTTTGACCTAAGAGACGGAATCATCTTAGTTGCTCGTCTTTGAACTCTTTCGATTTTGTCTATATCTTTGCGCATATGCGGATTCCAAATGGGGTCTAACTAATGATTTATAAAGAGGAACTATAATATCGCGCGATTTGTACTCAAAATTTCGAGCTATAAAACCTAACACTTTGTTCGCCTTATTGACCGCTGCTGTACTTTGTTTCGCTACTTTTAAATCACCAGTGACTATAACTCCTAAATCTTTTTCCTGCTCTACGCTTGTTAAATCTTTCCCTGACATACTATACGCAAAATTACCGTTACGCGAACCTATATGCATAATTTTGCACTTATCCACGTTAAATCTCACTTGCCATGTGACTGACCAATCAACGATTTTATTCAGATCTTCCTGAATTTTACCTCTATCTTCGTCATTAATCGCCCTACCACCCAGCTTCGTGTCATCCGCAAACTTTGAAACTGTACTGACTAGGCCGACATCTAAATCGTTAATATATATAAGAAAAAGCAAGGGGCCCAATACAGAACCCTGAGGAACGCCACTCGCTACATTAGCCCAACACGACTCCGCTCCATCAACGACCACCCTCTGTTTCCTGCCTCGCAACCATTCTTCTAGCCAATTTATTACTACACCCCTGATTCCATGTTGCGGTTTTACTAGCTTAAAATTTTCTCTTTAAATCGTTTGTATGAAATTATTTAAATGTTATAATACGAACGTGTACTAACTAGTTACAAGTAGGCTTTGTTACAAAGTTATATATACTAGCAAAAATACCGCCTACGGGCGGTTTTTGCTATTTCCTGCTGAAGGCTTGGAACCCTCGACCAATTACTTCATCTGGGAAATTAAATTAATTTTCTTACCTCAAGGTATTATTTCCTGTTATAAAATATAAAAAATAACACTTCATCATAAACTTATCTTTATTTCATTACTGAAGAATCTCCTTGCAGACATAATTGTCAACAAATACTCCCTTTTCATTTCTTTGTCAGGACTTTCAGCAAAAGATCGCGCTACGCCCCAATTTCGCTAGATCTGCGGTACTTGGGCATTCTTCCCAAACCGAATCGAATTGTGGGCCTTTGGCGTATTTTATTTTGAACATCATTCCTATCCCTCTCATCTTGGGCCTCAGTAATTGGGGTGCCTGCGGCGCCCCAATTACTGTCGGTTCAATTATTTGGTCAATAAAACTATAGAAAAGAACGCAGCCATGAAATTCTAAAGCTTCACAAATCTTGATACAATGAGCTCAAATGTGAAGCTTAAGATTTTCATGATTGCGTTCTTTTCTATAGTTTTTTTTTGGTTACATATATATATATCGCACTTACCTCCATTATAATACAGGGTGTACATAAAGTCAGGATCTATTTTTGTGAAATAATTATTTTTTCTATTTTTCTTTTCAGAAGCCCTTAGAATGAATACAGAAGAGCGTGTGACAATAGTAATTTGGCTAATCGAGGGAAAGAAATACAATGACATCAGAGAGAAGTTTAGAAGGAGATTTCATAAGCCGGGGCCAATAGACAAGACAATACGAAAATTGGTGAACAAATTTAAACGAACGGAATCTGTAAATGATGAAGCAAGATCAGGACGACCGTGGAATCTTTTCCGTTTGACTGCCGCCATTGAAACATACTTAAACTTTTTGTATTTTTTGCAGGATTCACTCAAAATGGCTGTAGAGTTTAATTTGAAATGGTTTTGGCAAAATCTACAGTGTACGGAATCTGCTATAACCTAACCTAACCTAACCTAACCTAACTTAACCTAATATTATTATTCTTTTCTCAGGTCTGTGCAAATGAAATTCTGAAGAATCCAATCAAGATTGGTGGCCCAAACTGCACAGTAGAAATTGATGAAACTGTGTACGCAAAACGAAAGTACAACATAGGAAGAATGCTGCCAGAACAATGGGTGTTCGGAGGAATTTGTAGGGAGACATGTGAAGCTTTCCTCTATGCCGTAGACCGGAGGAATAGAGAAACTCTGGAAGGTTGCATTAAAGCCAACATTCTTCCAGGGACTACGATCATGAGCGACATGTGGAAAGCATATGCTAATATTGAGTCAATCCCTGGCTATAATTTCAAACATTTCACAGTAAACCACAGTGAAAACTTTGTCGACCGTGCTACCGGTGCTCACACACAGCAGATTGAAAGTACTTGGAATGTGCTTAAACGACGCAACAAGAGGCACTGTGGCACCAATCGCGGCATGATCGACGGCTACCTCTGCGAGTTCCTTTGGCGTCGACGACACCAGAACGAAGATCTCTTCAAAGTATTGCTAAAAAGCATTGCAGACTTTTCTGAGTAATAAAATCAAAGTTTAATTATGTTTCAGTGGCGGCAGTCAAACGGAAAAGACCCCGACCGTGTATGTCAGATCTTACCGTGAATGCAGTACGCGGAATTATCACTGAGGAGCCACGTACGTCCGTTCGTGCTGCATCACACAGACTCGGCCTCCCGACGTCATCTGTGCACAAAATTCTGAAAGTTAATTTGCAGAAGAAAAGCTATCATTTGCAGGTTTTATATGATTTACACGAGGAAGATTTCCCTCGACGAAGTGCTGTGTGTACTGATCTCGTAGAACAAATCTGGAGTGATAATTTAATGGACAACATTCTCTTTAGTGATGAAGCCACTTTCCATACGTGTGGAAAAGTAAATCGCCATAACTGTCGAATTTGGGCAGATGAAAGACCGAATGTTTTCGTCCAAAATTGGGAAAGAGACTCGCCTAAAGTTAATGTCTGGATGGGTTTAACAAAATCTAAGGTTTATGGTCCTTTTTTCTTTGCTGAAGCTACAGTTACGGGGCTTATTTATCTGGACATGTTGCAGCAATTCCTTGAACCTCAGCTGATTGGGGATAGGATTGTTAGTACCGTCGTCTATCAACATGATGGTGCTCCTTGTCCAGAGCTGGGCAGTATTTAAATACATTTGTATTTAAATACGTATTTAAATACATTTGTGTATTTAGAACTGTATTTATAAATACATTGTTTTTCATGTATTTAAATACAGTATTTAAATACTTTAATGAGTATTTAAATACAATGTATTTAAATACTCAAAATATAAAAATGTAAATACTTTTACTGGTTTAATACACGTTCTGTACTAGCACAGTACGACGCGTCGACAGTGTAGTACAGCATGGTTCATGTTTCAACGTGTCAGTTCAATCCCGTTGTGTGCCACTCTTAGTCGAAAGCGGTTGATTTCTTTATCGTGTGCGTGTCATGGCTTAGTGAATTAGTGAATGCATATGTTAAAATTTGTATGTATTTAAAATGTATTTACAAATGTATTTAAATACAATTGATGTATTTTGTATTTAGTATCTAAATACATTCGTAAAATGTATTTAGTATTTAGTATTTAAATACATTTCTCCCATGTATTTAGTATTTAGTATTTAAATACATTCAATGTATTTATTGCCCAGCTCTGTCCTTGTCACTATGCCAAAATTGTTCAGGATTATCTAAATGGACGTTTTCCAAATCGCTGGATCGGACGCGGAAGCAACAGACCTTGGCCAGCGAGATCACCAGATTTAACCCCTTTAGATTTCTTTGCATGGGGCTTTATCAAATCGCGCATCTATCAGACGAAGATTACGAGTCTTGAAAACTTACGTATACGAACTGCTGCAGATAACATAACCCCGCAAATGCTCCAGAATGTGTTTAGAAATGCTGCGGAACGAGTTGAGCTGTGCAGGGATACTGATGGGCGTCACGTTGAATCCTACTCTTAATTATTTAATAAATGTTACCACTTTATCATTTTATGATTGAATTCCATATTATTTCCAAGTGCTTCACAAAAATAGATCCTGACTTTATGTACACCCTGTATATATTATAAATTAAGGATATAGGTTTGTATTTTTTTAAAGATTAATGTAGAAATATTCACTATTTGGTAATATACCTCTAAATTGTGCAAGTGTTCTCTTCTGATTCCACACGCTTGGTGGGGAGCATCTGTTATTAATTTGACGGATAACACGCCAATATCATATTTAATATCGTGTTAAGTAAAATTTTTACTTGTATAAAATAAAGCTCTGCCCACGTTTGCGATAGTGTTTTGTTCATTTCCAAGAACAAATGGACACATTTTTTTCAGGGTGGTTTTGTTAAATTGGAACTGTATCGAGCAGTTAAAATTTTGAAAAGTACATTTCGGTGAGTGAATTTTGCTGTATTTAATAAGTTTAAACTTTTGATTTGGAAGTCGTTTAATATTCGACTTTTCTCCATATACGTATATGTTCTCAAAAAAGTGCCATTCAAATTTAGGTTGAAACTAACTTGGCCACGCTCTAATTTAAGTTTACAAATGTCGGCCCTTATTGGTTTTACGTAATCTGCATTTGGCTTACAGGTAGGGTTGCCAGATTTGCCAAATAGAAATACAGGACACCCTGTTCAAATTTAAATTCAAATGATTTCTAATTTGCATATACATACGTAAATTGAGATAAAATAATATTACTGCATGGGACAAACTTATATACTAAAAAATATTGGTAACACGGTCATCTGGGTTAAATTAAAAATTTAATCAGCTTAACTTTACGCAGGCGAGACCCTGTTACCAAAATATAAATTTCTTATCTAAGTAAAATATAAGTATTTAAATCACATACCTTTAATTATATTTCACTGATGACTTGGCTCTCCTTAACAGGTCCTTGTTTTGCAGAACTTGCTTATAAAATTCCTTGCACTGGCAGTCTATGTTCCATTTACATTGTAACATAGCTTCTACTGTGGTCACATCCAACTTATTTCGTTCTTTTGTCCATTGTCCATTGAACATTCATTAACGAGAAAACACGCTCAACATTAGCATTATGAGTACAAGTAGCACAAATAAAAATATTGAAAATTCCAAATCGTACAGCTCTAAACTGCTGAATTTTGCAATTTATTTTAAAAAAATCATAATACAGGACATTTAAGGCGTCCTGATAAAGTCAATACAGGACACAGGACAAAATCATTAAATACAGGACATGTCCTGTATATACGGGACGCCTGGCAACCCTACTTATAGGTCTAGTCCTAAACTAACAATGACGAAACTTTTTTTTTTCGATAGATCTTAGTTAAATTGTGCATAGGTTCTAGTAAAGATAGGATTAGACCCGTTAGGAGTCTTTGCGGAACGCAAGCGTAACTTGTCTATTGGATAGACTTGAGACGAATAGAGTTAAGTGTATGAAGGCTAATGCTAGATAGGCCCAAAATACAAGCATATATGACTTACAGTTCGCCTGATAGTATATGGATCAACCATTGTTAGTACGTTGACCCTCTATAGTCTATATGTTTGGTATGATGCTACGAGCTGCTCGTAGCCTATAGGCGGAGCTGCTTTTTGTATAAAGCAGTGATTTTCCTCCCATATACAGTATATGGTGTCTAAGTGTTAACTTTCACGAAGACCAGTGTTTTTGACAGGCGAAATTTGAAATTTCTTAAAAAAATTCTTGATTGGCCGAAAATGGTTACATGGGAAATAAGTAAACAATCTAAAACAACCACCTAACCTAGTGTAATCTCGTTTCCATAGAACTTTATATATTTATAAGTAGGTAGGTAGATATAATATACTCGTATATAGATAGATATAATTTATAGTATTAGTATATATTTCCTCATTAGGAGAAGATCGTAGACACCAATCGACCAGGGAAGTAATCCGGGGGGGGGGGGGGTGTTAGAGAAAAGAGAGGGAGTTCTGGAACTCCCGTTTCTACTGTCACTGTCCTCCTTAGCTGATCTTTTTCCGTTTCTCACCTACCCTGTGAGCAGTCCAGCATGCTCTCAAACATACTTCTCTCCCTATTCCTCATTCCATATACATGCATCCTAGGTAATTATTGAATATTTCACCAACACTGAAATTAATATCCAAAATACATTTTTCTAATATATTTTGGTGTGTTCTGTTCAAATATGACCTTCATATCTTGCGCAAATGAACCGAAACAAAGTTATGAAACTGTTGGTGAAACATTCAATAATAACCTCATCTTATACACTACAAAATCTTTTCAAAATTTAAAAAAAAATGGCATAAACTTCAGGAGCTTCTGAGTTCCATAAATGTCCTCGCTTCTGGTTTCCCCGCTGCCGGTACCGGGAACGCAGACTCGGGCAGCGGGGCTGTATCTGCTACCACCCACTCGAGGTGTCCTGGGCCTCTGTCTGATTCACTTTTCTTAAACTTCTGCAACATTAGTGGCCTTTTCTCAAATTTTCAATCTGTTCAACACCACCTCTCCTCTAAACCTCGTCGCCTCTTCACTGAAACTCGGGTGTCTGGGACGACTGACAGCACCCTTTTTCTGTACCATCTTACTTTCTCTATACTCAATTTCCCTCTGAAGGCGGATGTTGCGTATATCTACGCAATGTCCCAACTTGTTTTTGTATTCCCTAACTCGAATCCTCCTAATTCTATACCCTCTGGCTACGCTTACACGCGAATCTCAAACTAAATACATCTGCACTGTCTACCTTTCTCCTAATTCTACTGACTATCCAAAATTCTTTGACTACCTCACTTCCAAAGTGGAATACTTTATATCCCGCTCTCCTTTTACTGAAATCTCCATTTTAGGAGATTTCAATGTTCACCACTACCTTTTGGCTTTCCTTCTATCCCCGATCGCCTTGGAGATATGCCCAGTGTTTTGGACTTATTTTTTACTTCATCTTTCTTACTTTGTCAAACTTTTTTCTCCGTTGGGCTCCTCCGACCACAATCTTATATCTGTTTCCTGTCCTATCGCTCCAATTCAACCTTTAGATCCTTACAAGAGGAGGCGCCTTTGGCACTTTGGCATCGCTGATTGGGAGGCCCTGGGGCAGTACTTCTGTGATTTCCCATAGAATGATTACTGCTTCCGTGGCTGGGGCCGCTCCGAGTGTGCTGAGCGCATCACAGAGGTGATTCTCTCGGGCATGGCGGCGTACATTCCATATTCTATTTCTACTACTAATGCAAAAAACCTTGGTTTAACTTCACTTGTTCTAATGCTATCCGCAACAGAGAGGAATCTTTCAGAAGGTACCTTCGCCATCCAACTCCTGACTCTCACTCAGCTTATATTTCTGTCCGGGATCGTGCAAAATCTGTTCTTCTATTCGTCAAACATTCCTTCATCCGACAAAAAAGTGAAAACCTATCCAATTCTAATTCTTCTTGCTCTTTCTGGCATCACCAACATCTTTACTTCCTCTTCTTCCCCTCCTCTTTTCCATTCCGACGGCTCGGGTGCCGTCTCTTCTCCTGATAAAGCTGAACTTTTTGCTTAAACTTTCGCCTCCAACTCAACCCTGGACGATTCTGCCGCTGTTCCTCCATCTCTTCCTCTCTCTGACTTCATTATGTCTGAAAATGGAATCTCTTCCAAAGACGTTCTTTCTGTCCTATCTGGGCTCAACTCTAGGAAGGAGTACAGTCCTGATGGTGTTCCTTATATTGTTCTCAAGAACTGTGCTTCTGTGCTGTGCTGACACCCTGCTAGGCAAACTCTTTCGTCTTTGTCTTTCATCTGGTACTTTTCCTTCCTGCTGGAAGTTCGCTTTCATTCAGCCTGTCCCAAAGAAAGGTAACCGCTCTCAACCCTCCAACTATCTTCAATTGCTTTGTTTCCTTGCCTTTCTAAAGTTTTTTTTACTCTATCCTTAATAGGAAGATTTTTAAACACATTTCTTCTTACAACCTTCTTTCAAATCGTCAATATGGGTTCCGAAAGGAACGCTCTACTGGCGATCTTCTTGCATATCTCTCTGACTCCTGGTCATTCTCCTATCGGGATTTCGGTGAAACGTTTGCTATTGCGCTTGACATATCAAAAGCTTTTGATAGAGTCTGGCACAAATCTTCAATTTCGAAACTGCCCTCCTTCTGTTTCTATCCTTGAGTCTGTACCTTCCTCTCGAATTTCCTCTCTCGCTGATCTATAGCTGCGGTTGTAGATGACCACTGTTCTTCTCCTGAAGCTATTAACAGTGGTGCTTCTCAGGTTTCTCTCCTGTCACTTTTAAGTCGCACTTCCTGTCCTATTTATTTTCAATGTCGATGATTCCACTCTTCACTTCTCCACAGTGGCGTAACTATGCCGAAGCAATGGCATCGGGGCCCGTGGCTGAAAGGGCCCTGATTCGATTAAATCAACTCGCTGTTTCTTTGCAGGTGGCGAACAAAATATTTTAACAAGAAAGGCGAACAAGAAAATTTGAAAATGAGCGACTGTTATTAACGTAAAGATAGTCACTTTTTAACAGGTAAGTCATATCACATCATTATAGAAATAGGGTCATAACTAAAAAATATGCACTTTAAGATATTTATGATAATTTAAATTATAAAACGTTTATAAGTTTATATTATTAATTTGACAGTTTAGTTTACGGCTATATTATTATACATTGGGTTTCACAGAATTCAAACAAATAAATGTTTGAAAAGATTTCTACAAGTATATAACTTTTTTTAAAACTAAAAATAGGGAGTTAAATGGCATATTTTGGTTAATATCATGTTAATATTTCATATGTTAATATTTCTGTGATGGTACGATGGCCGATGATGGCTGATGTCGTAACACCGCTTCCCGGATATCAGCGAAGTTAAGCGACATTGGGTCTGGGTAGTAGTTGGATGGGAGACCGTCCTCCGCACCCAGATTATGTAGCGACCCGGTTCGAATTCCACGTAAAGCTGTAGGTCCCCTCCGTCATATGACCTTAGATGTTGCGAAGGCGGTTAAACAACCCCAATAAAAAAAATGAGAAAGTGTTAAGTTTACCATCTGGCACAACAAAATATCCAAGTCCTCAAATACAGAATGAGTTAATACAGTGCTTGAGCAACTATTTAAAACAACTGACTACATTGCGGACACGACTCAAGATGTATCGAAGAAGGATAAATTGAGTATAATTTACAGATACGTCAAAATTTTAAAGAATAACGACACTGAAAATAAACCGATAGAACTGAAAATCGAAGACTTTTCTTGGCTTCGTTCATATAACTAATCAGTCTGCTGCGAGTATTACATCGACTCTCTGCGACATGTTACAAAAAAATGATTTACAGCTCTCAAAATGTCGGGGTCAAGGATATAATGGTGCCAATACAATCTTCTGGGGTACAAACTCGCATAAAAGAATTGGAACCAAATGCGTTATATGTTTATTGTGCTGCTCATAACATCAACTTGGTGATGAATGATGCAGTTATGGTGTCGAACATATATCCAATTATTTCGCAGTTGTCCAAAGTACCTATACAGTACATTTATCGGACAGCATTAGTCGTTGGGACCTGCTATATTCATATACTGCCGAATCTGACGTTACTCTGAAAACGTTAAATCTAACACGATGTGCGTGTCGTTTTTCATCGTTGATAGCCATAAAACAGCGTTATTCGGATTTACTGGAAGTTCTAAACAAAATTATTTTGGATAGTACAAAAAAAGATGAAAAACCAGAAGCAATAAGAATAAAGAAAAGTATGGAAAACTTTGAATTCGTTCTGATCACCGTATTATTGGAAGAGATTCTTTCGGGTATAAATTTGACGTCAACATTGTTACAACGAAAGGATTTGGATATCGCTCAGACAGCAGTGCAATTGGAAATGTTTTACGTCATGGTGAAACAACGGCGAACCGAATTCGAAACCATTCTAGAGAAAGCGAAGGCAGTTGCTAAAAATTGGAAATCACAAAAACCGCATCCAAAGTACAAAACCAATATTTCAATGATCTATCGGAATCCTTATCTCTTCAGTTACTGCTTTTTGTCAAAACGCTCAGATGTGAAATTGAAAAAATTAACACCATAAGAGAATTGGCTGAACTAGCATTAATCCAGTATTATGACATGAGCATGAGTTATGCTGAAGTGTGTTCGGTACTAATTCTTTTTCTGACAATTTCCGTTACGGTGGCAACAGCGGAACGAACGTTTTCGACGTTAAGATAATAAAAAAAACTACTTAGGGAATTCAATGGATCGAGAACGGTTGCCAGAAGTAGCCCTCTTAAGTATAGAAGCGAAAATGGCAGAACACTTGGATGTTTCAAAACTTATTGATGATTTTGCAACTATGAAATCTCGGAGGAAGATATTTTAAGCATTTTTGTTCAATCTAATTTATATCTGTTTAAGTAAGGTGTTTATTCATTTCAATTTATATCTAGTTTATTATGGATTTATTATTATTATTATTATTATTATTATTATTATTATTATTATTATTATTATTATATTCTTGATTACTTGTTTACCTGTATTGTACTTCATCTGTGTTAGTAAAGAATATAAATACATTTTGGAATATTTTATTCTTGCTTTATTAATATCTATTAACAAAAAAGTAAAATATAATATATATTAGTATTAAATTTAAGTTGGGGTAACGGTAAGAGACCTTGACTGATTGCATTGGGGCCGATGTACTCTAGTTACGCCACTGCTTCTCCACCCGCTTCCCAAAGCGTCCCTCAACAGTCACTTCATGATTCATGTAGGACGGCTATGGTACACCTGACCTGATCTTTCTGCCATCTCTGATTGGGACAGAAAACCTTGTTGCTTTCAATGCCTCAAAAACTCGGTTCCTCCATCTGTCTACTCGTCACAATCTTCCACACGACTGTCCCATTATCTTCAACAACACACAACTCAATCTTTCCTCTTCTTTTAACATTCTTGGCGTTTCCTGTTCTCGTGATCCTTCGTGGAAAGATCACATATACTCTCTTTCCCAAACTGCTTCTAAGAGGTTAGGTGTGCTGTACCGCCTCCGCAGTTTCTTCACCCCCGCTCGGATGCTGTCTGTACACTGTACAGGAGTCTTGTCCGCCCCTGTATGAAGTATGCTTGTCGTGTATGGGGTGACTCAACCCACGCAGCCGTACTTGACTGGGTGGAATCAAAGGCTTTTCTTCTGATCAATTCTCCGCCTCTTACCTACCGTCTTCAATCCCTTTCTCTTCGCCGCAATGTTGCCTCACTCTCTCTCTACTATCGCTGTTGTAACGGACACTGCTCTTTTGAACTCTCTAACTTCATGCCTCCTCCTTTAAGAAGGAGACGCAACACCAGGCTTTCTGCACTTTCTCATTCCTTTTCTGTCAACTCTCTAACGCAAGTGTTAATCGGTATTTCCAACCTTTTATCTACTGAACCGGTCAACTCCGGAACAATCTTCCTCAATTCATCTTTCCTCCTCTCTATAACCTCCCATCTTTCAAACGCAGTGTATCCAGGCATCTCAAAAACCCCAGACCTTGATTTTGGCTCTTATTCTTCTATGGCGGGAGCGCTTTTGCGGTCATTTGCCCTTGGTCCCTCCTTCCTCCATAAAAAGAGATCTTCAACCCATTCTCATTCCTTTTCTGTCCAACTCTCTCTCTCTCTCACAAGGGTTACTCGGTATTTCCAACCTTTTTTTACTGAACCGGTCAACTCCGGAACAATCTTCTTCAATCCACCTTACCCATTGTCTATGACCTCCAATTTTTCAAACGCAGTGTGTCCAGGCATCTCGAAAACCCTGAACCTTGATTTGGCTCCTCTTCTATGGGGGGAGGGGGCGCTTTTGCGGGCATTCACCCTTGGCCCCACCTTCCTGCATAAATAAATAAATATATATATATATATGGGATTGAACTCGGAATGATCCCCTGAGGTTTATTCACGATACACACAGACCGTGCATGGAACAAGGAACTCTTTTGGGAAAATTAAATCCACTATAGCCCGAATAAGTAATGGTAAATGACAAACACTATAGTTTTTCATCATGTTAGCCCGACGTGGGCAACGGGTCACTCGCAGAGAGGCCCCAAAAATATAGCTTCCCTCACCAGCTATCTGTAAAGCAGATAGGATCCACCTTTGGGACAGGACCCATCATGAAGCGGACATGTTATGTGCCTTGAAAAGTGGACGCTCAATTTTGCCAGTTGATTTTTAAGTTTTGGTTTTTGGCTAAAAATACAATAGTTACCTCTTTTTCTTTTATGTATTCGATCCGATGTGAATGCAACGAGCCTTTTGATTATATTGAGGTTCTGACTATAGTAGGCTAGGTGTAGCTGTAAACCCTAGATCCTGTTCCAAAGCTGGATCCTATCTGCTTTCCAAAGCTGGATCCTATCTGCTTTCCAAAGCTGGATCCTATCTGCTTTGTAGACAGCTGGTGAGGGAAGCTATATTTTTGGGGCCTCTCTGCGAGTGACCCGTTGCCCACGTCGAGCTAACATGATGAAAAAAAAACTATAGTGTTTGTCATTTATCATTATTTATTCGACTATAGTGGATTTAATTTTCTCAGAAGAGTTCCTTGTTCCATGCACGGTCTGTGTGTATCATATAATATCAACGATTAGGACACAGATTGCTTGCAGGTTAAATTGTAAACAAAGTGAAGACTTCACTCTCTTTCAAATTGAAGCACTCTTCCACTGTTGAGATCAGTGCTAAGTTTGTTATAGGGTCAACTACTAACGAAGTTTCTGTACATGATTCATCACTACTGGGAGTAATTATTTTGATTTCTCATATTCTAATGGGTATGCAATCTATATTCCTTTCATACTTGATAATAAAAACCCACTCATATTTTGACCTTCACGTAGAAAAAAAGAAGTTTTTTGCACCTTTCAAATTCGTTTGTCGTTAGTTTGTGTAGCAGACATTCTTGGCTTTTATAGGTACGGATGCTTGATTTCTCAGAAGCAAGATGCGCACCGCAAGTTTGTGTTTCCTCTCCGAGACAACACGAGTGCACCCTTTCTAACACGAATACATTCATATTGTTGGTTTTCGTCGTCGTCGTCGTTGGGCCTAGGCAAGCTACGGCTTGGGACCGTAGCGCATCTATCCGGTATAGGTTAACCTGGATGATGTAGCCATAAGCACTGCCGCTGGTTAAGTGCCAACCAGTGATTATCTCACTAGCCGTATTGAGTCCGTTAGGCGAAACTGCGACAGTACCAAGGATGGAAAATATAACCCTTGGATTTCTATTATTTATTTGCAAAATGGACATGGTATTAGATTAAAATAATTATTTGAATATAAATAATTAACTGACAATTGTGATATATAATTAATTATGTTTACATACAATAAAATAATACAGTATACATAAAATTAGTATTAATGTGGTTTACAATTGAATTATGATGGGTAACTAATTTAAAATGAATTTATAGCTATTCCGAAATTCAAGACGGTAAAATTAACATTTATCTTGAAACTAAAATAAGAGTATTCACTACACACTCCCCCACCAGAGAGGAAGTTCAAAGAGTTCCGAACGACACAGATTTCCCCTGGACCTTTTTGGTAGCTACATGTACCTCGCTTAAGGTTGATTCCAAAAACGCAGGCTTAAGACGATCGATAGAAACCTTGTCGACCTTGGAACCGCGCTGGATGAGAAATGATTTGCGCGTACGTCGGAGAACTTCATAGGGCCCGTCATATGGACATTGGAGAGGCCGTTTTGGGACAGTACACGAACGAAAACGTGGGTGCAAGACTGGAGGGCTGGGGAAACAAAGATGTTCTGTTGGCTAGTCAATCGAGGGGGAACAGGCTGAAGGGACTGCATGTGAGAGGAAAGTGTTTGAGCGAATTCCGTAGGATCACATGACTTATCCCCTGCAGTGAAGTAGCCACCTGGTAGCCGCAGTGTTGTTCCATAGACTAGTTCAGCCGCTGTAGTCTTCAGATCACTCTTAAATGCAGAGCGAATACCAAGCAACACGAGTGGAAGCTTATCCATCCAATGGGAGTCTTCGTGACACATAAGGGATGACTTCAGCTGGCGATGGAAGCGTTCGACGAGGCCGTTAGCTTGCGGATGATACGCACAGGTATGCGCATGTACTGTACCCAACAAGCTGGTAAACTTCTTCCAAAGCGAAGACTCAAATTGGCGACCTTGGTCAGTGATGACTTTTGTCGGCAATCCAAATCTTGATACCCATCCATGAAGAAAGGCTCTTGCAACAGTGTCCGCTTGGATATCAGGAAGTGGGATGGCTTCAGGCCATCTGGAAAAGCGGTCGAGACAGGTGAGCAGATAACGTTGGCCTTGAATCACTGGAAGAGGGCCAACAATGTCTACATGAATTACCTCAAATCGCTGGGATGGGGGCGGAAATGCGTCAAAGGGGACCTGGTGTGCCTTTGGACTTTGGCACGCTGGCAGGCAAGGCACGTTTTGGTCCAATGTTTGACATCCTTCCGCATCGAGGGCCAAACAAAGCGAGAGGTAACCAGGTGTTGCGAAGCACGGATACCAGGATGGGAGGGCTTATGAAGATCCGTGAAGACTGCTTGTCTGTGACATGGAGGGACATAAGGGCGAATAGCAGCTGTTGATACGTCGCAATAGAGGGGCACAGACAATCCTGGCATACTCATTTTCTTGAGGGAAAGTGAGTGAGTGAGTGTGAGTGAGTGAGTGGAGTCTTCTCTGAGCAGGTCTTGTAGTTCCGTATCCTTATCTTGATCCTGTGCAATAGCATTCCACAGTGTAGAGCTGAGGGTAACAGAAGTAATCTCTATTCTTGAAAGTGCATCCGCTGGAGTGTTCACGACACCTTTGATGTGGCGGATATCTGTGGTAAATTGCGAGATATAATCGAGTTGCCTGATGACTCTGGGAGAGTGGTTACAGCTGTTTTTATTGAAGACAGTGACCAAAGGTTTGTGGTCGGTAAAAACACAAAACTCTCGGCCTTCAAGGAAATGTTGAAAATGCTTCACGTTTAAGTAAATAGCAAGAAGTTCACGTCCGAAAGCACTATAACGTGTTTGGGCTGGCTGCAGCTTTTTCGAGTAAAACGCGATGGGTGCTTGTTGACCGTTAATGGTTTGTTCCAACACCCCACCGATCGCAACATCTGATGCATCGACCGTCAGAGTTAGGGGGGCATCACTGATAGGAAATGACAGAGAAATGCACTATTGATAGCATTTTTGGCATTGTCGAACGCCTGTAAACTATCGCTACACCATACCAATTTCGTTACCTTGCGTTTGTGTGTGATCATAGCGTGTAGAGGAGCAAGAACACTGGCACAGTTTTTAATGAACTTGTGGTAATAATTTACCAAACCTAGAAACCGACGTAACTCACGCTGATTATTTGGCATAGGGTAATTTTTTATCACTTCACACTTGTCCTGAAGGGGGGTAATTCCGTGCTGCGAAATCGTGTGACCAAGAAATTCCAAGGTTGGCTGTGCAAACACACACTTAGATGCATTAATAGTAACACCGTATTGTTCTAAGCGTTGAAAGAGGAGTGAAAGATGTTCCTTATGTTCCTCTTCCGTTGAGCTGGCCACAAGCAAATCATCGATGTAGGCATAAACAAAGTCTAAGCCTCTGGTGACCTCATCTATAAACCTCTGAAAGGTTTGCGCAGCATTCCGTAGCCCGAACGGCATCTTCACAAATTCGAATAACCCAAATGGTGTACAAACTGCAGTCTTGGGAATATCCGAAGGCTCTACGGGAATGTGGTGGAAAGCCTTAACGAGGTCTATTTTACTGAAGATAGATTTGCCGTGGAGAAGAGAAGCAAAGTCTTGGACATTTGGTACCGGATATCGGTCCGGGATGGTTGTCGAATTCAAAAACCGGTAATTCCCACATGGTCTCCAGTCTCCTGACTTCTTCTGGACCAGGTGTAGGGGAGAGGACCAACTGCTTTTGGAAGGTCTTATTATCCCAAGATCTATCATAAGCTGGAATTCCGATTTGGCAGCTTTCAGTTTGTCCGGGGCAAGACGTCTGGGTTTTGCAAACACAGGGGGACCTTTTGTTGTAATGTGATGGGTAATGGTGTGCTTAATGTTATCACCCATCTGCATCGGTTGAAGAATTCCTGGATATCGCTGGAAAAGGCACTGGTACATGGAATTAGGGGGAACGAGGGAAAGTGCAGAGTTCGAGGCGTCCGGAAGGGCAACCTGTTTGGCAAGAACAGAAAGCAGTGTGGCCTGGTCGCATAAGCGTCGCTTGTCAAGATCCACCAGGAGTTTGAAATGCTGGAGGAAGTCAGCGCCGATTATGGGATGCTGCACTTGAGCACAGATGAAAATCCACTTGAAGGATCGGTGAAGGCCCAAGTTTAGTTCACGCGACTGAGTACCGTACGTGGGTATGCGTGAACCGTTAGCAGCGTATAGAGGCGGAGATTCCGAGTGCGTATGACCAGATTTTTGAGGGAATACACTGACTGACGCTCCGGTATCGACCAAGAAATTGACACCAGAGTTCCTGTCCTTTATGAATAACAGGTTGGCAGTGCGAGTACTAGACGCCATTAGGACTCGCTGCTGGGGTTTTCCGACGAAAAATTGCAAGGGGAGATGCACTTCCTAGCCTTCTTTCCAAATTTAGAGTGGTAGAAGCAGATCTTCCCGGAACTCGAACGATGCCTCTTCGTAAATCTTGACCGAGAATGGCTTCTTTGCCGTTGATTTTGTAGCAGAGAACAAACGTGGTTGAGTTGTTGACTTAACTCTTCCACTTTTAACTCCAGTTCCGATTGTGTGTTCACGTTGTTGACCGGAGCTGTGTCAATCTCCACTACTTTGTCGGCAGTTTCTGCTAGTTTATCAACTGGAGTAGCAGGATCCATAGTGGCCAAGACACGCTGAGCTGATGGAGGAAGTTTCTGCAAGAACAACTGTCTAAAGATGTCCTTATCGAAGGTTTGTGCGCGTTCGCCTAGAGCGCACTGCATAGCCCTCAGCATTTGAGTGGGCTTACGGTCTCCAAGTTCTTCTTTTGAGATTAACTGATGTAGTTTCTCACGCTCGGAGACAGTGGTGCGGCACAGGATGGCAGACTTCAGATCGTTGTATGGGTCCTCACTCGTGGAAGTAGACACGATGACGTCACGGACTTCAGAGATGATGCTCGCTGGTAGAGAGGACAAAACATGATCGTATTTTGTCCTGCTAGCGGTGATCCTTCCCAAGTTGAATTGTGATTCCACTTGGTGGAACCAAATAAATGGATCACCCGGCCAGAAGACGGGGAGCTTTACGCTCAAGTGGGAGATGGCACCAGCGTCGTCAGGCATCTTCTCCTATGCTTGCTGACGTACAAGCAAGACGACAAGTTACCAACGAAGGAGTGGAGGTTGAGACGAGCGCAGGCACAGAGCGCACGGGCAGGGGTGAGGGGCAGAGGGCACGAGCGACGTTACAGTCTGGTCCTAGTCGCTCGGGTGAAGGGGGTGATGGGCACGAACGACGTTACAGTCTAGTCCTAGTCGTTCGGGTAAAAGGGGGTGATGGGCACGAACGACGTTACAGTCTAGTCCTAGTCGTTCGGGTAAAAGGGGGAATCCAACTCCGGGGTCACCAATTGTTGGTTTTCGTCGTCGTCGTCTGGACCTAGGCAAGCTACGGCTTGGGACCGTAGCGCATCTATCCGGTATAGGTTAACCTGGATGATGTAGCCATAAGCACTGCCGCTGGTTAAGTGCCAACCAGTGATTATCTCACTAGCCGTATTGAGTCCGTTAGGCGAAAACTGCGACAGTACCAAGGATGGAAAATATAACCCTTGGATTTCTATATTTATTTGCAAAATGGACATTGTATTAGATTAAAAAATTATTTGAATATAAATAATTAACTGACAATTGTGATATATAATTAATTATGTTTACATACAATAAAATAATACAGTATACATAAAATTAGTATTAATGTGGTTTACAATTGAATTATGATGGGTAACTAATTTAAAATGAATTTATAGCTATTCCGAAATTCAAGACGGTAAAATTAACATTTATCTTGAAACTAAAATAAGAGTATTCACTACAATATCATATATCACAAAGAAACTGGACCAGGAACTCAAAATATCTGCATTTTCAAACCTTCCCTCTGTACAGGCCTGTATATTGTTTGAATGGTTGAACTGATATTGCGTTTATTTTTATTTAATACTAAAATAAGAAATAAAACTGTACCTATATATCTTAAAATTCGTTCCCTTAGGGCTTAGGCTTATATCTAATCTTTTTGGGAAAAAAATACTTTACGTGTAAAGTGATTAAAGAGGTGTCGCTATATACAATAACTATTAACTGATCTCTCCCACGTAGTTAAATAGTACATATAATATTTTTTTTAGGCTGAAGCAACAGGCCAAGGCTTCTTGTAATTGAAGATTGAAAACTTAACATACTAGTTCAAAAAGCTGTTTAATTATTCTATCGAAAGAAATGTATAATCAATAAAACATTCAGGAAGTAAGTTAAAGAAATTACTTTCCGTATTTCTAAACTAAATCGCCGATCACCCTTGTGTGGTAAGTTGCCAGGGTAAGAAATTAAGATGTAGGTGTAACCCAACTCGGATCACCTGAAGATCAGGGCCCCCAGTATCTTTAGTTAGCTTTATAAGGCTAACGAACGAAAATATCGCGACTTAACCTAACCAATCGTCAAGGGCGTAAAGTTGACCTAACGATTGGTTAGGTTAAGTCGTGATATTTTTGTTAGTTAGCCTTATAAGGCTAACTAAAGAAGGCTGCGTGCCCTGATCTTCAGGTGATCCCCCAACTCTTTATTCATTAAATCCCACGAATGATGATGATGTATTAATGCAGCCTAATTAAATATAAACCAACTTATTGCAACTAATCTGATAACTTGCAAATTCTACAAAATGTCCGAAAGGCATGTACCCAGTGGGAAATGCATTAAAACTCGTAACCTGATGGAAAATACATTTGTTTATGGAACTCTACACAAAATGTTTCTCATTCACTTCAAAGCACGTTAGTGTAATTAATTAATTAATTAATGAAATTAAGTCATGTAATTTTCATTGGGAAGAAACTTTCAGACATCCTGTGCAAATCATAACCGAACTTAACTTAGTTATAGCTATAATTTGTGTGTGTGTGTGTGTGTGAGAGAGAGAGAGAGAGAGAGAGAGAGAGAGAGAGAGAGAGAGAGCAAAGCGTAACCAAACCGTAACCAAATTAAACTTAGTTATATTCCTTTAGCATATATATAATCAATGAAACACAAAACAGAGGAATTGCATTTGACTCCAAAGATTCAATTCAGTGCGTGCATAGCCGAAAATTGTATTATTTCTTTACTGTCATTTAATTATTTTGTTTGTGAAAAACTTTTTGTTTTTAAAATAGGAACAGAAATATCAAATTTGGGTACAGATTGTGATAATAAAAATCTACTCTAATAGACAGAGTGTATTTCCACAACAGTTTCGATGCCCACTGACATCCTCTTCGGGTGAATACAGAAAAACGATCCACCCGAAGAGGATGCCAGTGGGCATCGAAAACTGTTGTGGAAATAAACTCTGTCTATTAGAGTGGGTTATCATCATCATATTTTGACCTTCACGTAGAAAAAAAAAAAAAAAAAAAAGTGGTTTTTTGCATTTATTTGGGTACAGATTTTTTTTTATACGTAATTTCTTGTGGAAAGTTGGTTACATAAAAATTGCTTTGAAAGATAACTTTCCTTAAACTGAGAAATCCCAACTTAACTGAATAATTGAATAATCATTCTACGGTAGTTTAGGCACACACACACACACACACACACACACACACACACACACACACACACACACACAGTCATTTAGGTATGTACGTTAAGATATTTCACTCGTTATTTAATTCATATATCACGAAATGTTTAGAATAGTCACGGCCTTAAAATCTAAAAAGAAACACGTTGGTGTTGACTGACTCAGCCATTACATAAATACACATGACCACAGTGTTAGATATCGACTATGATATGCCCCATGTCGAATTCTTAAGGGTATTTCTGATTAGAACTTAAAATTTCACAAGATAATCAGTGCAGGATCTGATCAAGTGTATAAATCATTAGACAGTTGACTGAGTTGAGGGTTGGCCACTTTCTATACAATAATTTTCACTACGCATAAAAATATAGTGGGTGATTTTTATAAGTTGGAAATAAATTTTCAGCTTGTATGTTCTGGGCTAGGTCGGCTTGGCAAACCGCGCACACATTATAAACATACACTCCCATAGGATATATATATATATATATATATATATATATATATATATATATATAGATAGATAGATAGATAGATAGATAGATTAGTGATGTAGGTCACATCCGCACATTTTCTCGCGTCCGCATCCGCACTTTGGACTGCGGATGTCGTGCGGATGTGGACCGTTGAGATAAAAACGGCATTAATAAGCGGAAATTATCAAATTCTACTATATTAATAGAACTAGTTCATTGTGCGCAAAAGTGATGCAAGCGACAAGACGAGAGGCTGTTCTTGTATGAAGTTACTCTCTTGCAACTACTTAGATCCACGTTACAAAGCTAAGTTATTTTCACCTAGTACATTAGAACGAGTTAAATCATCACTTGGCAAAGCAGTTGAAGAGCTTCAATCTCTTGAATCTGTCGCTTCGCCACCTACCAAAAGAATAAAAGTTTCAGTGACAGAACCAACACCTTCAACAAGCAAATCTATCACAGAATCTGTCTCTCAGTTTCTTGAGTCAAGCAGCAATGACGAGACCTACGCGATGTCAAAAGATGTAGTAAAAATGATCGAGAGCTATCACCAAGAAAAACGCCTGGCTGCATGTGACAATCCTATTAGTTGGTGGAAAAATACGCAGAATATCTATCCATATTGAGTAAACTTGCAAGGAAACATTTAGCCTGTCCTCCAACAAACGTACCAAGCGAGAGATTATTTAGCAGTGCTGGATTAATATATGATGAAAAGAGAAACAGACTGGCAGCAGAAAAGGCAGAAAAGTTAATGTTCCTTAAGCATAACCTTCCTATAATTAAGTTTGAACATTAAACGATGAACATCTTAGTTTACTTTATTTTAATTACTCATTTATAAATATGCCTAATAAAACTTTAAACTTAATATAAATAGTTATCAAGCTAATTAAAGATCTCTTTCTATAAGGGTGGAGGATGGGGAAAGAGGTCGGTGGGGTGCATTTGAGTTGGGTTCACGTCCCGCATCCTGGTAACACAATTATGGTTTCTAATTGTGGCTGAAACTCAACAAAATATAACGAATTTATTTGCAGACGAATTCACTAATTGATTTCTATATTAGTTAGATGCTTGATATTATTTATATGTTCAGAGAAAAGTACAGCAATTATTGTACAATTAATCAATTATACTACATTATAGCTACAGCTCTCTCTATAATAACTTATTATATACGTTAAACACAACAAATCTCGAATATATCCTAAAAAATAACGAAAATGTAGACATCCGCATCCGCATCCGCGGATGTTGAAATCAAGCATCCTCATCCGCATCCGCGGATGTGAAAAAAATGACATCCGCTACATCACTAATATAGATAGATAGATAGATAGATATATAGATATATATATATATATATATATATATATATATATATATATATATAGATAGATAGATAGATAGATAGATATACAGATAGATAGATAGATAGATAGATATATATATATATATATAGATAGATATAGATAGATAGATATATAGATATAGATAGATATATACAGGTGGGCCGTAAGTTTCCATACATAGGAAAAATAAACATTTTTTTATGGACAACCATTTTTATTTATATAATATGCTCTACATGGTTACCATTGTTTTGAAAACACATTTCAATACGTGTTCCCCACTGTTGATGAACACGCATTAGCACAGTTGACGTTATGCTTGTAATGGCGTTGGTGATACGTTCCTTTAGATGATTTATGTCTCGTATCTTTTCCTGATACACCATGGCCTTCAAGTGCCCCCAAAGATAGAAATCAAGGGGGGTGAGATCTGGGGATCTGGGAGGCCACTCCACAGGACCACGCCGACCAATCCAAGCATCCGGAAACTGCTGATCCAAATACCGACGCACGTATTTAAATTTTCCTATGTATGGAAACTTACGGCCCACCCTGTACTAGATAGATATATATATATATATAGATAGATATATATATATATAGATATATAGATAGATATATATATATATAGATAGATAGATAGATAGATAGATAGATAGATATATATATTATTGAAAAATATGTAAAATATTGTGTTCCGAATTATTAAGCAAGTATTCTATTTACGGATCTAAATGGTAAAAATGGGTAAGAAGAAGGATTTAATATTAACTGAGAAAAGAAAAATAGTCAAGTTACTCTGAAAATATAAAATCTATTGAAATTGCGAAGCAGTTTGTCCGAGCTTATCGAACTGTAAACAAGTTTGTAGCGGAGGGTACCAAATTGAGGCAGCGAAGTGATAAAGGAACTATAAGAAAAGTGACAAGGCGGCAGATATCTGTAATCAAGCGCAAACTGCAAAGCACCCATTGTCGTCAAGTAAAGAGGTTTTTGAGCAGGCTGGCATACATAATGTACCAAGAACATCTCGATGTGGAATCCTCCAAACAATTGGCAAGACGTGTAAACCTACGATTCAGTCACCATTAACACCCAGGTACAAGAAGCAGCGTGTTGAATGGGCGCGTCAGTACGTGAAAACAGATTTTAATACTGTATTGTTCACCGATGAATGAAAAGCAACCCTTGAGGGACTTGGTGTTTGGTCAAGAAGATGGATTGCTGAGAGCCAATTTCTACCATCGAGATTAAGACGCCAACAAGGGGAGGTAGTGTCATGTTTTGGGCAGGATTGATAGGCAATGAAGTAGCTGTCCCATACAGAGTGCCTGATGGTGTAGAAATGAATGCCCAGTCTTACACAAACTTTCTAAAAGAAAACCTCATTCCATGGTAGAGATTGACCCTTAGCAATCCATCTTCTTGACCAACCATCATATCCCTCAAGGGTTGCTCTTCATTCATCGGTTAACAATACAGTATTAAAATCTCTTTTCACATGCTGACGCGCCCATTCAACACGCTGCTTCTTGTACCTGGGTGTTAATGGTGACTGAATTGTAGGTTTATACGTCTTGCCAATTGTTTGGCGGATTCCACATCGAGATGTTCTTGGTACATTATGTATGCCAGCCTGCTCAAAAACCTCTTTACTTAAGGACAATGGATGCTTTGCAGTTTGCGCTTGATTACAGATATCTGCCGCCTTGTCACTTTTCTTATAGCTCCTTTATCACTTCGCTGCTTCAGTTTTGGTACCCTCTGCTACAAACCTGCTTACAGTTCGATAAGCTCTGCCAAACTGCTTCGCAATTTCAATAGATTTTATATTTTCAGCGAGTAACTTGACTATTTTTCTTTTCTCAGTTAGTGTTAAATCCTTCTTCTTACCCATTTTCACCATTTAGATCCAGTAAATAGAATACTTGCTTAATAATTCGGAACGCAATATTTTACATATTTTTCAATAAAATGAGATAATTATTTTAATTATCAAAATATTTTATCGAAATGAATACCATCAATGCTGCTATATATAGTGATTATTTGCTACAAATTTCATTGAAATCGGGGAAAAACTTGAAAACATTGGAGAAAATGTAATCTGCTTAATAAGTGCGAACGCAGCGTAGCCGACTGTGGTCTTTTCTGGGTTCCTTTGGCTGTGTATCTGATTGAAACTTGTTCAGCTTAATTTTGGCTGTTCAGTTTGACCCTTCAGTAGGAATGCAATATTGTAGTCTGTGCTTTCAAAACAATGTTGCATTCCTCAATGGTTTGATTAAGCCATTAGGCCTGACATCTGTACGTTTGGGTTCAGCAGTACCTTCAGTGATTTGCACAGGAATAATGGCATCCATTGCTTCAGGAGCTTTTAGCGTTTCCTGCATTGCTGGCTCAATTTTGTCCAGCTGATCATCCGGTGAGGGTCCCCTCTGCCAAGCTGCAGCTTGTGTAGTATGGTATGGAGAATAATGATGCAACCCAAGATGGCAAGAACGATGTCCATGTTGTCTGCGGAAACATGGACAAATCGTCCTGGTACCAAGTTAGTTAGGTGGGGCAACGGTGCCATTCTCTACATCCATTGTTTCTAGCGTACTCTCGGCTAAAGCTGTGTCAATGTGGGAAATATTTTTGTAGCTTATGATGTGACCTGCATTGTGGAACAACACAAGTTGTTTTGATCTAGTAGCTTGAAGCAAGGTGCTCCCTAGGCCAGTGTGTTTTGGGGTCCATTTCTTTCCTCCACTTACACGGTACACAAGTTCTTGTGAAATACTTAGGACTCTGGACCTTCTATGAGATTTTCATCATCATCATCATCATCATCATCATCATCATCATCATGTGTAGTATTAGGAAGTTAGGGCGTGTAGTATTAGGAAGTTAGGGCGTGTAGTATTAGGAAGTTAGGGCGTGTAGTATTAGGAAGTTAGGGCGCGTAGTATTAGTTTTAATTTTGTCGTTGTTTATAGACCTCCCGTTCAACCCCTCGATATAGATACTAGATTTTACTCACTTCTTGGTAATTTTATTGACAATCGGAATAGTATAATTGTCGGAGACTTTAACTGCCTAATGTTAATTACGAGAATTTTACGGGTAATGAAGAGGGTTTGAGATTGGTTGAGTTTATGGACGATAACTTTTTACGACAGATAGTTACCGAACCAACGCGCGGTGATAATATTTAGATTTGGTGATGACGAACGGCGAGAATATAGTCGAAGGTTTAGAAGTAGGCGAGAGTTTAGGATGTAGCGATCATCAAATTCTTAGGTTTAAGTTATTGATAGAAAACACCAGGATAGTAACGTAATAGAAGTCCCTGATTTTCGTAGGGCTAATTTTGATAGTTTTGCTGATAGGATGAGAGTAGTGGACTGGGATAACTTATTTATGGGTAATGACACAAATTTGCGTTGGGTGGCGTTTAAAGAAAGTTTTAGGAATATTGAAAGGGAGTTTATTCCTCGTAGGCCCAAGCGCGCTTAGAAATCGTGGTAGGCCGAAGTGGTGGACTAGGGAAATAGGAGAGTTTAAACGAGCGTAATAGAGCGTATAGACTTAAAGCGCAATGGCCAGGTAGCTAACTTTAATAGATATATCGAGCTTAGACGTCAGGTTAAAAGATCAGTTAGGAATGCCAAGCGTAATTTAGAGATACTTATAGCTGCGGATAGTAAACATAATCCAAAAAAGTTTTTTGAATACGTAATAATCGTAAGCCGGTAAAATAACATAGGCCCTCTAGTGGATGTTAATGGCGCTTTGGCTTCTGACGCTCAGGCGATGGCGGGTATTTTCAATAACTTTTTTGCGACAGTTTTTACCGTAGAAGACGTAAATAATGTCCCCGACGTGACGATATCGTTCCATTTAGTAGCGAGACTATTTTAGATGAAATAACTGTTTACGAGGCTGAGATTGCGCATTATATCGATAGGCTAAAAGTTAGCAAGGCTCCAGGCCCTGACGCTTTTTATCCCAGACATTTGAAAGATTTGAAAGACGTTATCGTAGGCCCCTTAACGAAGATTTTTAATCAGTCACTCGAAACGGGGATTATTCCTGAAGACTTTAAATTAGCTAACGTCACGCCTATTTTTAAAAAAGGCGACCGCGCGGTAGCTAGCAATTATAGGCCCATTAGCTTAACGTCAATTGTCGGTAAACTTTTGGAATCCGTAGTTAGGGATCGTATTATCGATCACTTAGAAAGTAGAGATTTGATTAATAGTAGTCAGCACGGGTTTCGACGCCATAGGTCTTGTTTAACTAATTTGTTAGAATTTTATAACGAAATAGTGCGCGAATACGATAGGCATAGGCAGCTGACGTTATTTATTTAGATTTTAAAAAGGCGTTCGATACAGTTCCGCATAGGAGACTAATTGCGAAGGTTAAAGCGCACGGTATACGCGGTCAGGTAGCTAACTGGTTAGAAGAATGGCTTCGTGCTAGGAGACAGAGGGTCGTAGTTAATGGTAGTGAATCGGGGTGGTTAGATGTAGTGGTGTCCCACAGGGTTCAGTGTTAGGCCCATTGTATTCGTAATTTACATTAACGACATAGATGTAGGATTGACTAGTAACGTGTCAAAATTCGCGGACGATACTAAAATAGGCGGTAAGGTTGTTAACGAGGACGATAGAAATAGGATCCAAGACGATGTAATAGGATTATGGAGTGGACGGATAAGTGGCAGATGCAATTTAACGTAGATAAATGTAAAGTTTTGCATATAGGTTCTCGCAACAATAATTACGCGTACACGATGGATGATAGGGAGTTAGCGAGCGTTGACGAGGAAGTAGATTTAGGCGTACGCGTATCTAAGGATTTAAAGGTTAGGAACCAGTGCCTGGAGTCTTGCGCAAAAGCTAATAGGATGTTAGGCTTCATAGCGCGTAATTTCGAATTTAAATCGAAGGATATTATATTGCCCCTTTACAAGTCCCTAGTCAGGCCTCATTTAGAATATGCCGTTCAGTTTTGGTGCCCGTACTTGCGTGAGGATATTGATAGGTTAGAAAGGGTTCAGCGTCGTGCCACGAAACTTATTCCGTCATTGCGCAATAAGCCTTATGAAGATAGGATTAAAGTGTTAGACTGTATTCACTCGAAACTAGGAGATTAAGGGGGGAGCTTATTGAAGTTTTCAAAATCGTTAATAACATCGATAACGTAAATTTTGACAAATTGTTCACTTTCGATAATAGTAATACTCGCAATAACGGATTTAAGTTGCGTGGCAGACGTTTCATTACTAATATCGCTAAAAACTTCTTTACGTTTAAAGTAATTGATAAATGGAATAATCTTCCCGCGTCAGTCGTTCATTCTACCAGCGTTAATGTGTTTAAGAACCGTCTTGACAGACATTTTAAAATATTAACGTTGTTTAAAATTAAAAAAAAGTTAACAACAGGAGCTCTGGTGGTGGTGCTCGAGGATGAGTCTGTTGACGATGAATGCCAGCTTGTGACATGCCAGCGTGTGATGCCAGCAATAAAAAAAAAAAAAAAAAAAAAATTAGACTAACACGAATGTAGATGTAGCTCATAGCGTAAACTAACCCACTTTTTGTTTAACTTACCTACTTTTTTTTTTTTTTCTTATCCTCCTTACTTTGCATGTCTGTAACTCTTTTCTTGCATGTTTGTAGTTTGCATGGTATGACAGTGAGTTAAGACTGTGTTTGCATGGTTTGTAAGCGTTCTTATTTTACTTCTTTTCATCTTTCACCCCTCTCCTATTTCTCCGACTATTTTTCTGACTTGTCGGCAGTGGCCGGCGGATGATGATGGTGAGACTTTTTCCTCTTTTTCTGAATGAATGTTAACCCACGAATGATAGGTGTTGCTCCTTACTTAACCCCTTATTCTCTCTCTTCTCTTAACCCCCTACTCTTTCCTTTCTCTCGGGCTAGCCTTAGAGTGGATCTTAGGGTCTTTGTTAGCCTTAGCTTCTGTAGATCTGTAGATCATCATCATCATCATCATTCGTCAGCCAGACTCTGTACTGAACGGACGCATTTCCTGAGCTCTCTGATTTTGCATCTACTTTTGTATATTGCTGAGAATTTTACTTTTGGATAGTTTTGAATTTTATATACTTGCGTTTAAATTTACGTTGTTATAGTTAAGTAATTGAATATTAGTGGTTTTTAGCGATTTAGAAGTTTTCATAGCGTGCCGGCTTAATTTAACTTATACCTGTGACGGTTTAAATTTTTAACTCGCGATGCCGTCGCAGAAAGCGTCGTGTGTTAGGTGTAGGGTTAACCGGTGGTATTCGGAATTTAAGGATTATAACGGCGGTCCAATGGCGATTACCGATAGATCAGTTTGTTTCTTTTGCGAGTTCATGGAGGAATTAGTTGACATAAAACGCAGTGTACGTGAGGTAGCGGATAGACTTGCAACGCTTGATGAGGGCAGGGTTAGGGCTACGGTTGACGGAAGCCGAACCAATACTAACGTTGAAGACGTTAGTAATTTGAAGGGTGAGGTGCGTAACTTAGTTTCTAGTTTAGGTAGCTTGTCGGGAAGGTTAGATAGAGTTGAGGAAGAGGTTAAGGTTAGTCCGAGAGTAGTAGATAGCGAGGGATTTAGAGAGGTTAAGGGTGGAGCTAGGCCGCGTACGTTAGGTGATAGGAATCCCCCCCCTATCGAGGTTTCGAACCCTTTCGCCCATTTGGAAAGGGACGTGAATGAGGGGGAAACTATTTTAATTGGGGACTCTTTAGTGCGCCACATGGACAAAGAGTTCGTTAAACGGAATCCAACCAAGAGGAGGAGGGTCTGTCTCCCAGGGGCCAGGGTTGACAGAGTTAGAGACGAAGTGGATAGGGTTGACGTTGCTTCCCGTCACTCAATGTTGGTGACGATGGTAGGAGGCAACGACTCGTATAGGCCCGATACGAGAGTGCCTGACCTTTTGGAGAGATATAGGGGGTTAATTAGGTCCCTGAAGGCGAGGTCAGATAGGTCTTTAGTTCTAGGTATTACCCCTAGGCACGGGTTGGGTCTTAGAATTACGTCAAAACAATATTTTTGAATAACAAATTAGAAGAGATTTGTGCTGAGGAAAATGTACCCTTCGTAAAGCTGTGGTCCGAATTCAGTGATCCTAGCCTTTTTATAAAAGATGGGGTGCATTTTAATGAAATAGGTAATGCTAGGCTAGGTAGGTTAATAGACGAAAACGTGCGAAAGCTGTATAGGTCGAAGCCTTCTTTAAACGTTGTGGGTCCGGGAAACGCGGGCCCGACGTGATAAATAGTTTAAAACGCGGGCCCGTGGTAAAAAATAACTTAAACGTCTTTTATTGTAACGCGCGTAGTATTAGAAATAAATTAAATGAATTTAAGGCGATAATTTATTCCGGCAACTATGATATAGTTGCTATCACTGAAACTTGGTTAAATACCGTGACTCGGGACTTGTTGGGGGAACTTGATATACCGGGTTTTAAACTCTTTACTAATGATAGGTTACATAGGTTTGGCGGCGTTTTGCTGTACATTCGTAATTCCCTTAGGGCTATCGAGGTTAAGTTAGATTTTCCGGCAGCAATTAATGCGATCTGTGTTGAAGTTAGGGCGCGTAGTATTAGTTTTAATTTTGTGTTGTTTATAGACCTCCCGTTCAACCCCTCGATACAGATACTAGATTTTACTCACTTCTTGGTAATTTTATTGACAATCGGAATAGTATAATTGTCGGAGACTTTAACTGCCCTAATGTTAATTACGAGAATTTTACGGTAATGAGGGGTTTGAGATTGGTTGAGTTTATGGACGATAACTTTTTACGACAGATAGTTACCGAACCAACGCGCGGTGATAATATTTTAGATTTGGTGATGACGAACGGCGAGAATATAGTCGAAGGTTTAGAAGTAGGCGAGAGTTTAGGATGTAGATCATCAAATTCTTAGGTTTAAGTTATTGATAGAAAACACAGGATAGTAACGTAATAGAAGTCCCTGATTTTCGTAGGGCTAATTTTGATAGTTTTGCTGATAGGATGAGAGTAGTGGACTGGGATAACTTATTTATGGGTAATGACACAAATTTGCGTTGGGTGGCGTTTAAAGAAAGTTTTAGGAATATTGAAAGGGAGTTTATTCCTCGTAGGCCCAAGCGCGTAGAAATCGTGGTAGGCCGAAGTGGTGGACTAGGGAAATAGGAGTTTATAAACGAGCGTAATAGAGCGTATAGACTTAAAGCGCAATGGCCAGGTAGCTAACTTTAATAGATATATCGAGCTTAGACGTCAGGTTAAAAGATCAGTTAGGAATGCCAAGCGTAATTTAGAGATAGTTATAGCTGCGGATAGTAAACATAATCCAAAAAAGTTTTTTGAATACGTAAATAATCGTAAGCCGGTAAAGATAACATAGGCCCTCTAGTGGATGTAATGGCGCTTTGGCTTCTGACGCTCAGGCGATGGCGGGTATTTTCAATAACTTTTTTGCGACAGTTTTTACCGTAGAAGACGTAAATAATGTCCCCGACGTGACGATATCGTTCCATTTAGTAGCGAGACTATTTTAGATGAAATAACTGTTTACGAGGCTGAGATTGCGCATTATATCGATAGGCTAAAAGTTAGCAAGGCTCCAGGCCCTGACGCTTTTTATCCCAGACATTTGAAAGATTTGAAAGACGTTATCGTAGGCCCCTTAACGAAGATTTTTAATCAGTCACTCGAAACGGGATTATTCCTGAAGACTTCAAATTAGCTAACGTCACGCCTATTTTTAAAAAAGGCGACCGCGCGTAGCTAGCAATTATAGGCCCATTAGCTTAACGTCAATTGTCGGTAAACTTTTGGAATCCGTAGTTAGGGATCGTATTCGATCACTTAGAAAGTAGAGATTTGATTAATAGTAGTCAGCACGGGTTTCGACGCCATAGGTCTTGTTTAACTAATTTGTTAGAATTTTATAACGAAATAGTGCGCGAATACGATAGGCATAGAGCAGCTGACGTTATTTATTTAGATTTTAAAAAGGCGTTCGATACAGTTCCGCATAGGAGACTAATTGCGAAGGTTAAAGCGCACGGTATACGCGGTCAGGTAGCTAACTGGTTAGAAGAATGGCTTCGTGCTAGGAGGCAGAGGGTCGTAGTTAATGGTAGTGAATCGGGGTGGTTAGATGTAGGTAGCGGTGTCCCACAGGGTTCAGTGTTAGGCCCATTGTATTCGTAATTTACATTAACGACATAGATGTAGGATTGACTAGTAACGTGTCAAAATTCGCGGACGATACTAAAATAGGCGGTAAGGTTGTTAACGAGGACGATAGAAATAGGATCCAAGACGATGTAATAGGATTATGGAGTGGACGATAAGTGGCAGATGCAATTTAACGTAGACAAATGTAAAGTTTTGCATATAGGTTCTCGCAACAATAATTACGCGTACACGATGGATGATAGGGAGTTAGCGAGCGTTGACGAGGAAGTAGATTTAGGCGTACGCGTATCTAAGATTTAAAGGTTAGGAACCAGTGCCTGGAGTCTTGCGCAAAAGCTAATAGGATGTTAGGCTTCATAGCGCGTAATTTCGAATTTAAATCGAAGGATATTATATTGCCCCTTTACAAGTCCCTAGTCAGGCCTCATTTAGAATATGCCGTTCAGTTTTGGTGCCCGTACTTGCGTGAGGATATTGATAGGTTAGAAAGGGTTCAGCGTCGTGCCACGAAACTTATTCCGTCATTGCGCAATAAGCCTTATGAAGATAGGATTAAAGTGTTAGACTTGTATTCACTCGAAACTAGGAGATTAAGGGGGGAGCTTATTGAAGTTTTCAAAATCGTTAATAACATCGATAACGTAAATTTTGACAAATTGTTCACTTTCGATAATAGTAATACTCGCAATAACGGATTTAAGTTGCGTGGCAGACGTTTCATTACTAATATCGCTAAAAACTTCTTTACGTTTAAAGTAATTGATAAATGGAATAATCTTCCCGCGTCAGTCGTTCATTCTACCAGCGTTAATGTTTAAGAACCGTCTTGACAGACATTTTAAAAATTAACGTTGTTTAAAATTAAAAAAAAGTTAACAACAGGAGCTCTGGTGGTGGTGCTCGAGGATGAGTCTGTTGACGATGAATGCCAGCTTGTGACATGCCAGCGTGTGATGCCAGCAATAAAAAAAAAAAAAAAAAAAAAATTAGACTAACACGAATGTAGATGTAGCTCATAGCGTAAACTAACCCACTTTTTGTTTAACTTTACCTACTTTTTTTTTTTTCTTATCTCCTTACTTTGCATGTCTGTAACTCTTTTCTTGCATGTTTGTAGTTTGCATGGTATGACAGTGAGTTAAGACTGTGTTTGCATGGTTTGTAAGCGTTCTTATTTTACTTCTTTTCATCTTTCACCCCTCTCCTATTTCTCCGACTATTTTTCTGACTTGTCGGCAGTGGCCGGCGGATGATGATGGTGAGACTTTTTCCTCTTTTTCTGAATGAATGTTAACCCACGAATGATAGGTGTTGCTCCTTACTTAACCCCTTATTCTCTCTCTTCTCTTAACCCCCTACTCTCTCCTTTCTTTCGGGCTAGCCTTAGAGTGGATCTTAGGGTCTTTGTTAGCCTTAGCTTCTGTAGATCTGTAGATCATCATCATCATCATCCTCTAAAAGTGCCTGACCACCTAGTAGAAGACGCAGAAACATGTTGAGGCTCGGTGGAACACAATCTATTGCATCATTCTCACTTGCATTCACACCTGTGTGTGTAGGCTGGGATTGTATATCAGTCCTTAAATTTAGTGTTAAATGCACCATGGATAGAAATTCATCTTCCTTCTGAAGTTTGAAAATAGGAATGGCACGAGAGGTGGTCAGAAAATAAGTTTACACGGCGTATAATTTTTCAAGATAAAGGACCTACATTGATTATGTTTGTATCAGGTGAATTCGTTAATCATTGTTGGCAACACTGCATGTCGATTCGGCTGCCATCTACAGTACACTGGTTATACGAGTCAGTTGAACATGGCGACTCAATTGGAACAGTGCCCTGCCCTACGGAGCAGTCCAGAACGTTTACGTTTAATGACCGCTCGTAAACGTTCCAGTGTTGAACAATATGCAGCTGCTTTGATTGTTGTGTCTGTTTGCATGAAGTCTGTGAGCAAAACGCCTTTGTGGTCCCAAAACACGGTAACCATCACTTTGCCAGCGGACCTCACAATCTTGAACTTCTTTGGTCGCGGGGACCCAGGGTGTTTCCATTCCATGCTGGCACGTTTTGTTTCCGGAGTGCAGTGATGAACCCATGTCTCGTCTCCTGTGACAATGCGCTCGAGAAATTCTTGACCACTGACAGACTCGGAATATCGTTGCAGAAATGACAGGGCACTGTTCCAGTCGAGTCGCCATGTTCAACCGACTCATATAACCAATGAACGGTAGATGGCAGCCGAATCGATTTGCAGTGTTGCCAACAATGATTAACGAATTCACCTGATACAAACATAATGAATGTAGGTCCTTTAGTTACGAAATTATACGCCATGTAAATTTATTTTCTGACCGCCCCTCGTAGATGGTTCCTTTTCAAAGTCTTGGCCCGAACTTCTCATTTGAAAGAAGGATATGTGTCTGTATTTGAGAGGCACTAAGATGGTTTCTCTGCCATCTGCAGCTTGATCACGTAGCACAATGCATTCATACACAGCTTGAATGATGAAAGATAATTTCTCCTTGAATGTGGGGAAATGACTGGGATTTCTATATCAGCCTTCTTTGCTGGAATGGTATATTTTTTCTATACCACACCAAGTTCCAAAACAACCTTTTTTTGCTGAATGTCTCAACTCATTCACAAGCCAAACCATGGCTAAGTCTGAATGTTTGATTTCAGTTTTGGCTTTATTAGTGTTTAGCACGAACTTTTTGAGACGGGGTGATACTTCCCCTCGGCAGCAATAAGATCACCTATCCCAGCTACACGGACACTCGTATGATGTTCAAATTTCGGAGCGTCCAGAATCTGGTTACTCGTATTCATGGTTCTGATTGAGCAGTTTCTGCTTTGAACTGCTTTTCTAACAGAAAAAGCAAACATTCCAGTCCACAGGGGATGTCTGACTGCGTAATCCAGAGAGGGATAATCTAGAAGTAGGAACATTTATGCTGGGTTATCCCGAGCTTGTTGAGGGTTTTACTTATGAGTGTTCTCGCTTTTGTAATCTTTTAATTTTTCCCTTATCTGTATAGGTGGCATAACTTTTATACCAACCCAGTGATGATACTCCCTCTGAACCAGCCTTCAAGACTGATGTTAATCTGTCAATTTGACATCTCTAAGCTTTTGTCTTGCACTGATAGCTTCTCTTATTGAAGCTATGCATTGTGGTGTAGCAACAAACAGTACATCAGATTTAGATTCTTCACAGATGAGACAGTGCTCTCTAGACCAGTGGTTCCCAACCTGGGGTCCCCGGACCCCTGGGGGTCCGCGAAGGTAGTACTGGGGGTCCGTGAGCTTTCAATATTTTGAGAGGCTCCAATGGAAATCGCACATTTACCCACGATAAGGGCGCTCAGGCTAAAATTTCAAGTTTCCTCGTTCTTGGCTGGAATTATTAATACTTTTTTAATACGCTGTATTTTAATTTCATACTCACTTATATGTCCTTTATTTGATAGTGAAAAATGAGAAAACGAGTTAATTATTAGTTAATAAAAACAGTTTGTTTGGTAGACGGAATCTTTCAAAAACATGGGGTCCGTGGGAAAAAAGGTGAAAAGGTTGGGAACCACTGCTCTAGACATTGGGGTGGATCTTTTCAAACTTGCTAATGACTCCATTTATAATAGTCATTTTCTAAACTTCAGTATGGAAAATGACACTTATATGATTGTAGGTGGCTTTGTCAGAGACAGAGCTGTGCTTAGCGGCGATAATTAGCGACGCTAGTTAATTATTAGCGCATCCATTAGCGGCGCTATTTTTCAAAATAGTTAGCGGAACAGATAGCGCCGCTACATTTTTAGGCAATGTTAGGCGCTAAACGCTAATATAAATTAAAATGAATAGTCTTAGAATGGTATTCTCTACATTACGTTCCTTTTTGTGCATAATGCTGAACGCAGAATGTATAATAATAAACAGTTTCCTGAACCGAGTATGTAAAGAAGGACAATGTCTTTCCAATAAATAAGTTTAATTATAAATATCAAATTACGCAATTTTCTCGAATACACAATAATTATTTTAAAAGATATAATTTTGTTCCTATTTGACACTATAAAAGATTACAAATAGCGAACACACAGATATATACACAAATGCATTATTATTATTATTATTATTATTAAAAAATAGTACTTAGCTATACATTTAATAAAAATTAGCGCCAAAATTAGCGTTAGCGTTAACGCCGCTAATTTTAAAAACTGTTAGCGTTAGCGGCGCTAGAATTTATTTACATTAGCGTTAACGGCGCCAGAATTTATTTGCATTAGCGGCGCTATATTTATCAGTTAGCGCTCACAGCTCTGGTCAGAGAGAATAATTTTCAACAGCCGAACATAGGGAGTGAAACCCTGATGAATAACAAGATTACAGGAAACAGAAAATTTCCTTCTAATATAGTCTACAGCTTACACATTATTCTGTATTACGTCCTGGTTATTCTTATGCTTAGGAGTACAATATTAAACCACAATAATAATGAACTTACATGCAAATAGTTTAGTCCAAATAAGGCTCAGTGATGCACAACAACCTTACACAAAACAACAACTCTCAACTTTTCAACTCGCATGCATTTTGGCCTGGCTTTGAAGTATAAATGTGTTTGTATTTGTTTTGGGTAGAAAAAGTGTTACTTTTCATACACATTTATCAATTGTACATAGGAATTACATCACAGGTACCGGCAAAGGAAATGTACAAGAATATGTAACCAAGACCAGGTGACAGCAGGCGGCGCGCAGCGAAACCCAGATGTTCATCCTTCCACACACTAAAAATTGGTTGGTAGATAAATGGGTACCCTGGGAAGCTTAGTGGTTAAGACGCTGGGCTGCTGATCGGGAGATCGTGAGATCGAGTCCGGGCGAGAACTTTGTAATTTCCGACCGCCCGTGTGGGGCGTGGTTCGAATTCCACGTTAAACTGTAGGTCTAAGGTGGAGTAACAAGTTTGACCTTCGTCATAATGAACAATTCGGGCGGAAGTAAAACGAAGGTTACCTAAGCAATTGCTACATATTACAGCACATTAAAATACAATTTTGTTATATTGCAACAAGTATTACACATGGAATTAAATATAGGGGCCTACCCAAGTTTCGCTAATTTTGGCCATATTTTTTTACAAATATCATAAAATAGCCATTGAGCAAACAATATTGAATTGTCATCATGTTTGATAAGTTTTTTGGATTCTTTTGTATGGAAAATGTGGGTATAGACTTAAAGATCACCTCTTTATCATCACCCATTACCAAGATATGGACGTTTTTTGGATTTCACGGGCGGCCATTTGGTTTTTCGGTAATTTAAACGACAAAATCCAGCTTGGTAAACAATATAGTTGCATTCAACATACCCAAATCCTTTAGAAAAAGTTGTTTACCCGCTTTTCCTTGAAAATGCTTCCTACTCTCTAAATAGTTACTTATCTGGTAAATGGTTCAAGTCTACGGTATTCAACAGGTTCTTTTGATAAACAATATACAAGCATGTTTAGTAAATTTTTTAATAGTTTTAGGCAATTGTTGGTAAATTCTAGTCAATTCTGGCAACTCCACTAGTAATTTCTTGTTTCAAAATATGGTCACATTGATTCTGCCCTCAAGTCTCAGAGGTTCAGTCGACATCCAGCATCCTTCACTTCACGAACGAAGTGCCAATAACAGAGACAAATACAGAATTATTACGATCCTGCAAACTAATTGAGGTGATTTATTCTTTTGACTTGAATATTTTTTTTACATTCGTAAGTATGCTTGACCTCCGTGTGAAGAGAGACCAACGCACGAAACAACATAAGGTTATATATATATATATATATATATATATATATATATATATATATATACACCACTTTAAATACTTATAAAGGCAGTGTTTATTAAAATACATTTCATTTTCAAAATGTAATAGAATCTACAGACATTATTTAATTGTTTTGTCAACGCCTGTTTTCAAACTGACGTCCGTTCTGGTCCAGGTACTGCTGATAACGCGAAGCAATGGAATCGCAAACATCACGAAACATTTCGTTTGGTATTTGTGTGCATTCTCGTTCAATGGCTGCTCTCAATTCAGCGACTGTTGCAGGTTTTATAGCGTAGACTTTGTCTTTTAAGTATCCCCCATAAAAAAAGTCTAGTGGTGTGAGGTCTGGTGAACGCGGAGGGTATTCTACGAAACCCCTTCGTCCAATCCACATCCACATCGTGCCAAGTACCACTCGCAATACTCACTCTTCGGTCCGGATCATCATCATCTTCATTAATAGCATGGACTAATCTTGGAATGTAACTTTTCCATTGACAGCGCTTCAAAATGCGTTGGACAGACGATCTGAAATTCCTACCTCACGACTCGCTTGCCGCACAGATTTTCTTGGACTTTGGTGATACGTTTCCAGTACTCTTTCTTGCTTTGTGGGGCTTGTCGATGTCCGTGGTCTTCCGGAACGCTTCTTGTGGACATTCTGAACAGTTCCATCGGCTTCAAACTTATCTCTAATTCGAGTGATGGTAAGTCGCGTTGGTGGTCTGTTTGAAACTCCCTCCTAAACTGTCTTTGCACTTCAACTGCGTTTTCACACTTCCAGTAGCATTTTAGAATGAATTTCCTTTGTTCAAAGCTTAGTCTGACTGCCATTATTAATTCTAATGGGTTTACTTGGAAAGAAAGAAACATCAATTGAGCTATCAGCTGTTAAAGTGTGTATACATTTTTTTTGACGCCCTATATATATATATATATATACAGTATATATACAGTATATATATATATATAATATATATATATATTAAACACAGACCGTGCATGGAACAAGGAACTCTTCTGGAAAATTAAATCCACTATAGTCCGAATAAGTAATGATAAATGACAAATACCATAGTTTTTCTTTTTCATGATGCTAGCCCGACGTGGGCAACGGGTCTCCGCAAAGAGGTCCCATAAATATAGTGGATTTAATTTTCCCAGAAGAGTTCCTTGCACGGTCTGTGTTTAATATATATATATATATATATATATATATATATATATATATATAATCTGCTTAATGAGTGCGAACGCAGTGTATATACACCAATCATTCAAGCACCTACTCATGATATTGCACTGTAGTGCAAAGGATTCTTCGAATCACAACTTCTCTACAGCAAAAGCATGCAGTGCTTTGAACAGATGAACACTGTCATACAACCTCAGCATTGCAGCCAAAACCAGAGCCATGTTTATGGTTGGACATGATGACCAAATGATTCACAACGAGTTCACCCCAGGGAGGATGAAGCGGCATGGTGAGGATGAAAACAAAATTGTGTCAATTCTCCAGAAATTCAGTCTTTGCACCAGAAAGATTTTGTGGTACACTACAAAACGTTGCCACAAAGCACTTAGCAACCAGTGAGACTGAAAAATTTCTCCTGAATGCTAAAACACTGAGTCTGTCAGAGCTTGACAGATTTGTGAAGGAGTGACTCGCTTTTGTGAATTTAGGTGAAGTACAGTCAAGTTCACAGACCCCCTTCACAAGGCACATTCTTCACCCTTTACACTGTAGGTAGAGAAAACAAGGGCACACAAGCAACAATCAAGGCAGATAGGAATATTCTTCAGCGCCTTATCACTGGATACCAAACTGGGAGGAAGGTCGATCTTAGAGTTTTACAACACTAGTTTATGCCTGTGCTAGTGGCCCTTGCAGACACAAATGGTGATCTGCGGACAGGCAACAAGGTACTTTTAGCTGATATGTTATCTGGTGGACAGTCAACCCCCATGTGTTATTACCATGGATGGAACTTCGTGTCTAGTGATTGGTGGACAAGCACTTGTGGCCATGGGGAAACCTTCAGGAGTCACAATACTTGGGGAATTAGGAGACACGTTTGTCAAACTTGTGCTTTGTGCTGAAAGATCTTTTGACACGATTGACATAATATCTGATGAGTACCTGTTATAAAATCTAAGAGGAAGAGCCATTGTTGTCCCAAATCGATATGATGACAGCTAATTAATGCAGCATTGCTTATATATATATTAAGTTAAGATATAGATATATCCATCTCATAGTTGTAAGGTTCATGAAAAATTCACTTAATTTAAAGCCAGCAAAGGGCGTGGTCTTGTAGAGAGCGCTCTTGCAATTCAGTTTGGTAGTTTAGATACAGGATTGTTGCACCGTGCAATGGTGCAGATTGTGTTGTGGTTGCAAGGTTTAGAAAGACCATACATAGTGCCTATGGAAAACTGATACGTGTGGGTAGTTGGGAGGTAACGAAAATGGTCCACTGAGTAGGTAGGTAGCTAATCTAACAATTATTAAATTCCTTTTATGTCAATAACTGGGTGGATGAAACCAAATGGTTGCTCACCAGAGTTATTCTCCACATTAGTATTTATATACTGTGTGATAGAGCGTGCTCGGTAATACACACACATTACCGATCAACCAACTGAAAAAAAACAAGAGGACGCTGGTGGAAAAAGCCCCGCGAAAAAGGAGAGGAGAACAAAAAGAGCCAACGAGAGAACATACCATAAACATTGTATTCATGCAATCGATAATTTTTACGAGTGGCTTTTGGCGCCTCCAGGGCAGTTGCGCCCCGGTGATCGCCCCGTTCGACCGCCCCTAGGGCCGGCTCTGCATAGTATGGAGGCAGGCCATCAGCCCAAGCCCAATTCTTCTAGGATCTGCGACCACTGGAAAGGTTTTTGATGGACATCTCAGGCCAAAGCTCATGTCACTAGCCCAATTCCTGACATGTGAAGAGATAGTAATTTGCAGTTCCTGCACAAAAGGATGCACTTCACAGCGATAAACATGCAGGAAAGGAAAACTGTACTGCACAGGTGCCTGCAGTTGTAGAGATGGAAGCACCTCTGCAGAAACAAAGCAAACTAGAAACAGGGTCAAGCTCCATAGGTAAACATATAATTGTCTTTAATTAATTGTATGTAACTGTTTCAGATGTGTAAGAGTGTCTTTAACATATTTTCATTGGCGGCTCGTGACTTTGTTATGGGGGTGCTGCCTCAGAAATTGCGAACAATTGTGTCGATTATATATATATATATATATATATATATATATATATATATATATGAGAGAGAGATAAAGTCGAATAGATAACTACTCACTACTCAGTCATAAAAATAAGTAAAATACTATCATAAAATCAATTATAGGGTACTTACGCTAAACGGGTAATTTCGAATTTGCCAAAAATTTTATTTATAAACAAATTCCATTCTTCTGTTTTTATTCTGAGCAAAAAAATATTCTAAGAAATGAAAGCTATATATTGTAAATAATCCAATTATTACATAATTAACTTCATTCTCACCACAAAAAATAAATGATAACGAATCATTGATAAATGCAATTCGGAAATTAAATTTCGAATTAGCAAACGATACAGCAACACAACTACCACGTCAAACAAACAAATCGGCACTGCTCTGTCCAGAGCAGGGTTGCCAAGTCTGACTGGAGCACCAATACCAAATTTCATTTAATTTAGTACCAAATGAGGCAATTTATTACCAAATTATATACAAAAAGCCTGTTGAGATGAGCCAATTGCTCTTTTCACCCATGGATATTCTTTTTCCCATTCACTATGGTACAATCGACCGGTTTCATAATCCGATTTCCACTTTGACAGTGTTGCAATTAATAAGTTACATAGTTTAAGAAAAAACACACTTCAGTCAACCGTGAATCTCGATAAACTGACTGACGCATTAACACAACTAAGAACAAGCCACCAATGAGCAATGACAAGCGAGAATTGCACGCATGCGCAATGCAGGCCGTAACTAATGCTGCCACATGATAAAATTTTAAAACTGCAACAAGTTCGTAACATGTTCGTTCGCATTTTCTATAACAATTCAGAGTAAGCTCCAAAGTCAGTTAAACAGTAAATTTATAACTGCAATTTGCTTTAAACATCAGTATCGTTTTAGCAAATTTGAATCAGCATGTACAAATACTCAGGACTGAATAATTAGTAAAATTGATCGAAACTTTTAACAATGATTTGTTGTAACATGTTCATAACATGTGGAATGCAATGTTTATGAAACTCAATTTTTCTCACATTCTTATTTATATATTACCAAATTCAGCTCATTTCATTACCAGAATACCAAATAAATTGTTAAAATACCAAATTGCTTTTTCATTACCAAATTTGCCCAGATTTGGTCATGAATAATACCAGATGGCAACCCTGGTCCACAGTGCTTTGGATCCTCTTAAACCCGCGATTCTGACTCGCTCTTCGTACGTCCGCCACTAAGGTTTCAAGCGTTTCGAACAAAATCTGGAACTGTTAAGTATGCAGTTCCACGGGAAGGCTGAAGCTACTTTCGTGATTCATTCGTTCGGCATTGAAATAGTTTAAGGAAAAAAGGATATAATCTGATTTAAAAACTCAAAGTTCATTGAAAAAAACAATCAGAGAGGCTATTTTAAATATTTAAATATAAAAATCATGTGGGTGCTGCAGTTCCACAGTGCCTACCTGCGAGCCGCTCCTGCATATTTTATTATCGCCTGTTTATTTCATGCATTTCTGTACAGTATACAAAATTCATTTTAATATTTAAATCATTATAATAACATGTTTAAGAACTCAATGGAAGAATTAAACTTAATATCTTACGATACACCTTTTGTAAAGTTTTGTTGTGTTTATAATTCGGATAACCTTGTTTATAATGATTTTGGTATTACCAATGGCATTATCACCTTTAAAATATTTGTGACGATTTGTGAAGGGACGACTCGCTTTTGTGAATGAAGGTGAAGTACAAGTCTTGGTATGGAAAATGTGGGTGCAGACCCAAAGATCATCTATTTATGATCACCCATTACCAAGATATGGACGTTTTTGGATTTCAGGGGCGGCCATTTTGTTTTTGGGCAATTTGAAGCTTTAAACGACAAAATCCAGCTTGGTGAACAAAATATTTGATTCAGCACACCCAAATCCTTTAGATAGAAAAAGTTGTTTACCTGCTTTTCCTAGAAAATGCTTACATTATTACATTTTTGTTAAAATGGGTCTAGTCTACTGATCTTAATTTAGACCAGTGATTGTTACTTTTTTTTTTTTTTAAGTACCCCTTTAATAATTTTTTAAGATGCTGTGTGTGTCCTTCCCATTCGTATATTTGAAACTTATATATACACACTATATATACTGTATATATGAAATGAGGACTCGAGTATGTGACTTGGACTCGAGTCCCTATTTTTATGGACTTCAGACTTGACTTGACTTGGACCCGTGTGTAATCTGACTTGACTCGAGACTTGCCTCTCTAGCTAGACTCGCGACTTGGCTGAAATAAATCGAGTATTTTCCCATCATGTCAGTCCATATCGTTATCGTTACGTCAACGATGGAACCAGTTCCCACACCCGGATGGGCGTACATTATTATACGGCCTTGGAGCAGTCGTCCGTGTCCTTCCGGAAGGGGTAGAATATAACTTTAGTATAACTTCCATATAATCATAGATAAATGCACATTTTTGATGTTTGCATCACCTAAATTATATGTAACTTTCGTATATATGCAATGGATATGACCTTAATAAAAACATCAGTTGGTAATGAATACTGTAAGGATGTGCCGATTTGCCTTTTTTTAATCGGCCGATACAGATTTTAACTAATTTAAAACAATCGGTCGATATAATCGACCGATTCATGACTGCAACTGGTGAGTCATCAGTTGCAGCATGGTTTTTCCTTTTTTCTTACTTTCATAGGCCTAGTATTCTTTATGATTGTGTTGTGATTGCGTAACTTGCTGAGTTAGTAGGTTACGAAACCACAAAACTGATTACTTGTAATGTTTTACTTTCAGGCAGAAGCATAACTGGAGTAAAAACGTTAGGTCAAGGGACAACTTTTAGAATTACTCCCATAGATGATAAGTACTTCTAACAATAGGGCAGTGTTGGGCACTAAAGCGTTAATCCGATAACAGTTAACGAAGTTAACTTTTTTAACGGACTATTAACGGAAGTTAATTTCCATTTATCGTTATCGGACCAGTTAACTTCCGATAACTCGATATTTAGTCTGTTAAAGTCCGTTAACACGTTAACTGCGAGGAGT
Source organism: Bathynomus jamesi (assembly GCA_023014485.1). Classification (NCBI taxonomy): domain Eukaryota; kingdom Metazoa; phylum Arthropoda; class Malacostraca; order Isopoda; family Cirolanidae; genus Bathynomus; species Bathynomus jamesi. Next base: position 607,458 of record JAJOZX010001538.1, on the reverse strand, counting down.
CTTCACGGAAGATCACCGCTCCGCGACTGAATTCAAACCGCCATAACTTCAGTCTGCTTCCAGATCTCGCAAGGGGAGGTTGTGCGCTTTTTATTGAAGGTAAGAAGGTTCTTTTAACGTTAGTAAAAGTCCTATAATATTATATATACTGTATATATATATATATATTAATACGTATGGAGATACGTATGGTAAAATGTACGGTTGAGAAAAATTAATTTATAGTAATGACTAATGAATAAGTTTTTTACACTGCGTTAGTAAATCTCTAAAAAAGTATATAGTATGTAAAATTTGAAATAATAGTTTTTATTCACTGATTGTAATATTGTCGTCGAATTAAATAACAATTGCGTATATTACATAGACAAAATATTTTATAGACAAAATAATTCATGGACAAAGTATTTTTATTTTATAGACTAAATAATTCATAGATAAAATAATTAGGGGAAGGTGGGGTAAGACGGACTACTTAACACAAAATGAGTCTAGAAACCACATTTATATAATTTTGGGGGTTTTTAGGGTGTGTGGTGCTTTGGGGTGTTATATTTAAAGTCCACACCCTGGTCACGGTTTTTAGAGGAAAAGACTGAAACACGAGATTTTACCAAATCAATATTTTTATTGTACCAAAAACGAATCACGGGGTAAGATGGACCCCAGGGGTCCATCCTTACTGGCACAACTCTCACACAAAAGCCTCTTCCTCATCATCCTCTACCCCTGCACATTCCTCATGTGCCCATCTCTCGCAAATGGCGCAACAAACCCACCCTTCCCCTCGCACAGAATTACCAAACGTGTCATTGCAATACAAGCACTTGGTTGAATCTCCATCCTCACTGTCACTGTCATGAGCCCAGGATGGCCCAGCTTTCGCTTGCTTTGTTTTTTTCTTTTGTGTCATGCTTTTGTTTGGTGACGTGAAGGACATCTAGCAACCAATATCTGAACCTCGCCCTTTCTGCTTGGGTTTAGATGATATTTTACTTTTTTTAGGTTCTTCTGTATTATCGTCAACTAGACAGCGTTCAGTTCTCTCTTACCAAGCATTCTCTACAACTTTTAAACTTCAACCATGGAGCACCAAGAAGTAGTTCTCGACATTGAGATCGCCTCTGTCTCAGGTACTTCTGAGTCTCAGTCTGACCAGAACTTGATAAAAATACAGTTAAATACCTATTTATTGTTGGATTTTGCATAAATAAACATTTTCTATGGGTTTTAAAGCTTTTTTTCCTTGATTTTTTTAAATGTTAAAGAAATGGTTATCGTTAACGGATTATCGTTAACTTCCGTTAACTTTGTAGTAAAATTATCGGATTATCGTTATCGAAGTTAACTTTTTGGTTAACGGTGCCCACCACTGCAATAGGGTTATGTTCGTCCCCCCCCCCCCCCCCCCCCCCCAACTTTTTTACTCCAGTTACGCCCCTGCTTTCAGGAAATATACTGATATAATATATCAGACGTATAATAAAAATTATTTGAATTTATTATAATAATAATTATAAACCTAATAACTTACAAGAAGTAATTTATAATAAATAAAGGCACAACCTACTGTATGTCCTATGTAGCCAAGGTGTTTACTTTTGGTATTTTTAGCAACTGGAAATAGTTTTTCAAAACATGGCTACATCCAGTTATAAACGAAGTGGCATGAAGAGTCACGTGGCGGTGACGAAATGTCTAGAATCGGCTAGGCCCGATTTTCAACATGGAGATCGGCCGATTAAAGTGGTACACCAATAGAATATTGAAATATTGTGCGTTTCTGTTGACTTCTATAAGGTAAACTAAGGAGTACTCAGACAGGAAAGGAAGGGATAATATTGTTTATCATGAAGAGATAAGTAAGGTTCCGTTGAGTAAGGGAACAGTTGGAAGGAGATAAATAATAGTGTTTATTAAAATCAAGAATAAGAAATTGGCACGGGTAAGTCACATCTTTAGAAGATATTGGTAAAGGTAAGTTCTTAACAGTAAATAGGCATGGGCAGATCATGTCTTTGATGACAAAGCTAGAGAGTATAGTCACAGTGTAACGGTGGTAGTTGGTATTAAAGCACTATGTAAAAAAAAAAAAACTATTATTTATCCATGCTGACTTGAGACTTGACTTGCAACTCGCTAAAAAAAGACTTTAGACTTGCTCTCAATGACTCGTAACTTACTTGAGACTCTACAAAAATGACTTGTAGACAAGTCTGATATATACATACAAAGGATGATTTCTCCTGTCACTGTCCTCCTTAGCTGATCTTTTTCCATATCTCATCTACCTTGCGAGCAGTTCAGCATACTCTCAAACATATGCTTTTTCCTTTATTCTTCATTACACACACATGCATCTTACACACTACACATTCTTTTTAAAAAAAAAAAAGCATAATTTTTAACAGCCTCGGAGACCTTGATTTTTACTCTCTCCTTTTCTTTCTATGGGGGGTGGGGGCACTTTTGCGGGCGTTCGCCCTTAACCCCTCCTTCCTGCATTAAACACACACACACACACACGCAGGGTGTTTCATAACATGTGGGACGCACTTTCAGGATGGATTCAGGACCTGAAAACAACGAAAAAAAGTTTATATAAACATATGCCCGAAATTGCTTTGTTTCCGAGTTACAGCGCGTTGTGTGTTCCAGCAAGTATCCGCCTTACCTTTAAAGGAAGTGCTCAAAATGACGGCCTTGCGCTTGAATGTACGCCTGAACACGCCTCTTCATAGACTGCCTGACGCGTTCAAACATTCCAGGCATTGCTCAGATTTTCTGACATCCTTGATGGATTTCAGATGATCTCCACAGGTAAAAATCGAGTAGATTCAGGTCCGGGGAGCGAGCAGGCCACGCAATGGGTCCTCCACGGCCTATCCATTTATTAGGGAAATAGTTATCCAAATAGTCTTTGGATACTTGACTAAAATGAGGTGGAGCGCCGTCATACATAAATCACATACAACGTCGAACACCAAGAGGAACTTCATCTAGTAAAGTGCTTAAATCATTCCTTAAAAAATTGGAATAGGATTCTCCTGTAAATCTTCCAGCAAAACAAAAGGACCGATTAAGTTGTCGGCAATAAGTCCTGCCCATACATTGATACTAAATTATTGGTGGTGCCTTGACTGGATGATGGCATGCAGATTCTCTTCGGCCCAATGATGAGTGTTCTGAAAACTGATCACGCCATTTCTTGTGAAGGCAGCCTCATCAGAAAACAACACGGAGGATAGAAAAAGAGGATCGCGAGCCACACTGGTGAAGGAACCAAGTACAAAAAGCCTCTCATGGTGGGAAATCAGCTTCAGTAAGGACTTGTACTCTCTGAATGTGATATGGGTAAAGCTGTTGTTCCCATAAAATTCTCCACACAGTTGTGTATCTTACACCCTCTGCTGCTGCTGCTATCCTTCGGGTGCTAACACCAGGATGTTCCTCCACGCGATTCAGGACCCGCTCCTCCAACTCAACAGTTCTGGCGCTGATTGGTCTACCACCATCTGAAACTCGCTTGTTGAATGATCCTATATCACCAAGACGCTCGTGTATTTTCTGAAAGGTCGTCTTATCTGGCAGATGGCAATTTGGAAATCTTTCCGCATACAGACGTCTTGCTACGGCCGCATTACACTCGACAATCCATACATAAGATGCATGTCTGCCATTTCTGTTTGAATAATCCTCCATTCTCACTTCAAATACACACTATCACTGAGTAGCACCAAAACTTTTAAGGTTTTTTTTTCACTCTACTGCACTTATTCACGGTAAGAAGTTGCGAATATGAATAGTGAAACACCGCGATGCACCTCTGACTGACTTGATGGCTCTACACTCAACGATACTGAAACATGTCATAGTGTGTACGAAACATTACAATCGGCAAGGCCATACATGAAATGTCTCGTACATGATCACAAACACTGTTGTTGTTGTTGGTTAGCCGATCATCCCACTCTGATCGAGCAAGCCGGTGGCACGCAGGTAACCGATCGCCGTCCGGAGTGGACCAGAGGTTCAGCGCACTAGTGGTGTGTTCTATATTGTGCCAGGGCGGTACAGTCTGTCATAATGTGTTCAATTGTTTGTGGTGTGTCCTAGCACAGGTGTCGTCTGTGGAGTTGTCTAGTCTGTGTTTATATGTCTGTAAGTTGGGGTGATGTCCACATCAGAATCGTTCACAAACACTGTTGGTAAGCAGTGTTTGTAAACAATATGCGGAAAGAATTAATGGAACACAAAACAGGCTGTAACTCGGAAACAAAGCAATTTCGGGCATATGTTTATATAAACTTTTTTCATTGTTTTCAGGTCCTGAATCCATCCTGAAAGTGCGTCCCACATGTTATGAAACACCCTGTATATAATAAAGGGCGAGTCAAAATAATGTACACACATTTTTTAACTATTTATTTTGGATACTAATTGCACTTAATAAACAAAAACTTTAAAGTGTACAGAAGTAAGCATGTAAAAACATTTGTGTCATTTTATGTTAAATGTTCAAATTGTCCACCATTTGCACGCAAACACGCGGCTTCGTCGAGATTTTGTGTACTTCCCAAACAATCGCTTCCTGTAAATGTTGCACATTTTTAGGATTGGTACCATTTACTCTAATGTTTTACAAAACGTTTCTATGATTGGCTGTAACGCCAAACCAACCACTCATTGTGAGCCATCCATGTTCCGTATTAAGGTAGGTTGATTTTCCGCATTTTTTAGATATCGACTTTGGACTAGTCGAGAGTGTCAGGGCTTAATATGATGATAACTGACAAAAAATTTCAGATCCCTAGCTTTAACCGTTTTTTGAGGAAACCGTTTCAAAAATCGTCAAAAAATCGTACCGAAAAATACCCCATTTTCGCAATTTTCGGCCGAAAAAACATGCTATTTTCATAAAAAAAATCCTGAAAAAAGTTACAATTTTATTGAAAAAAAGTAAAAAAAACATGTACAGAGTCAAATAGACACATTTAGATCCCAAAATCATCATAATTTTCACTGTAAGAGCCCTTAGAAGCAAAGGAAGGCCTCATCTGGCGGTTTAGGGCTTTGGCCAGAATGTGTTTGTGCCTTGATTCGAGTCCATAAACAGTATGGGAAGCTTCAGATGTCAGCTTCACGGCCCTTTCAACACACTGAGAATGTGAAGGCAGATCAGGCAGCTCGAGTTCTATAAATCCCCATAATCGAATTTTTTTTCAGAGAGAAGGTAAGATTATTTCCATTATAAGAGGGTAATTGGGATAAGAAAATGTGAAAAAAAATTCGATTATGGGGATTTATAGAACTCGGGCCTTTTTTTTATTAAATAAATCCCCATAATCAAATTTTTTTTTCACATTTTTTAAATTAATAATTGCTTACCTGATGGACAGAATTTTCTTGAGAGCAGCTTCTCTCACTTCCAATCATCAGACTTCATCATGGAGTACAGCACATTCTCGGGCAGCAAGGCAAAAGCATTGTACTTAGGTTCTTGAAAGCAACACCCTGGATTTCTTCAGACTGCTGCTTGATCCTCTGGATCATGTTGAAGATGTACAGCTGCTGATTGTGGAACTTGCTGTCCCTTTTTATCTCAAACCAACTGACTGCATACACTTCCACAATGAACTTGATGGCCTGGTAAAGCTTATCCTGTAGTTCTGGAGGGTAAGCACCTCTGGTCCACAGGCACATCAATCTAATTGCCAAAGCCAACCATCTTGCATGGTTTAATGGTCCATTTTTCCAGGCAGCAAATCTTGGGTTGACTTTGCCCCTGGAAATTCCAAGCACATATTTTTCAATTACAAGCATTGAATTTCCTTCCATTTAAAAGGCACCTAATCGCACTAAGTTAGGCCAGTTAAAAGTTAAAAAAATAATAGCATTACCTTCTTACTGGGAGGACAAGTGCAGATTATGTGCTGTGTTTGACAATTTTCTTTCTTGCACTTCACAGCATTGTCATCACAGGGACGAACAGGTAGCTTACATGTGCAAGCAGAAATGTCAAAAAGTTTATCCAGCTTTTCCTCCAGATTCTGCTCCTGGACTGTAGAAAGAGATTTCCCGTTTATCTCTTGCTTTCTTGAAGCACACTTTATCCACCAATTTCACTACATGATATTCCTCATACAGGGGCAGCCGCGGGTTCACTGCCTGCCAGATCTCAATCACATCCTTTGCTATCATTTTAGCAATATCATAGTCTTTCAAGTCCGGGTGGCTGTTTTGGAGGAAATAACTGTACTGAATAACTTGACGGAGGGTAGGAGGCTGTTTTATCCAAAGGGGAAGGCTGGCCACTGAATTTTTTGGCACTATCACTTCGAGTTAACACTGCAGACTTCCGTTTTTTACCCATTTTTATTAAATATCTGAAAATAAACACACTTAAATGAACGCATCATAAAATAACTTAGTTTAATACACATTTTATAGGTAAATATCATTAAAAAATACAAAATAATACACTAATAAACATCTATAATGCATTTACAATAAGTTTCAAGCATCGTTTTGTTAAAAAAGATGAATTTTAATTGATTATTTTGATGAAATAAGGTCCGATATTTTTTGTTTGTTTACATTGCGCGAATGCCGCGCGCGCGATTTTAAGCATAAAATTCGGCAATTTTACAACTTAAAAATAATTAACAATCCTCAAAAAACACAATCATTTTCACAAATATGAGTTGATGCAACGTTTTTTATACATTAAATACCTTTATCTAGACTAGTCCAAGATCACAGTTCCAAAATCAACCTACCCTATTCCGTATCGTCCCTCTGTAATACCAAGCATAATTTATTTATAAAAGAAAGGTTATAATGAATGAAAATCCTTACATCATTGTCATCCAATAAGTCGGATTTTTTTATGTTCCTGATCAAAATATTTAGGGGTGCCTCATATTGGTCTGCTTTCGTGTACCGGCTATAACTTTTGAACCACTCAACATAAATTGATGAAAGTTCACACACACATGGATCACCACAAGACGATGTGTTATGAGCAAGAATCAGGTCCCTGCATCAGGGTTAATAATAGTAAAATCTGGATGGGTCAGCTGAGTAATATAGACACCCGTTTTATTTTTGAAAAACTCCGGATCAAAGATTTTATATGCCTTTTAAATATTGAACTTAATCTTTCTGTTTTAAGAATTTAATTATTTGATCAATTTTGTAGATATAATTCTTTCCGGATAGAATTTTTCTGAATAAAACGTTTTAACCAATTTCAGGATGATGGACTTTCGTCTTGGAGGAACGGTTCTGAGGCAGAAATTTTTTGCTCGTGTCCAAATTTGCTGAAAGAAACTAAATTCTGAACTACACACAAGAAAATTTGGAATTCCATTTTAAGCAAAATAATGAAAACGTCATCGACGTACCAACTCACATTATTGAACACGGCGAATGATGGCAGTAAGTGTCTTTTCAGTGTTGCAATCATAAGCCAAATTTATTTTTGGGGGGAGTACAATTTCGGGCGAGGCGAAAATATATCGAACTCAAGTTGTCAGTATGAAGCATGGCTGAAAAGGTGCTCTAGTACCCACCTATCATAAGAACATCAACTTTTATAGCCTATGGAATATGTGCATTCTCGCAACTTTGACCTCAATTTTGAAGAAAAACCAAAATTTTGAAGCAAATTTAGTTTGGTTAAAAATTATAACAATATTTCTATTTATAAACCAAAACGTGTTCATCACTAAATTATATGAAGTGTAACTGCTATTCTCTTGTTGATTCACTTAAAATCTGACGTTGGTTCCCTTTTTGGATTCTCTAGCCGAGATTTCTTGCTGAGAATAACCATTCCATGGCGGCCGTCATGTCCGTGGACTTTTTCACTTGCAGAGGAGATTTCCTTCACATTTCTTTCAACTGCCTGGAAATGACACGGGTATGTGTCAAGAATTATGGGTTTTTGGCAGTCATCAGTGCTACTTATAACATCAGAGAGTAAGGAAGGAACAGTAATATCCATTTCGTTCCAATCAATCGTATCCATGTAGGTCGAAGCTGAGAAGTTGAGCCTCATGGATTTCTTGTCAAACATTCGAATTTCACCCAGTATAACACTTCTTTTCGCTTGTAGCAGTTTTTCGACTGCTAGCTTCCGAATATTCTTATTCTTGTCAGCGATAGAAGATAAAAGGATATTTTCAGGATGACAAAAGTAAGTTGTTTTGTAACACAGGACGAACAATGTCTTGGTCGATTGTATGTAGTTTTTGATCGAGCTCAATCATGAAGAAAAAGTTTTTGAGGAGCATAGAAGTTCAGTATAAAATGAGCAATCCTTTGAAGTGTGTCTGATGGTTTTTCGTGTGACATGTAATAACGTAAGAAACGATTTGCTTTTGTCAGCCACCGTGCATTATTGCGAGACCCAGGTTGAGCAGTTTCTAACAATTTGATAGCTGGACCTCTATCATGACCGTTTTGAATTGACAAACACGCCTTATAGAAGTATTGCTGGTCACTGCTGAGATCTGCTAGCACTTCTGGTAAGTCCATCACTTTTCCAGCGAGAAGTGGAAATTTTGCAATTGACCTGTTCTTTGGATAAAAATTCAGATCCTTGCCGATTTTGCCCTGTGAACTTCTAGGTCCTGTCGTTTGTCCGCCCCGCCAAGAACTTCCAGGTATTTTCTCAAGAGAAGCTCATTAGTGTGAAGTAAGCAAATAAACCATTGTAATGGTCTTCCTAATGTCGGCTCTAGTTTTCTAATTACTCCATTTGATTTACCTGTATTTACATTAGTTGAATCACAAACTACTGCTTTTAAAGTCGATGCAGAGTTGGTGTCAGTAATTACTGATATAATTTCTTTAGCAATATCACTTGCCCTTCCACTTTCAGGAGCAACATGGTCAATATATTCGTTTCCTGGAAATGAAACTAACACATAGTGGTCTTCATTCAAAGTTTGCTGGCATTCTCCCACTTTTGAAAGTTTTATCAATTTTTCCATCAAATCCAAGGCAAACTATTCCTTTATTCTGTTCTTAAGGCTTCTTTCTATGCTTCTTCACAAGGTTCTTTGACGACGTAGTTTACTGGGATCAATCGTAGTATTTTCAGATAATAGATTAAGATCTTTTAAGACAGCATTAGCAAATTAAACAAGCATCACGGTTGCTTATTTTGCATCGATCAACTGCCTTGCATAATTCTGGATATTGGTGTCGATTTTAAGAAGTGCTAGCTTCTGTATCTAACTCGTATTCGCTCAATTCGAAATCTTCATTTTGATGACCTTTTTCATTTTCATAGCTGATCTCACTAGTATCACAAGGATTCAACTGCATTTCCTGGACAAAACTCTCTAGTTTATCTTTAAAGAATCGTCTTTTATGCTTTCTGTTTTCCATTTGTTGTAGTTTTGAAGTTTTCACTTTGTCCAACTTACCTATAATCATTTTTCGTTCAGCATGTTCATCAATCCAGAACTCCCATTCATCATTCAGGATTTTCTTGGCCTTAGCGCATAATTACACACGCTTCTTTTACGAGAACCGGAGCATAGCACTTGCAGCAACATATGTGGAATTTCTCAAGGAATCATATTTACTTTGATAAGTGCTGGAAGATCTTTTATTCATGGGATATTTTCTAAGTTCTTGTCCCTTCTCAATTAATCTCTCTACCTTCATTACTATGCTTTTAAAGTCGATTGTTGGAATGGAAGCACGGATATACAGTATTATATCATTCACTTCTTCCGCGATAATTTCAGCGTATTTCCGAGTGTTAAATGTTGCAGTAATGAGCTTATGTTTAAGGTAAGCTTTGAATACATCCTCACAAGTTGGTAGTTGGTTGCCAGGAAGCTCTGCTGGCGTTCCGAAGAAAGAATGCTTCACTTTTCTCTTGTTATAACAAAAGAGGCCATTGCAAGCTATGCTATTAATCTGAAAAAAAATAAAATAAAATGCTGAATGAAGACACACACGATAGGTCACAAATACACATGATAGATGAAACACATATGGGTCCTACATTTTAAAATAAGCAAAAATAATGTTTATTAATGGTTTTTGAGACATTGGCATTAATTGAATTTATTGTTGAGATCCTCACACTTGAGGCGAAAAATTAATTCAAGGAAACATGCTAAAAGGGATATTTCGTGGCCTTTGTTCGCAATTTATTTTTTCATAGTTGCTAACACCGAAATTAATATTTCTAAAAGATACGACTTATTCCTTAATCACTGACTACTCGGACATCTTTTTCAGCATGTTTCATTAAATTAAGTTTTTTCGACCCACCCTAGACTGTACATATGCGAAACCTTTACGGTGATTGAAATTAATAATAACAATAAGGAAAAGGGTCTTGTAGATTTCATTCTAAAGGAAATGGTAGTTAGTTAGTTTTTGTTTGTTTACTTGGTATATATATATATATATATCCCCGCAAGGGGGTTCTAAGCTCGTGCTCTTGAGTGCTCTTTGTGCTCGTTTGTACATGCTTGTTCCTGGAGGTTTCACGTGCGCCCTCCCGGCCCTAGCACCCAAGGATGATGGGGCTCGACCCTGCAGTCCTTGGTCTTTTTCCACTTCGACTGTCCCCTCCACCCTTTCCTTTTCCTCTGTCTTTCCTCTCACTTTTTCTTTGTTTTTCCGCTGAGATATGCCCTTTTAAATAGAGGCGAATCGGTTCTTCCCGAACTTAAAAAAAAAAAATATATATATATACTAGAATCACAAAATAACACGTGACCTTATTAATAAGCAAACAACCACAAGGAAAAGGAAACACAAAGTCCGAGGATATATATTCCTCCTTGATAATGTGAATATATCTCGAAAGCGCTCGGACTTTGTGTTTCCTTTTCCTTGTGGTTGTTTGCATATATATATATATATATATATATATATTATATACACCTCAAGGATTTAAACCCAGGCCCTTTGATTTGAAGACACGAGCGTTAACCAGTCGGCTACAACAGGATAGAAGTTAAGTGGATCAGAGAAAACCTTATAGGTTTCTCTCAAACAGTTTCCTCAGCTCTCGACTCGTCACAATCGTGTGGACAATTACACGACTATTCCCTTATCTTCAAGAATGCACATCTCAAACCACCACCACCTCCTAACATTCTTGGTTTTTCCTTTTCTTGTGATCTTTCCTGGAAAGATCACGTATACACTTTCTAAAACAGCTTCTAAGAGGTTAGGTGTGCTATGCTAGCTCCGCAGTTTCTTCACCCCTACTCAGTTACTGTCTTTATACAGGGATTTTGGCTGCCTCCTGTATGAGGTACACTTCTCGTGTGTTGGGTGGCTCAACCCATACAACTCTACTCGACTGGGTGGAATCAGAGACATTTCGTTTCATCAATTCCCTACCTCTTATTGACCGTCTTCAATTCCTCTCTCTCCGCCACAGTGTGTGTTGCCTTACTCTCTCTTTACTATCGCTATTATAACGAACACTGATCTTCTGAACACTCTAACTGCATGCCGCCTCCTTTAAAGAGAGTACACAGTACCAGACTTTCGACACATTCTTATTCCTTTTCTGTCCAACTCTCTAATGCAAGAACTGATAGGTATTTTCAATCTTTCATTTACTCAATCGGTCAACTCTGGAACAATCTTTCTCAATCCAATTTTACCCCTGTCTAGGACCTCCACTCTTTCAAACGCAGTGTCCAGGCATCTTGAAAATCCTGAATCTCGATTTTGGCTCTCTTCTTCCTCTATAAGGGTGGGGGGTCGTTTTTGCGGGTATTCGTCCCTGGCCCCCCCCGCTTCCCCAAAGAAATAATATAATCCTTACGGAGTAGGAGAATAATCTCAAAAAATAGATAACGCTAAAAAAAAAATTAGTTATCCAACGAAGGTCCATGTTTCATTTCTTCCAAAGGCTGATCAATCTAAATAAAGGAAAATAATTTTACATCTGAAGTTTGGTACCACTTTGAATGTACGATGGTTATACTTTAATGGCTGTCAAGTAGTTAAAAAGTTTTATTGATGTATGGCTTTGTTCCTACCTTAACACTGCCGTTGTATATCACTCCAAATGAAAAATTTGCAGGATAACGTTTTATTCGGAGTAAGTTTTGTCAAGAGAGGAATTCAGTCAAGATTGAGAAATCTCGTTTGAGGTTGTCGCAACTAATGATGAGATTATAGAGAGAGGCACATGCATTAAAAACATTGTGTCCAGTGTCCACCTTTTGCTTTTAAGTGGTTGGTCAGGTTTTGCCTATACAGAGAACCAGGTAGTTGATCTTTGTTGCTGAAGTCCCTGCAAGACATCACAAGACGAAAGTTTTGGCACAGTTCTTGTATCCCCGGTTGAAAGCGCATATGAAGAGTTGTGTAATGCGAGCCTACTGTAGTTTCGTTTCTCTGGCAAGTTGTTATTAATAACCAAGTCTTTGTAAATTAAAGATTTCTTAGCCTAACTATTAGACATATTTTCCTTTTAACGAACGATTCCATATTGGTAATTTCTTGTTACAGGCAGGCTAATAAGGTATAATATAGGAGAGGAAGATTAATAAAAAGCCCTCTTCAAACGGAGGGCTCGTATGTTTTTTCGAATTTGTTATTCTCTCTCAATATGGAATCTCCACTGTTCGGCCGTTTCAGCAACTCTGAAAACATTTTGAGATTCGTTTTGGTAAAATTCCAGAATAAAGACTGTTCAGAGACAGTTTGTAATTACTAAGCTATTAAGATTATGAACTGAGTCTGGATTCTATAATTTTGTCAAAGCTCTTAATTTATCTTCAACTGAATTATACCTCATTTGCCTGCCTATAACCAAAACTAGATATATGGATTCGTTCGTCAAATGGAAAACCTATCCAGTCTTGGTTATTACGATTAGTCTAATACTTATTTTGATTAAATAGTCTCTGTACAATACATCACAAGACGAAAGTTTTGGGACAGTTCTTGTATCCCCGCCTCGATCTTCACGACTCATTACCAAATGATTGGTGTTTACCACACTTAATGCAATATCGGTATGAAAATAAAAACCCACTCTAATAGACAGAGTTTATTTCCACGCCCACTGGCATCCTCCTCGGGTGGATACAGAAACACGAATGAACCAAAACAAGAGGGGAAAAACAGTCCAGGGACCGACCGTTAAGAAATTCGCACCTAGGTTAGATCCCATTCTCCCGACACCGGAAGGGCATTTTCATAAAGTACATTCGCGCAAATTTAAAACCATCTTCCTGTTCTAAACATACAGGTGCGAATTTCTTAACGGTCAGTCCCTGGACTGTTTTCCCCTATTGTTTTGGTTCATTCGTGTTTCTGTATCCACCCGAGGAGGATGCCAGTGGGCGTCGAAACTGTCGTGGAAATAAACTGTCTATTAGAGTGGGTTTTTATTTTCAGATTTTGACCTTCACGTAGAAAAAAAAGTTTTTTGCATGCAATATCGGTAGTTTTGTGTAGATGTTCCTTTCGCAGCTTCCCAAAAGGCCTTAGCCAATATTTCTGAGACGAAAGTAAATGCTCTTCGGAGGTCGCGCTCCAAATATTCCTGCAGATGTTTCGTGCCGGTTGAGGGAGCTTCCTCAAAGCCCGAGACCACGCAACGTATTCCATAGCTAGATTCTTGAAAATATTTAATATAATCTTTATCCTCGTCATAATTATTCAAGGAAGAGCTAACGAGCGAAAACAGGCATATCACACTACAAACACCACTAGACTACAGACAGTCAAGTGAGCATCCTAACGGACTTCTTCAATAACACCCGGTCTATAATTAGACATTCGTATAGTGGAAAATTATGAATTATTCGACGGAATAACTGCTACTCGCAATACTGCATTTATGGTAACTCATGATTTCAGTGGTATTGTGTTTAATGTAGTAAGGATCGTTGGCACATTATTAAATTTGGTTATGGTACGGAAATAGATAGATATCGAAGGCGGCGGTTTGCGACCCGAAGGAAACTTATTCACTGATACCGCCGGCCACGTTCCCGACGTAATTCGAAGTTCTCAATACAACTCTCGCATAAAATCTAAAGATGGGCAGAAAACGAAGTTGAACTGCCGTATTCTAAGATTAATGCCGTCAAATTGGAAATTATTCCCAGAGTTACTGTATTCGGAGCTGTTGGGACTACTGCCAAAAATTTTAATGTTCGGCCTTCTAATTCCCCAATATTGTATACTCTATAAAAGTACTGGCAATGATTTAGCTTGTCACTCTAGGTGATGGTAGCAAATACATTAGCTTTACGAACTCAAGAATTGCTGAACACTTTAACCGTAATAATTTAAACTGTTGTTTGAATTAGTCATGGATATATTCATCTTCAAAAGGAAAACTAGAATGAGCTACGAAGGTTAAAGCATTTATTAAAAAGTTGTAAAGAACAAAATAATTAAATAGGCTTTCAATAACTTTTTTTTTTTTTTTACAAGTACATAGTGTGATCTAGGTACCAACTAAAAAATAAATATATATATATATATATATATTTTTTTTTTTTAAGGGAATTATTCTAGTAGAAGAAACTGGTAGCGTAGGAATGTATTTTAAAGGAACCCATGCTGACGGACTATCTAATTTTGCACAGAAAAATAATACACACACGTTTTATCCAACAGCGGAGGCAACCACTTCAGAAACTTCAGGACTCTCCGACCTCACAGTCAGCTGCATCGTTACTCCATCAGATAACGCTAATTTTGCTCTCACAAGCACAGCAGAACCACCTCGGTAAGACCCTTGAAGTACATAAATAAATAATTACACATCTGTATATGTGCGTGTCCTCAAAATTATGCCTGTCTAAATTATGCCTGTCTAAATTAAAATATTCATAACTTCTTCGGCGCTAGACCAATAGCAAACGATGAGACCTTATTTTTAAAGTTTGCTCTTTCAAATGGTTTACAGGATATTTCAGTTTTGATAGCGGACTTATTCATCAAATGACGAATCTGGGAATGGCTGTTAGAAGACAATCGTGCCTCCCGTAATCAATCAATCACTCCTGACCTCTACACGTTTTGGGGGCAAGAAAAGAATACACAAGTATAAGTCAAGATGGTAAAAGTTTTGATTGCGACCTTATCGTGATTTACTAAAATGCGAGGGATGAAGTGGTGAAGTAAAGTGTGTGCGCATATAAAACATATAGGGTAAGTTAATAAAATGTTACCACTTCATATGAACGTTGATAGAAAAATGGTAACATTTTATTGGTCCACCCTATATGTCAACAGGAGAACCAGCAACAAGCATCGAATAATATGAACGTTTTTAAATGTTCTAAGTAAAATTGCCTACTTCATACACCTTAATTCCAGTTAAAGTTCTCAGTATTACAGGCACGCAAAATGATTAAACCCTTTAAATCAAAACTTTAGAGTACCTTAATAGTTCGAGTATTTATATGTCAATTCGTAAGTTCGATTCATCTTTGTTTCAAATATCATTATCTAGGGATGTATGCAAGTACATTTTCCTTCGAAAGTTCCTGGTTTCGCAAGTACGTAAAAGAAAAATCTATTAGCATATATAAATGCAAAACTTCACTTCTGCGTGGAGCTCGAAATGTGATGATAAAACACACTAACAGACTGAGTTTATTTCCACAACAGTCTCGATGCCCACTGGCATCCTCTTTGGGTGGATACAAAAACCAATAAACAAAAGTAAAGAAACAATCCAGGAAAAGTAAGGAACATTCTAGAAGGCCAGAGACCATTAAGAAATTCACACCTACATTAGATCCCGTTCAACCGACACCGGAAGGGATTTTTTGACCATGACTTTCATCAAAGGGTCAAGCTTATAAGTACCTTAACACAAATTAAAATTATCTTCTTGTCCTATACATACAGATTCTATTATTCTTCTTTTGACATAATTATGAGGGGCGGTCAGAAAATAAATTTACACGGCGTATAATTTCGTAACTAAAGGACCTACATTGATTATGTTTGGCATCAGGTGAATTCGTTAATCATTGTTGGCAACACCACGTCGATTCGACTGCCATCTACTGTACATTGGTTATAACTTATAAGAGTCAATTGAACATGGCGGCTCGACCCGAACAGTACCCTGTCATTTCTGCAACGATATTCCGAGTCTGTCAGTGGTCAAGAATTTCTCGAGCGCATTGTCACAGGAGGCGAGACATGGGTTCATCACTGTACTCCGGAAACAAAACGTGCCAGCATGGAATGGAAACACCCTGGGTCCCTGCGACCAAAGAAGTTCAAAATTGTGAGGTCCGCTGGCAAAGTGATGGTTACCGTGTTTTGGGACCACAAAGGCGTTTTGCTCGCAGACTTCATGTAAACAGGAACAACAATCAATACAGCTGCATATTGTTCAACTGACTCGTATAACCAATGTACAGTAGATGGCAGCCGAATCGACGTGCAGTGCAGTATTGCCAACAATGATTAACGAATTCACCTGATACAAACGTAATCAATGTAGGTCCTTTAGTTACAAAATTATGCGCCGTGTAAACTTATTTTCTGACCGCCCCTCGTATTACATTTATAAAGTAACTTGATGGCATGATTATTTTGGCTGGCATGATAAAAAATTGCATTATTAGTGTTACAACATCCGAAGGCATATTTATGTTCTTTAATACGAGTTTCAATCTTTCTTCCAGTTTCTTCTACATATACTAAATCACAATTCTTACAGGGAATGTAGCCACCAGCTTTCTCCTGTTTTGTAAAGTTATTCATAACCAATTTCCTTTTCACAGTAGACGAATATTTGAACGCCAAATCAAACGTAAAATTTTTCGTGAAAAGTTTTGCACTTTAAGCCGGAAATGCAAGGCAAACTCAAATATTGTTTTTGGTTAACTAAAGGTTCCCAAGGGGCATAAAAGATTTCCCGGCTTTAAAATACGCCTCTGATAAACCACTCAGGATATTTTAATTTTCCGAGTCAAGCAAACGTGGGCTACAAATCCTGAGTGCTCTCAGAAAAATGGAAGAAATAATAGAGCTTTTATCATCATCATATGAAAAATAATGAATACACAAATTGTATGAGTGGGTTTTCTACAGACGGTCATTAACAAAAATGGGAAGCCCAATTTCACTGTCTATAGAAAACACACGCTGCAATTTGTATATTCATTATTTTTCATATGATGGTGTTAAAAGCTCGATTATTTCTTCCATGTTTCTGAGAGTACTCAGGATTTGTAGCCCACATTTGCTTGACTCAGAATATCCAAAAAATTTGGAACATTTTTAAGGATTTAAAATATCCTGAGTGGTTTATCAGAAAGGCATATTTTAAAGCCAGGAAGTCTTTTTATGCCCCTCGGGAACCTTTAGTTAACCAAAAACTATTTGAGTTTGTCTTGCATTTCCGGCTTAGAAAGTGTAAAACTTGACGAAAAATTTTACGTTTGATTTGGCGTTCAAATATTCGTCTACTGTAAAAAGGAAATTGGTTATGAATAACTTTGCAAAACAGGAGAAAGCTGGTGGCTACAGCATTTCCTGTAAAAATTGTGATTTAGTATATGTAGAAGAAACTGGAAGAAAGATTGAAACTAGTATTAAAGAACATAAATATGCCTTCGGATGTTTAACACTAATAATGCAATTTTTTATCATGTCATAGATTGGGAATGAAGTTACTTTATAAATGTAATAATTGTCAAAAGAAAAATAACAGACTCTGTATGGACGTACGGGACAAGAAGATAATTTTAATTTGTGTGAAGGTACTTATAAGCTTGACCGTTTGATGAAATTCTTGGTAAAAAAAATCCCTTCCGGTGTTGGTTAACGGGATCTAACCTCGGTGTGAATTTCTTAATGGTCTCTGGCCTTCTAGAATGTTCTTTACCTTTTCTGAATTATTTCCTTCCTTACTTTTGTTCATTCGTTTTTCTGTATCAACCCGAAGAGGATGCCAGTGGGCATGGAAACTGTTGTGGAAATAAACTCAGTCTATTAGTGTGTGTTTTATTGTCACTATTAGCATACATACAGCCTCACGTAATAACTAATAATTTGGTGAAGCAAAGATCAATGAGACCACCATATTGACAAAAATATTAAATTTCGATTTAGAAAGAAAACAGGTTTGTCATGTGACGTGTTGGTAGTATTGATTACTATATGCTTGTTTCTTTCTTATTTAGGCTCGGTGGTTAGCGATTAGTCTCCAGACATGAGAAATCCCAGGTTCGATCCCCTTTACCCCCGCGTGTGTGGTCGTTCTCCCTTTTAACTTTCATCGTTTTCTATTGGCTGAAACTTAACTCTGTAATTGCACAGTCGAAATTATCCGAGTTTCTTATTTGTTTAAGCGGGATTCAATGTCAAGGCTTGTAAGATATGAGAATGTCATTTCCGGGGGGAAAGGGGCAAACAAAGAGACAACTTAAAAAAAAAAAAATCCTACCGGCCAGGTAAAGCGTGTGGGAACTCTTTCCTTCAGGTATCCTGTCCGACCTGTCGCAGGGGTACATGCCCAGGAATTGTGTCACCTGAGTCACTGCCTCCTCCAAGGTATTCATCGAAGTGAGAGCGAACGTGTCTTCCAGTTCATTGACGGGACCGAGTTCATCCCAAGCGGCGCCAAAATTGCTGCGAGCCACTTTTTGGACGTGATCAGCTACAGCTATTTCAATGTCTTCCAACTTGGGAAGAAGGGAAAAAAAAACTTATATAATAAAGTTTTGTAGTTCATATAACAAATTTCATATACCCTGGCTTGAATTAGAATTACAACTAGGATGGCCTGACCAAAAATCTGGAGGGAGGAGGTTTTTTATAATGTATGTAAAGATAATAAATATCTTAGTTCCTTCAAATTTATTTCCTATATAAATTCCTCAGCACACAAACGTCATTAAGGTGAGTGTTAATTACAGATGCGTAAGTTAATTATATTTAATTCAGTGCAAGTGAACCCTTCGTTAAAAGAGCACGGAACGAGAAAGCCGACTGAAGTCTGTACCAACGAGACTCATACTCGCACCTTCGAACTTTTAAAGCAAGAATGCCCAAGTGTAATCATCATCATTCTCCTCATAATGCCAATCCGACCATTAACATCATTTCCACAACAAAACAGAAGAACAGGCGAATTCATGGCAACATTAAATCTCGTCTGAACCGGTGCGTACGACAATTCGTTTTAATTTACTTACCGAATAATCGTCCTCGTAGCCCTCCTCAGTTTCCGGCTCGCCAGTTGTAGGATCGCAATCTCGAACTTTAAAGGTGAGTGTGGCAGAAAAATTACCTACAAAATATAAATGAGATTTTTACGTGTCAAACTGCAAATAAAAGAAAAAAGTTTTGAGCAGCTCAAAATTATGGTGCGGGCACAAAAAAACTCCATTTGACTCTTGACCTTTACTGCATGGATCCGATTCTTGCTCTTGACACATCGCATTGTGATGATCAATGTGTGTGAAGTTTCAACTTCAGTACAGCATTTCAAAAGTTATGGCATGGACCTCCACCATTTGTGACCACCTTTGATACATAAACCTCGGTCCTCCTCAAAACACAGTCTTATGGTACTCCATGTATTGTTAGTTTTATCAATTCATGTAGAGTGGTTCAGTAGAGGGAAACGTGTATGGCAGGATAATGATAGAGTTCATGGTATTACATAATGCTTGGGGTGAGTGAAGAACAAGGAGTATTCCGAGGTTGAAGAGGCTGTGTGGATCAAGTGTTTGCAGTAAGACAAATGATTGAGAAAGCATGTGAAAAGTACTGCATGGTATATATTGCTTTTATGGATCTTGAGAAAGCTCATGATAGTGAACTGAGAAACAGTGTGGCGGGTCTTAAGTATATATATATGAGGTTGGCGGAGGCCTGGAAGATGGAGATATATGGTGAATGCGTGAGTAAGCGTGGACTTGATCTGGGTGATGCACGAGAAGTAGCTGCAAATAGGTTGGAATGGAGATGGTTTGTTGAAGGCAAGTTCGAGGCTGTCTCTTCTTATTTTTGCGAAAGCCTGGAGGCACCATAGGTGTGGAATTTAGCCATATGTAGACCACTGGTCCACCAGGACGCTATGTGAGTGGGTGTGTACACTTTACTTTCTGCCTTTTCTACTCTTCACTACCTACTATATTTTATATCCGAGCTGTTCCTACCTTCTCACCCGAATTTGTTAGGAAATGATTTTGATATATGTAAATGTCACTAACACAACTTGTACAGGGTGTCCACAATGTCTTGTCACCCCAGTAAAATACTAACTGATTTTCGTTTTTCTTTCCGACTCATTTGAAACGTGTGACAGCAGCAATTACACGATTGAACAATGCATATTGGCTCGTACCTGGGTCCATGAACGACCACGTAATGGCAAAACCATTGAAAATATTCGTGCAGATTCCCAGGACCGATTCAATCGTGCAACTCCTTTTTTGAGCAGCTGCATGAATGAATCGGTCTTGGAAATCTGCACGAATATTTTTAATTGTTTTGCCATTACGTGGTCGTTCATGGACCCAGGTATGAGCCAATATGCGTTGTTCAAACGTATAGTTGTTGCTGTCACACATTTCAAGTGGGTCTGAAAGAAGAAAAAAAATCAGTGTTTTACTGGAGTGACAAGACATTGTGGACACCCTGTATCAACACGAATGATATCTCTTATTTAATTTATCGCTAGATATTACAGTAACTCAAAATTTATGAAGCTCGCATGGAAAGTTCATGAATCCTTGCTGAATACCTGCCTATTTTCCACATAGTCT
The DNA here is from genome assembly GCA_023014485.1 of Bathynomus jamesi. Classification (NCBI taxonomy): domain Eukaryota; kingdom Metazoa; phylum Arthropoda; class Malacostraca; order Isopoda; family Cirolanidae; genus Bathynomus; species Bathynomus jamesi. Next base: position 586,693 of record JAJOZX010001538.1, on the reverse strand, counting down.
GCATCATGATCAATCTAAATACAATATACAACATTTCATCCCCATTCGTTTGTCACTTCATTTAATTAGCGAGCACTAGAGACAGAAATCCCGATCTGAAGCTCACCTGTTGTAGACATAATATCTTCAGGAATTGCCAAAAGGGTGTAACATGACCCTGGAGTGCCATAGGGTAGAGAGGGACACTGAACTGCGCACAACGTGTCCCACCCGTCTCCTTCTACTAAAACCTCAACATCTTCCAGCAGTTGGTCGTTGAGTGTGTTTGTACAGTCGAACTGTGGAATATTGATACTCTTAATAAGTGGTCTTTCAGCGAGTTTCAAGGGCTTTAATAATAGTTTGTAAGAAAGCCCGCTTTTATGAACACCATACCCGAAAACAACCACCAAGATAATCTCAAATTTTGTGTAATTGCGTTTTTTCTGCACGAGGTTTATTAACTTTAAATCAATGAAAGTTTTAGTAGACCAGAAGTTACTTAGAATCTTGCTCAAATCACGAAATAAACCAGTAAAACTAATCACACAAAACAATGAGCCATGATCAACTCTCAAAACTACAATCATCATATGTTAAAAAGAAAATCAAATTTAGAAATTAGATTGTAATAACTTGCCTGTAAAACAATATTATTGAGGAACGTGTGTTTGACGCATTTGACGACATATTCTGTCTCCAATTCTGTGAGGTTGATCGGCGTTGATGATTTGAAGAGGGGGCCAATGTTGGCAAACTCAGGTATGGCACCCAGTTGCTCAGCGTATCTGTAATTAACAAGACCACTCACTAATATTCAAAGTTTTTAAAACGGAGAGGGACCGGGTACTATTCTCTCTGACGTTGCACCACCACCGAAAATAAAACTGGTTATGGGTAAAAATTGACCACCATAAATCCAACAAACAATGAGATGACAATGACAGTTTATAAATGAATAAACAGAAAAAGGGGGAGAAATTATAAGAAAGAGGGAAGAGGTCATCCCTTAAAATTGTATTTTCACTTAGCAGCGACGAGACGCGGAACATTCCAGCTTTAGGACCGCTGGAAGAGAGAGTCGTAGGTCCACAAAAACTGGGACGATACTTGACCAGCAAATTACGGGCAGTTTTTCGCAGTATAGCCATTGTTTTCATTCTATTAAATGTCCAGGAATAAAACGAATGTGATGATGGGGTTGTTTAACCTCCTCCGTAACATCTAAGGATCATATGATGGAGGGGACCTACAGCTTTATGTGGGATATGAACCACGGGTCGCTACATAATCTGGACGTAGAGGACGGTCTCCCATCCAATCACTACCCCGACCCAATGTCGCTTAACTTCGGTGATCAACGGAAGTAGCCCAGGAATAAAGCGAGCAAAGCAAATATTTCCCACTATCAAGAAGATAATTACAGAAAAAAAAAATGTAACCTCTTTCATCCCAAAATCAGTGAAAAAAAAAAAAGTTACAAACAGGAGGTCCTGAGATGATGATGATCAGCCTTTTCCTCAAGCCTTTGTGTACAGGGTGTCCACAATGTATTGTCACCCCAGTAAAATAGTAACTGATTTTCGTTTTTCTGAATTTCAGACCCATTTGAAATCAGTGATAATCAGCAACTATACGATTGAACAACGCATACTGGCCAGTATTTGGGTCCATGAGCGACAACGTAATGGCAAAACCACCGAAAATATTCGTGCAGACTCCCAGGACCGATTCAATCGCGCAGCTCCTCCAAAAAGCACTGTTAAGATGGGAAAAGAAACTATTCCCAACAGGAACTGTAAAAGATAAACCAAGAACTGGCAGGCCATCTAAGTGATAAATGGGTCTGAAAGAAAAACCAAAATCAGTTAGTATTTTACTGGGGTGACAAGACATTGTGGACACCCTGTATATTAAACCAGTGAAGCGTAAAGTGGAGTATCACGAAAAATTTTACAACCAAACACAAAAGCGAGGGTGAATGACATGAAAATAAACTAGCTATAAATACGGTATCTTATTAAAACTGTTTATGAAGCGTTATTTACTTATTTTGTTATGTTTTAACTGAATGAAAAGCATACAATACATAATTGAGGGGTCCCGCGTCTTAAGGTACCTAAGCGCCAAAATTAAAATTCGTCAGAAATCGCCTCCAAAGTGCAACAATATTCTGGCAATAGTATCTCTGTTATTAATTGAACTAGAACGTTCATTTTTGGCTAAATTAAAGTTCTAAGTATGCTAATGAAGATGTTGAGTTTTTGGAATAGATTTTTATATTTACATATATATATATATATATATACACAGGGTGGGCCGAAAGTCTGGATCCATAGGAAAATATTTATTTTAATACATAAATTACAACAAATGGTAAATACTTAAAATGAATATCAACTTTAACTCGTAAATGCGTATCCGTGATACTGTACAGTAGTTCGTACTCCAGTATAAATACTCAAATACTTTTTTTATTTCACCCCAGAAATGGCTCCGAATCTAACAAAAGAAGGCCGGGTAGAACTTGTGCTCATGTACGCAAGACAGGGCGCTACACACAGAGAAGTTGCTACTGAATTCAATAGAAATCATCCTGATAAGCATCCAGTAACACATGCGACTGTTGGCAAGTTGTTTAAACGTTTCAAAGAAACAGGAAGTGTACATGATCGACGGCGTTCTGGTCGTCCAAAAACTGCAACTGATGAAAATACCTCTGCAATGGTATGTGAAACTTTAACGAATAGTCCAGTAAAGTCAACAAGAAGATTATCAAATGAAACACGCATCTCGAGAACGTCAATTCGAAGAATTAAAAATCATAAATCCCATCCCTAAGTGTCTCGATGTCAGAGGCCGCCAATTTGAGCATTTGTTATAATTTGTTGTTTATACTGGAGTACGAACCACTGTACAGTATCACGGATACGCATTTACGAGTTAAAGTTGATATTCATTTTATGTATTTACCATTTGTTGTAATTTATGTATTAAAATAAATATTTTCCTATGGATCCAGACTTTCGGCCAACCCTGTATATATATATTTTTGGATCTTTTCCGTTTGACTGCCGCCATTGAAACATAATTAAACTTTTTGTATTTTAACTGAAATGTCTTGATGATACAAAATAAGTTACTTTATAAAAAAGCTTTTCTTAATTTCCCCTTCAAATTTTGTTTCTTATAAACAATTTTAATTACTTTCAAGATCCATGCTTAATTTTTAAGTTTTAATCGTGTACTCAGAAAAATAAGGGGATCACCTGAAGATCAGGGCCTCCAGCCTTCTTTAGTTAGCTTTATAAGGCTAACAAACAAAAATATCACGACCTAACCTATCTTCAAGGTCGTACAGTTGACCTAACGATTGGTTAGGTTAGGTCGTGATATTTTCGTTAGTTAGCCTTATAAGGCTAAGTAAAGAAGGCTGGGGGCACTCACCTCTTATGTTTCAATGGCGGCAATCAAACGGAAAAGATCCATATATTTTTTTATTTTCTTATTATGCCTAACTTTGGGTGAACTTTGGGTGAACTTTGGGTGAACTTTGGGTGAACTTTGGGTGAACTTTTGGCTGGCGATAGAGGTGGAAAAAAGTAGTTCGCTTCATAAGGTTTTCAACCATACTTCGTGTCGTAAGGTCATTATAGCCCAAACCACGCGATAGAGGAAGGGTGAAAATAGTAATATCCATCAAAAACACGTTTTCGCCTGTGGTGGCGCTTAGGTACCTTAAGCCGCGCGACCCCTCAATTACTTTTATCTTATTTTATCATCATAATGAAGGTCCAAATTCATTAAAGATAATTAGCATTAACGGCTAATTTAAAAGAAATCTCAATAAACTTTGGTTTTTATACAACCTAAAAAAGCTCGATATAGTTTTAAATTTTTTTTTCAGAAATGTTTACCAATTAGATTATTAGAAGGAAGTGGGACGCACTGATCTGTTTGCTTAGCCAAGATGTGGTGAAGTGAAAAATTTTGTAGAACATTGCCTTAAAAAAACAATTGAGGGGATTCAGCGCTCGAGCTCCAAATACGCTATTAATCCCATAAAGTGCAAAAAAGAATTAAGAGTAAAGGGCAAAGACTGCATAAAGAATAAACATAAATTTGATAATCTCCGGGTCAAAAGAAGATGCGCTGCCAAAGAAATTACTACTCGAGTAAAACTAGGAAAGACAGTCGCAAATCCGGCGTCAACATCCGACCTGGAACTGTCAATACAGTAAATATTGGGGAAGAGTTCGGATAAGGGAGAAATTTTTTTCACACCAAGAATGGAAAACAAAAACGCTAAATGTAAAAGACGTAATCAATATTATAACAAGCAGTGATGTAGGACTCGAGACGGGTCTCGAGACCTTTTTTTTTCTGGTCTCAGTCTCGGCCATGGTGGACTCGACTACATCACTATTGAATAGTGCAAGACTCGAGACTTTTTTCTGGTCTCGACCACCACACTGATAAGAACTATGTCTGAACGACATCAATGTCCCCTGCTCTATTTGTGACTTTGACCTCTGGTACAAGAACCAGAGTCTTGCTCGCGACGCATCGTCTTTTGTGTGTGTGTTGGGGGGGAGGGGTGTGTTAATTTCATGAATTTATGTTTAGTTAAAAAATTATGGTGTTTACCTCCATCTGATCTTTGACCTCTGCTTGAGACCTTGATCTCTGGGGCAGAGACCCGAGACTTGCTAAAAACACATCGTCTTATGATCATCCACGTGTGCAAAGGTTCATCAATTCACGTTCAGTGGACCTTTATTTAACCTATGCCCGTTATCTGTGACCTTAACCTTTGATACAAGGACCAGTTTTGTGATGATCCATACGTGTGTGAAGTTTCATCAATTTATGTCGAGCGGTTCAAAAGTTATGGCATGGATTTCTATTTGACCTATGTGACCTTGACCTTTGATGCAGGGACCTGGATTCTTGTTCACGACACAGTCTATTCATGATCCATTTGTGTGTGAAGTTTCTTTAATTTATGTTGAGCGATTCAAAAGTTATAGCCCGGACACACACACTCCAAGTTTGGCCCCTCCAAATTTTTTGGACGGGGACATAATGACAGTATGAAGTTATGATACGATATGTCCATGACGGTTGCTTAAGCTATTTTCTATTGATCCAAAATCTGACTCGACTCGAAGTCACATTCTTTCATTGACTTCAATCAGATCTGCGGTACCAAATGAACTGGGTAATTTGAGTTTGCCGATGTCATATATAAGCAAAACTCAGTTATATCCAAAATTGCAATCAGGCATGGCCAAATTATTTAGTTAAAGCTTATAAATGTGTAAATTTAATGCAGCATAAAAACTTTCTCGAGCCACCTCCGGAGCTGGATTGAGAACAACTAAAATTAAGTCTAGTCGGACCTCATGTGTGTGTGCCAGAATTTTGACCAATAGAACCCGGCAACTTGGGTTTCAGTCAGTTGGACTAATAGAAAACCGCTTTAATCTTAAAAGGACAAAGGAAAAAATAATCACGCTTTTCATCATTATTTGTCAGTGATTATTTTTTCTTCTTTTTTGACTAGCAACTGACTGTTAATCTAATCAGTTTGCAAGATAGTTTGTACTTAAATTATTAGTTACTGGTATTCTTCGATTGTTGAGAACGTATCTAGCATGTTTAACTTTCAGTTTAAGCCACAAATATGTTTTGAAACTCGTAATTTTCAAACCTAAAGTAGTTTAAATTACTGTTCAAAGCCCAATAGAAGTTCAATACAAATTTCTTGATCTTTAAGTCATGTCACTGATTATTTGATATTTTTTTATTTGTAACTGTAATTAGACTAATCTTACAAATTATCACGGAAACCTATTCTCCGAATGTCACTGCATTAAGAAAACTATTATTAAAGAAAAACCTGGAATCTGCCTTACTTGTCATGCGTTGGGATGGCGCGTTCTTCGGGTTTTGGTGGTAGCTCCATGATACTGGGAGTTTTCTCTTCTTGGGGTGGGGGAGCGCTGGGCACTGTGCGGGTATCGAATGAAGCGGATGTGTCTCCCTGCATGTACTGTACCAACGCCCTCTCCAGGGAGCTGAGAGAGAACTTTAAACAAATTCTAATTAGTTTTAATAACTCTTATAATACAAAAATGATAATGTACTTCACCAAAATAAAATTTACGATTACAAAAGTGTCTCGCAAATTAAAAATAAAACTATCCATCGTAAAAGGAGAGACGACCATACGGAGAGTGCATAGTGTCATTGCGTCTATTTACTGTCTTTATTTACCACTTACCATAGGAGGGTTCAGGATGTATCTGTGAATAAGCTGTTGATCCCCAGAGTACAGAATGGCATAATAATAAGTGGCTCTGTCTCTCACTTCGTCTTCCGTGTCCAGCATAGAGCGCTTCAAAAGGACCAAAATGTTGTCCAAAAGCTTATCGCACTGGGCTCCAAACTTAGCAAGGACTGATACAGCAGCTGCTCGCACAGCCGCATTCTGCATCACAAGAATGAAAGCAGTTAACACGAATTAATTTTGCTAATTACTACTATACAAGAATGAGAAGTAAATAATAATAATAATGTTTGAATAATTATTAGATAAGAAAACGGAAAGAAAACTACCTGTACCGCGCGAGAAATTTATATTCCCCTCGAACATAATAGTGAGAGTATACTTAATAAAATGTTACTACAATTACTAGTGTTTAGAACAACTAAAAAGTTCCAAAAAGTTTTGTTTCTCTCTATTAACATCTTTTTATCGAGTCTGCATTATCACACTTTCAATGCAGTGGTCATTATTAATCTTATGCTCAAAAGCACAACCATTATTTACGTTATGGTGATAATTTTCTTATTTTCCCGTTTCGACTATGCATTTGTGACTGTACCCGCGGGTACAAAAAATTATTTTGCGGATGAACAAGAGTATTATAAGAATCGCTACCCAATGCGCTAGAATTAAGCTAAACTGGAATGGGAATGAACTCACAAATATCAAAACTGAATTCTATCAAATGGAATTAAAACAAAGTATTTTAATACGAGAGGTCAAAATGCGAGTCTGAATACCACAGAGCAGAGCAGTTTAAAAATCAGTCCTTAAAAAATATAAAGTTTATGCAGTCTGGGATATACCACAGTGGTACCATAGTGGTACAATTTAACAAGAATTGATGACGACGCATGTGCTGTAGCAATATTCTTCAATGGACCACACAAACCAAAATTAAATACTTTAAAATCGATGGAAACCGAACTTTTTAATAAACTGCGAGCCTTTTTCCGAGAAACTTATAAAGCCTGATAACTCGTGACTAAATTTATAATTAACACATTACTTCCGTGATTCTGTACCAAACATATACAAAAGTAAACCGATGTTCCTTTCCTTTGTGAAAAATAGGCAACTTAACCACAAACACATTTTTTTTTAAAACTCGTCAGTGAATTACCTCTAAAATCACTCTATTATAGATGAAGCGAATATACTGGGAAGGCTGTCGTGTCTTCGGTCCCTCCCGACCGAGCAAATGCAAGATACGAACAGCCAGGCGAGTGTGTTCGCAGTCTTCTATGAATTCGCACAAGTGATCCAAACCTAAGGTAGAAATCGATTATGACGGCTGACATCGAAAGAAGAAAAGTTTGGTATGTCATTCACCGACTCGAGTGTTATACCATTTATTTGATTAAATTATTTGGTACACGTAACCGAGACAGTAAAGGGTAAAAAATTATTTTTATAATACCAACTGTTATGAAAAAGCATAAACAAAATATCCACAAATAATTTTGTAATTATAAAATTGGTTGAATAGTTTTTTAAATAGGTAAAAATACATGGTACAATAATCTGGGAAATTCGTTTAGAGGTTTTCACATTTAGTCTGATCTTAAAATGTATACATCGCATTATTTTCTGCGATATATCTATAACCTGGTTTCATAAGTTGTGTCCTCCGAATGATGGAACAAGAAAGACGAAAAAACATCACTTTCATAGATTTAAGTTCAACAACGACGCCCGGTTACCATGGACACCAATATACGAGTTTCGAATGGAACTCTATTTGGAACAGTACTTAACAAAACAATTATGACCAGCCAATTGCTTTTTAACTTAGAATCAACAACCTATCACTGTGTGTGTGTGTGTGTGTGTGTGTGTGTGTGTGTGTGTGTGTGTGTGTGTGTGTGTGTGTGTGTGTGTGTGTACCGATTCTTAAAATATACTTCCAAATAAAGTTTCTTTCAAAATGAAAGTATTGTACTGGTTTCACGATAACCGTCTTCGATGCATTTTATAACATTACGCACGATTTTGCGTAAAGCGTGATTTGCATATTTTATCTATGGAATATCATGCATGATCACACGCATGTCACTGGCTCAAGGTGCAGGGGGGATAGCACGTAAAACACATCTGGTCGCGAAAGCGTCGTGTTCCCTCGGGTGTTGAAATATACACCAAGTTCTACTACATTTTACTTTGTCGTATCGTAGTGGTTAGCGCCCGCGCCTTCTACTGAATAGGTCCTGGGTTCGAATCCAAGTTGGGTGGGATAGATATATACTGTGCGTGTATATATATAGTGACCAGTGAATGAGTGGAAAACATGATCACCTTTTTCTTTTGCTTCCGGATTATCCTCAATGATGGTAATGATAGTGCTTGCAATTGCCTCCTTATACTGAAGACCTCCTTCAGAGCGTAACATGTCTGCCAACTGACTCATGAGGACAGCTTGCTTGCGAGGATATTTCAGAGCAAGAGACCGAAGCGCCTACGAAATGGAGTGCAGGGAATTGATAAAAAACTACGCCTATATGATAAAAGTCTCAACAATACTCCCTCCCTCCATTGTGAGAAGCAATTTTTTTATTTAATTTCCCAGCTAAATGGAGGGTAGATCTAATGGAAATTGTTTAATGTGAAGAAGAATTAAATGTTTCATTGAAATTGGCCTTTAATTTTCATTTATGATTCATCTGAAACCTTTTAGTCTACTGTATATACAGGGTGTTTCATAACATGTGGGACGCACTTTCAGGATGGATTCAGGACCTGAAAACAAAAAAAGTTTATATAAACATATGCCCGAAATCGCTGCTTCCGAGTTACAGCCCGTTGTGTGTTCCAGCAAGTATCCGCCTTACCTCTAAAGGAAGTGCTCAAAATGACCGCTTTGCGCTTGAATACACACCTGAACACACCTTGTCATAGACTGCCTGACGCGTTCAAACATTCTAGGTATTGTTCAGATTTTCTGGCATCCTTGTTCTACACGTTGGCGAAGCATTTCAACGTTGTCAATGGGTGTCACGTAAATGATGGATTTTAGATGACCCCACAGGTAAAAATAGAGTGGATTCAGGTCCGGGGAGCGAGCAGACCACACAATGGGTCCTCCACGGCCTATCCATTTATTAGGGAAATGGTCATCCAAATAGTCTGTGGCTACTCAACTAAAATGAGGCGGAGCGGCGTCATCGTCATGCATAAACCATATACAACGTCGGACACCAAGAGGAATTTCATCTAATAAATTACTTAAATAATTGCTTAAAAAATTGGAATATGATTCTCCTGTTAATCTTCCAGGCAAAACAAGAGGACCGATTAAGTTGTCGGCAATAAGTCCTGCCCGTACATTGATACTAAATTATTGTTGGTGCCTTGACTGGATGATGGCATGCAGATTCTCTTCGGCCCAGTGATGTGTGTTGTAAAAATTGATCACGGATAGAAAAAGAGGATCGCGAGCCACACTGTTGAAGGAACCAAGTACAAAAAGTCTCTCGTGATGGGAAATCAGCTTCAGTAAGGCCTTGTAATCTCTGAATGTGATATGGGTAAAGCTGTTGTTCCTGTAAAATTCTCCACACAGTTGTGTATCTTACACCCTCTGCTGCTGCTATCCTTCGGGTGCTGACACCAGGATGTTCCTCCACGCGATTCAGGACCCGCTCCTCCGACTCAACAGTTCTGGCGCTGATTGGTCTACCACCATCTGAAACTCGCTTGTTAAATGATCCTGTATCACCAAGACGCTCGTCTATTTTCTGAAAGGTCTTCTTATCTGGCAGACGGCGATTCGGAAACCTTTCCGCATACAGACGTCTTGCTGTGGCCGCATTACACTCGGCAAGCCCATACATGAGATGCATGTGTGCCATTTCTCTGTTTGAATAAGCCTCCATTCTCACTTCAAATGCACACTACCACTGAATAGCACAAACTTTTAAGTTTTTTTTTTTTTCACTGGACTGCACTTATTCACAGTAAGAAGTTACGAATACGAACAGTGAAACACCGCGATGGACCTCGACTGACTGATGGCTCTACACTCAACGATATTGAAACATGTCATAGAGTGTACGAAACATTACAATCAAGGCCATACATGAAAAGTCTATTACACATTCACATTGTCGGCAAGCAGTGTTTGTAAACAGTTTGCGGAAAGAATTGCTGGAACACACAACGGGCTGTAATTCGGAAACAAAGCGATTTCGGAAATATGTTTATATAAACTTTTTTCATGGTTTTGAGGTCCTGAATCCATCCTGAAAGTGCGTCCCACATGTTATGAAACACCCTGTATACAATTACATTACTTTAGTCCCAATAATCAAACATAATAGCAGTTAATTTTGTAACTTCGTTTCTGAGAAAATTCACTTAAAAAGAAAACTTTTATAAATAATAAACAATTAAACATCCTTTTGCGAGCAAAACGTGTCAAATTACCTCCACAACAAAAATTTTAAATTCATCTGAAATGTCATTCAGGAAGTTAGAAATAGACTTCATGAGTCTATCGACAGAGCCCTCCGTTCCAGTTTTAAGGAGGGTGGTAATTGCGAGGGTGGCAATTGAACGATTCACGTCTTGCAACAATGTCTCAAGATCCAAGTTACAAGCTGCTACGGCACCAGGTTGATACATCGCTACTTTACCCAGTGTCCGAACAGCTGCAAACCTTTTAAATAAATGAATTGATAATCAATATCATTAAATATAAACGTGACAATGAAATTAGTCTGGGCCAGCGGGTCTGAACCTTTTTCTTCTTCTGTACCTCGAACTCTTTCAATGGATTTTCGAGAGGCAGAGAGGATTTTTACTTTCTTTACGACCGTATGACTTGTGGCCGTTCGTTAATCGTATATAAAATTAAAAGGGTTATATTTTCAGGACCCCTCGCGTACCCCAGGTTCAGAACCACTGGTCTAGGCCCTGTTGCTGAAAAAAGGTAATAGTACCAGCTTCTCCATATAGTTAAAAGTAGTTTCATTTACATGTAAAGTTAAGCACTGTACCTATAAAAGTGATTCGGTAAACACGCTTAAGTTGATAGGATAAAAGAGCAAACTATATTGTCTCCATAAACTTTTTTTCTATAAATACTGTGACAACGAACTAAGCCTATTTTATTGCACATTTTTAAACCATAATGTCATGAATCAGGTGAAAGCTTTAGGAATGAAACATTTCCTGGCTTACGTAGATAAGTAAAAAAAGTTTCCATTTTGCAAAGATGAAACGAGTTAATACAGTATTTTTTATCCATATATCGAACGTATCAGACGCCTTTTAATAGCTCATGAACATAATGAGCCGATTGTGGGTTGGTGAAGTTCCCCAATAATGATTAGGGTAACTAATCAACCCTACCTACCTAAGAGTGGGTTTCGGACTGGACAAAAACAGTTGAAGAACCGATATTGCCGGGGCCAGTTCGCGAGATGATGACTTCTTAAGAGTAACGATAGCATTCGCCGCTTCATAAATCACCATTTCAGCCTTATGACGAAGCATAGATTCAAGAAAGTCGTACAATCGAGAATCAGTACCAGACTCGTCTTCGTCTATCAACTGTGCGACAATTCGTATCTGAGAAGAATTAATTTTTAAAAGTTTAAATGTCCTTTTTTTTTTTCCCCCGTGTAAAAAGGCAAAAATAATGTAAAAAGTAAAAAAGGAATGAAGTGTAACCAAGTTTGACTAAACTTAAACTCACCAGTAAGCAGATTGCGTAAGGAGATCTGAGCCCAGATGAAGTCAGTTTTGATATCATTTTGGTCACAGCTAACTTATCCGACTTTCGGATTTGGTGCAACACCCCGAGAGCATGGAACTGAACCATTACACTAAAATAAGAATACAGCAGTGACAGAATACCTTAGTTTAAACATACAACTACTTGGGACTAGAGTAAGAATATATGAAATTATTTTTCTCTCATTTTCACTTACTTATCAGAGCTAAGAGATTCTTGCACCTCGGACACCCATCGCTTCACTACATCAGGAGACTGAATCATGATATGTCGACAAGAGACCAATGCTGCACTACTCACTCCCGGTGTCCTATCCACGATAGCTTGTTTCATATAACGTTCAATGGATTGCATCATAGTTGCCTGAAAGTAGCATGTAGCATGTGAAACATGAGGGATGCGTCCATTAACCAAACGAAAATTTATTATCACCCTAATGCACACACGCATATACGCGCACGCATCTTCGCATAAGCGAGGTATTGACTTTTTAAAATCCATATATCTAAAAAACTAATTAAACAAACCTAACCTTAGTGCCATCGAAGTGTGAAGTGTGTGAAGTGTGTGAAGTGTTTCAGACGCGACTGTGGGCTTGATTGGTGTTTTCTGTCTGGTCATTCGTTGGCGTACTCGCTAAGCTAGTCTAACTTAACCTAATCAGGACTAACGCGTTTTTTCCGACAATAAAAATTTCGTTTTTATATAAATTTTTAATGTTCCGAGGAAAACTGTTACCTCTTAAAAGAAAACTGTTTAAGAGGGTGAGATTGCGCATTATATCGATCGGCTAAAAGTTAGCAAGGCTCCAGGCCCTGACGCTTTTTATCCCAGACATTTGAAAGACGTTATCGTACGCCCTTTAACGAAGATTTTTAATCAGTCACTCGAAACGGGGATTATTCCTGAAGACTTCAAATTAGCTAACGTCACACCCATTCTTAAAAAAGGCGACCGCACAGTATCTAGCAATTATAGGCCCATTAGCTTGTGTCAATTGTCAGTAAACTTTTGGAATCCGTAGTTAGGGATCGTATCATCGATCACTTAGAAAGTAGAGATTTGATTAATAGTAGTCAGCATGGGTTTTGACGCCATAGATCTTGTTTAACTAATTTGTTAGAATTTTATAACGAAATAGTGCGCGAATACGATAGGCATAGAACGGCTGACGTTATTTATTTAGATTTTAAAAAGGCGTTCGATACAGTTCCGCATAGAAGATTAATTGCAAATGTTAAAGCGCACGGTATACGCGGTCAGGTAGCTAACTGGTTAGAGGAATGGCTTCGTGCTAGGAGACAGAGGGTCGTTGTTAATGGTAGTGAATCGGGGTGGTTGGATGTAGGTAGCGGTGTCCCACAGGGTTCAGTGTTAGGCCCATTGCTATTCGTAATTTACATTAACGACATAGATGTAGGATTGACTAGTAACGTGTCAAAATTCGCGGACGATACTAAAATAGGCGGTAGGTTGTTAACGAGGACGACAGAAATAGGCTCCAAGACGATGTAAATAGGATTATGGAGTGGACGGATAAGTGGCAGATGCAATTTAACGTAGACAAATGTAAAGTTTTGCATATAGGTTCTCGTAACAATAATTACATGTACACGATGGATGATAGGGAGTTAGCGAGCGTTGACGAGGAAGTAGATTTAGGTGTACGCGTATCTAAGGATTTAAAAGTTAGGAATCAATGCCTGGAGTCTTGCACAAAAGCTAATAGGATGTTAGGCTTCATAGCGCGTAATTTCGAATTTAAATCGAAGGATATTATATTGCCCCTTTACAAGTCCCTAGTCAGGCCTCATTTAGAATATGCCGTTCAGTTTTGGTGCCCGTATTTGCGTGAGGATATTTAGAAAGGGTTCAGCGTCGTGCCACGAAACTAATTCCGTCATTGCGCAACAAGCCTCATGAATATAGATTAAAGAGTTAGACTTGCATTCACTCGAAACTAGGAGATTAATGGGGGAGCTTACTGAAGTTTTCAAAATCGTTAATAACATCGATAACGTAAACTTTGACAAACTGTTCACTTTCGATAATAGCAATACTCGTAATAACGGATTTAAGTTGCGTGGCAGACGTTTCATTAATAATATCGCTAAAAACTTCTTTACGTTTAAAGTAATTGATAAATGGAATAATCTTCCCGCGTCAGTCGTTAACTCTACCAGCGTTAATATGTTTAAGAACCGTTTAGATAGGCATTTTAAAAATATTAACGTTGTTTAAAATAAAAAAACATTTAGCAACACGAGCTCTGGGGATGGTGGTCGAGGATGAATCTGTTGACGATTAATGCCAGCTTGTGACATGCCAGCGTGTGATGCCAGCAATAAAATTATTGAAAAAAAAAAATTAGACTAACACGAACGTAGATGTAAGCTCGTAGATAAACTAACCCACTTTTCGTTATACTCCTACTTTTTTTTCTTTTTTTAATCCTCTCCTTACTTGCATGTCTGTAACTCTCTTTACTTGCATGTCTGTAGTTTGCATGGTTTGTAAGCGTTCTTATTTTACTTCGTTTCATCTTTCACCCCTCTCCTATTCTCTTCGACTATTTTTCCGACCTGTCGGCAGTGGCCGGCGGATAATGATGGGGAGTCCTTTCTCTTTTTCCGAATGAATGTTAACCCACGAATGGTAGGTTTTTCTACTTATTTAACCCCTTATTCTCCTCTTTTAACCCCCTCCTCTTTCCTTTCTCTTGGGCTAACCTTAGCGTGGATCTTGGGTCTTTGTTAGCCTTAGCTTCTGTAGATCTGTAAATTTTCACACACTCGAAAACTACTGGAACAATTAGAGACAGAGACAACTTGCAAAAATGACAGTTCACAACATAACCGCAAATTTCCGTTCCGTAGACAAGGAGCTAAGAAGTGACCAAGATAACCAATAACCATCTATGGTTACTAGGGTGTGTCAATTTTAGTAGTCAACAATTCAAAAACTACTAATGCTCAAATGATGTCATTATCTAGCAGATTTAGAAATATCTTTAGTGTTGTTTAAAAAAGCCATTTACCTACTTATATTTGACCAGAAAGGTTTGAAATATAACCTAAATATGACTGTAGCATCATATATCAATGAGCCATTGATATGTGTGGTCAACTATGGTTATTTTTGGTGTACAGTATGGTTTCTAAGTTTCACACAGTCACAAATGCTGGAGTTTTGATTGTGAATGCATGCGTTTTCCCTCCTTTTTGACAATTTTGATTACTTCGTAATGTAAATATTGTGTAATTCAAATTATTCAAAATGTTGTGTGTGACCCAAACTTTCTGTATATTTTGATATGATAGATGTATGAAATTGTCATTACTTTGAATAATTAAGTCTTGTACCTATAACAAAACCTTTTATCCGAGCTTATAGGAAGATATTAAGAATTTCAATTAACTTAATTTTATATAACCATAATCAGTAGGACTATCCAAATTTCAATGACATTTCTTTTGTTCACAGGTCCACAGGATGAGTCAGAAAGAAATCAGAACCCAAAGCAAATACAGTTGTCACCTAAGTCATTTGGTGGGGACTGGGAGGGAACTTCCCCCTGCTGAGCTGCCCACAGCCAGAGATCTGCTGAGGTATGGTTTGTTGAGGAGAGAGATAGGTGAGGAAGACAGGAGGAATTACACAGTTAATGACCTGATTAACAGCAGCATTGTTCCAGGGCTACTGGCTCAGTGGAGAAAGGCCAACGCTCTATTCACAGGACCTGTAATCAACACTGAGGTCAGGATCATGGCTAAAGTGAAGGCACTGTGGGATGAGGCAGTGAAGGTGTCCATTGGCAATGTGAAGCTAGATGTCAAAGATAGGTTCATGATGAAACTGGACAAACTGGTGGACATCCTGACCTGTCACTGTGTGATCAGGAGCTGCAGTGAGCTTGTGCAACCCTGTCTGCAACAGTGAGGTTCACATTGACTGCAGCTGCAGGAGTGAGCAGAAGATACCAGTGCAGGAGCTTGCCTTTTTAAAGGTGAGAGAGAAAAGGTGGGCAGTGTGGGGGCACACCAGATGGGTCTAGCTGATCACCCTGAAACCAGGAGACAGGAAGCAGTGCTGCAGAGACAGGAGCAGAGAAGGAAGGCCGAGGAGTCAGCCAAGAAAGAAGAAGAGTTGAGGGAGGAGTCACTGCTGGAGATGGAGTTGGAGGAGACTGGGATATACTGCAGGAGGCAGGGAGGAGAGAGGAGGATGAAGACTTTATACCAGAGGCTGCGACAACTTCTTCCTTGCCTGTGGCTAAGAAGAAATACAACACTGAAGATATCACCAACATAGCTCTGGCTAGCTTGAGACATCACACTGGGCTGAGAGAGAGTGCAGAGATTGCCACTGCTGCCTGGATTGATGCTGGTCTTATCACAGAGTTTGACACAGCACTGGTGATTGACTACAACGAGGTGAGGGCTCAGGAGAGACTCACTAAGGAGCTGGTCAAGAAGTTTGATGAAGAGATTAGGGAAAATGGCATCACCTTATCATCTTTGATGGGAAAAGAGATCACACCAGTGATGATGGAAGCTGAGGGCAGTGACAGGCAGTTTCCTGGCCTCATTAAGGAAGAACACTACACAGTATGCAATGAACCAGGTGGGAAATATTTGTGGCATTTTGTACCAGAGGAAGTTGCAGAGGAGAGAAGTCATGCTGAGGTCACTGCTGATCATCTGGTGAACTGGCTGAGAGAGAGCAGCAGACCAGACCCTTTTGGCCATAGGAGGTGACAGTACTAATGTGAATACTGGCTGGGAGGGAGGAGTAATGCATTATGTGGAGGCCAAGCTTAGCAGGAAGTTGGTGTGGATTGTCTGTGACTTGCATACTGGGGAGCCGAGTCTCATACACCTGGTGACTGCACTGGATGGCAAGACATTGAGCAACAAGTGGTCTGGGCCCCTAGGGAAGATGTTAGACACTGCCACTGAGCTGGAGATCAACCCAAACTTCATGAGGATCACTGTTGGTCCTCCTCTACCTTATCTCAGTCAGGAGGTAGTCAAGGACCTCCGCACAGACCAATCATATGGCTACAGAATCATCACTGCCATCAGATCGGGAGAGGTACCTCAGAGTCTAGCTCTCCTGGAGATTGGGCCAGTCTGTCACAGTAGGTGGGTCACCACGGCTCTAAGGTTCTGCAGATTGTGGATTTCCAAACATGGGCTGAAGGGTAGAAGGGTAGGAACCTGAAGAATCTGAGGATAATTGTGGAATTCATAGTGGGAGTTTACATGCCAAACTGGTTCAACATCAAGTTAAATCACAGCTGGGTGGAGGGTCCCAGGCATGTACTGTACCAGCTGGAGCTGCTCAGAAGTCGGAAGGTGGTGATAGGAATAGTGATGCCTACAGTGAAGAGATCAGCCTGGTATGCACACACTGAGGCTGTGCTGTGCAATGAGATGGAGGAGGAGAGGAGGGAGGTAGTGAAGAGGATACTGAAAATCAGAGGTGGAGGAGATGAGGACACACAGGTAGGAGACTGCAGTGTCAGACCCAGGAAGACTCCTGACATCAACCCAGATGCCACCAAACTCTCGGAGCTTATTGACTGGAACTCTGGCGTGACTGAGCCTCCTCTGACCTGCTCCCTCACCACTGCTGCAATCAAGGAGTTTCTGGATAGACCAATGGAAGTTACTGTATGGCCCTCACACACACAGTCAGTAGAGAGGTGTGTAAGGATGACAACTGAAACAGCACAACACATTCACTCACAAGAGAGGAGGGAGGCGTACATCAGTGGCCAGGTGACCAATAGGGAGTTCATGTCCAGGAATAAGAGCAAGGCAGACATGGCATCCTTGGCAAAGTTCAAGAAACCTATCTATATTTCTAGGTTCTAATAGTGAAATACAATCAAAATGTCTTTAATTGTATGTAATGTATGTAAAATGTAGTTATATACATTAAAAAAAACTTGCAAAAATTGCTGATTTTTCGTAAACTTCAACTTCAAATATAAGTAGCTAGGAGTGGTCAAATCTGAATTTTAAAGCCATATTTCAATTTAGCACATAAAAATGCATCATTTGGTCACTAGTAGTCTGAAAATCTAAAGATTTCACTTTGCTCCCTAAAATTGACACACCCTAGTGGTTACAGAACAATCGCAAAGCTCTTCTTCACCACATTACATCCAATCCCTGTAAACTGTTTACAAATATTGGAAATAATTTGATTTTGCCAAAATGAACTATCGAACGATGTTTGAACAAATTGACTTTGAAAATTCCTGCTTCCATTCGCCAATATAAACAAAGATCGACACGAGTCAAAGTAACGATGCACAGACCTATGGCATTTTGGAGGACTGTTCTATTCTCCAAGTCTGTTTAACCTCTGTTGAATAGATGCACAAGGGTATGGAGACAGGCAAATTAAGCACTTGCTAAGTCTTGTTAGTAGCCCACACTTCAAAACTTGTTTCAGTATAGTGGTATGGGCAATGGCTTGAGATTAAAAAGATAGAATTAGTGGTCATACATGACCATGCTGGCCAATCACCCTTTGCTTCAACAAAATGTTTAATAAGGCTTTTTTCCTATATCTGAAGTATACATTTATGTCCATAATAATAAAACTAATTACTTTTTTTTTTTTTTTTTTTGCTAGAATGAAATGAGAAAACTCATAAATGTAAAAATTAGAATTGTGTATGTTCATCACTAATATTAGAACACCAGCACCAACCATAGTAAATTTTATTCTTTATTAGGTTACAATATGTATTCCACTCAAAACAACCAAGCAAGAAAAATATTTTTAATAAATACCATACATTCTAAATAGTTATGTTTTATGATATTACACTTAGACCAACCAAACTTCTGGTTTCTTCAGCACCTTACAGTATTTGCACAGCAATTTTCAAACAAGGCATTGCATTTCATATCCATCACACTCCCATCCCAAAAGATAAAATAAGTTACAAAGAATATAAGCACTTCTAGTACTTCTACACCATACAATGGGGTAACACCAAATGTACCTTGACATATCTAAATAAACCTTTTAAAATAACCTATTTCTTCTAAACACTCAAAACAAAAGGGGTGGGTGGTAATTCTAAGTCATCTGAGCAAGACTCACGGCTCACTTGGTGACTGAGCCAACTCGATCCGAGGAGACACTCGGGAAAAGAGTCAAACCTGAGCCACAAGAGCTAAACCATTGTCTAAGCACTTAAGTATAATCAATACCACTTGGACTAATTCATTGCTACAAACTTACTTACATCAGTAATACGGCACAAAGCCCTAATTGCTGGGGCTCTGTACTGATCTTCTCTTCCTGTCATGTCCTTGGTCAATGAGGATGTCACAATGATGGTGTCTTCAGCAATACTGCATAATTCCTTTAAAGAACAATACAATACATTACACTTAATTTGTAAGACATGAAGCCACTTGGGCCTATTGAGGTTATCCATATCATAAACTATATTTCATGAAACATCAATCTCAAGTCAACTAATTAACAAAAATATTTACAGTTACCAATGTAGCCTACATAACTTAAGCTAAAAGTTGGTGGTGTACTGATTAAATGACATCAGCACCAGCAGAAATAACCATTTTGGGGGTATGGCCATGGGCCAAATTCAGCCAATTCTCTCATTGTTCTTTGAAATTTTACAATTTTCATCACAAAACAAAATCTATATTTATAGAAAATTGAAAACACAAAAACTATATATAATTTATGAGTATTTCAAAATGTAATTATATAAAAACATTTAATATTCATTAAAAATGCAAAGCTTAATAAGTTGCCCATGAATTTACATTTTCTCTAACTAGCTAATCTCTAAATAATATAAATTATTGTAATCTCCTACTCTATATTAAGTTGTACTTTATAATTTATATATTAATCCATCTTATTATGTTGACTATTTCAATTATTTTAATAATTTTACAAACTCAAATTATATATACTTTTTTATTGAAATTGGCCACCAGGGACTCAAAATTTTAATGAAATTATTTTATTTTACTGAGGAATAAAAATTTTTATCATCATTTTCACTACAGTACAGTGCCCGCGAAAAGTATCCGATCACCCTTAAAATTTGTATTTTTTACATAAAAAACAATGTTTAAATGTATACTAACCTTATATTAGTATTTTGTCATCTGTCCTTTGGTTTGGATGACTTGTTCTAGACGTTTTGGCATGGATTTAATCAAGTTTTGACAAACTTCCACTGATATTTCCTTGCACCATACCTTTTTGATGGCCTCTTGTAATTTTTCGACTGAGCCAGTGTCGTGGCATTCAACCTTATTTTTTATTATTAGCCACAGATTTTCTATCGGATTGAGATCTGGACTATTACCAGGCAATCCAAAATATCAAATTTATTGTCAGTAATCCATTTTGTCACTATTTTGGCCCTGTGACATGGTGCACCATCATGCATGTATGTTTTTGTCCTTTGGATTGCCATTGCCATTGGAAGTTTATCCTGTAGCATTGCTAAATACCGTGCACCATTCATAGTTGTGTTCTTCGGAAGAAAATATAAGTTTCCACGCCCATAGTAACCGAAACAACCCCAAACCATCACACTTGGAGGGTGTTTCATTGTCTTTAGGGTGTATTTAGGGTCCATCCTATTTGAGCCAATAGGCCGGTGAACCTTTTTTGGACAACTTCTGAATGTCAAAAATGTCGACTCATCGCTAAATAAAACCTTCTTCCAGTCATCAACAGTCCAATGAATGTATTTTTTACAAAATGCGACACGTTTTTTACGCATTTTTTCATTAATGAACGGTTTCTTAGCAGCATGGCGAGATGGTAATCCGAGTTCTTTTTGGAGCCACTCCTGGATAGTTCGTTCAGAAACACCAGATAACAAATTATTCATATTAAATTTTATTTCTTTCGCAGTTATTGTTGGGTTTTTCAATACTAAACGTTTCATAAGTTTGTCTGTTCGCGAATTTGTTTTTCTCGGTCTGCCAAATCGTTTTTTAGGGACTGGCGTGGTTAGGCCACCATTGTTCTCAGCCCGTGAAACCCATAAATTAACGGTACTTTGGGATATGTTTAATTCCTTAGCTATCTGTCTCTGTGATTTCCCACATGCATGCAAAGCAACAATAGCACCTCGACAATCACTCTTAAGTTGTTTTTTAGCACACATTATATATAAATTTTATTTACACCACTTTCTGTAAAAAAAAAAAAAAATATCAAGAAATTTATACAAACAGTGAAATCTGACAAATTTGAGACACAGCCACCCGCAACGAAGGCTACCAGAACACTAATTTGAGAATGCTGGATAGCTCTCATATCAGCGAGCAACCTCAAAGTTACCAGATGTCGCTAGAACAAATAGAAAGTGAATTACGTGTCTCTGAATATCAAGGGAAAATATTGTATTTTCTTGAGTGATCGGATACTTTTCGCGGGCACTGTATATGAGTAACAAATTCTGGTGTATATTGTGGAGTGAGCTAAGGAAAAGCATTTAAACAAATTTGAAATGTAAAAATATGATAATTGAGTTTTCACATTAGATTAGTAAAATTTATGAAAGGAATAGATTTTTTAAAATAGAGGCAAAGAATTGGCATCAGCTAAATTTTGGAATCGGTACATCGCTACTAAAAATACTATATACTATTTACACAATTTATAACTCTCCTCATTCACGAATACATCAACATTTTCTTAACACTAACTAACAAGACTATACATGTTTTACATTTAAATGAAATGAAAGAGGGTATAAAAAAACTATACAAGGTTATGGTTTATGGCCATCACCCTCATCCATCGGAAATTTCCAGCAGATATCAGTGGAGTTAATGACAAAAAACCGACATTTTTTCGTTAAAAAATTATGTTTGTGGAGGTCTTCAAAGGACCTCATTAAGTAGTGTTTTTTTGGTTAATGTTAAATTTATTTGCCTTCAGTATTTTAGCACTGCCTAATGGTAAAAAAGGACAATTACCATACTTTATTATTTTGTTGGGCCTCACTTCTGGTTGTAGGGTGCGATGATCTCTTTCAATGTAGGGCCATAGACAATGGAGTTACGCAACAAGTTTATTTGGTTTAATTAATATAGGCAACACAATATTTAAATACCTGAAGGAATAGGTCTATCCTTTTGAGTTATTAGGTTTATATTACTTGGTATTCACTCAGAACTTACAGAAAGATTAAGTAAGTCTCCTTACTTAAAGCATCGCTTGAAACTCTCTCAGCTCTGGGCAGCTAATATAAATTTCTTTATCTTCAATTTTGCTGACTTCACAAAGTCCCCAGATGTCTAATCTTCTCTTGAAGTAATTTTCACGCATCAGCGATGAAAAATTTTTATACAAAAATTTTTCTCATTATGTGGACCCAATGCCTCCATATTATGTTCTATGTATGGCAATTATTTTCATTCCTAGGCTGTGTCACCAATTCCGAGGCAATTTTATAGATATTTAATTCAATGAATTAATAATTTGTATTTAATTAAGAAATAAAGGTACCACATACGATACCATGTTGTAGGCATGTATAGTTTTTCCATAGAGGGAGTAAGATGTTGGTGTAGTATAGTCTGATAACATTCAGGCTCAGCCTAAGTGACAGTTTGATTTTAAACAGTATTTGGTTGTTCACATTTATGAAAGGTTAAAAAAAAAAATTAAGACCTATTTTGTAGCTATCTTGTTTTTATGGTTTTGTAACTGGGAAAAAATCTTAAACTGCCAATTTCTATATGTCAATCCTATGTAAAAACAACCTTGTATTAATTAGCCCACAGTTTTGGGCTCAGCTTACTAGCCTAGCATTAACTTAGGCCCCACCATATCCTTTACAGTATAGAAGAATGAAAAAGCTAAGAATGGTAATAAAATAAGCCAATATAAAGAAAATATTCAAATTTAAAGGTAGTAAACACTGGACTTGGAATCATCTGAGGTTCAACATTAACATGAAAAACTATTTGGACCTAAGACAAGCTAGGCTTAACCTATTTAAAAACTTATAACATCAACCAGTGAAGAAAGTAATGTGAATTCTCTTATTTTATATGGTAATCACTTTAATTATAGGCAATTCAAAATGGTTCAGACATATCAATAAATGTTTAAAAAATAAAACTTCTTTAGATGCAGTATCATAGTACAGTACAGTACTTTATTCTCCTTTTTTTATTTGACTGGTTTTGCCCAAATTCCATAGAGGGTTTGTGCACACTAAACTATTAATACATTATTTTTTGTCATGATTTATTTATTATGAAAGTTATCTGTCCATTCAGATCAAGACTTTGGTATACTTAAAACACACAACTTTTCACGGAACATTATGAAGGACATATAACAAACTAGTAAATAATTAGCAATGAGAATCAAGCAATTTTAAAATTCACATTTTCAGAACTGTTGATATGGCAACACTGATCAGAGCTTCACTTCAACTGTGGGTGTTTTAGGTTGATGTATTTAAGTGAAAATAGTTTTTCAGTTATGAAAATACTGAAATCAAAGTACAGGTCAACCCTAACTGATGAACACCTAAACAACTCTAAGAATGGCCATAAAGTACACACCCTCCAACAGCAAGCTGGCTAAAAATATGCAGTGCCAGTATTCATACTGACTTCCGTGTTTAATATTTTTTAAGTTCCCTATTTTCTAGTGTTCAATTTTTCAAAAAATTATGCCTACAAAGAATATCTGATTTTTTAGAAGCAACATGGATACAATTTTGCATATCTATCCTAATGTTTTTATTTTAACGAGTATAATGTTAACTTATAAATAGATTTAGGAATAAGAAAGTAATACATTATTTCACATAACCTAATTTATTATTGTTTGTAGCTCACATACTAACTCTGAAAATGACTAGTGGCTCATGCCTACAAAAAGGTTGGACTGCTTATCAAAAGAATACTATGCCTAAAGCTTTGTCTTGAAGCAGACATTAAAACTTAAGCCTTCATAAAAACAATGCTTTGCATATCTTGGGTAGGGTATCTATACCAGACCCTCAATCCCTGCACGAAACTTTTATAACATGCTATTAAGCCTAGGCTTTGTTGGTTCTATAATGTATGTAATTACTAGACAGGCCATGATATATAATCTACACCAGACATTGTAACAATGTATTTTGAACAAGTTGATGAAATTTCATAAAATTAAATGGACTAAAAACTAAAACTGAAGGCTACTGAATACTTTCCAGTTGAATTAGATCTACAACCAATGCTTCTCAACAAACTCTACTTAAAAAAGGTGTTAAGTCTTGACTACTACAATAATATACTGTGAGGCTCTTTTAATTCTTCCATACATTTATTCATAAATTTATTCTTTATGAATTTATCATGTATACTCTAATACTGTAAAACAAATGATTTTTGTTTGCTTGACAATGACTTAGTACCTACAATAAATTGTCTCTAGCTTCATATGATCTGTCTACCAACAGAGTAAGTGAGAGTTAGGATGAAGGTATATTATGGTAGCCTACTCACCTTAATACCCAAATATACAAGCCTTCGGAGCACAAGATCATTACTCTGAAAAAGTTTTGTCATAGCAAAAAAGGCATCAGTAGCTTCCTTTGTTGCCAAAATTTCTCCTTGATTGAGCAAGTACAGAATTTTAGTGAGAACATGAGTGCTTCGCTTAACATTAACAGGAGTTTCATTGAAGACACGAGCTTCTTGCAAAACAGAAGTTTTATCAGCACTGTAAAATGGATTTCCACCACCTGAAAATATAAGGAGGTCAGTACAAGTTATCTACAATAGAAATCACATACCCTACTTCCAAGTTCAAGTTGTTCACCCTTTATCAAAAAGCTGTTTGGGTAAAATTCCAGAGCAGCCCAGCACAGTTTAGAGACGAGTCCATAGGCCCTAATTACTAACCTAACAAACCTAACCTAGCAATATCTAATAGGGGCACTCAATATATTTTGCCCCACCCTTTTTTTTAGCTAAATAATAGGCCATGGGGCTGAAATGTCTTTTGGGCTGTAAGTTTGAACTTTCTGCACTTCACATAACCAGATTTTTCCAGTTTCAACCTCCCCTCCTTGTATAAAACTGCTTTTAAACACCCTTGTATAAAACCAATGGTTAACGCAGTTTCAAAAATGGCATCTGACATGATGTGCATCGTAAACAGAGAGCTGTTAATGAGTTCTTAACCATAAAGGAAATAGAAATATTCACAAATGTCTACAAAACATTTAGAGATGCAATTGTTGATTGAAGCACAGGTGGGTGCTTGTCTAAACATGTGAGATCATCGGAGAGAGGGAGAGCCAGCTTTGATGATGAGCCACGCAGTGGTCACCCAGCATCAGCTGTGACATCTCTCACTGTGCAACATCCTAACAGCATCATTCGATCAAATTGCCGTGTTACATACAAGGAGCTATCACTGGAGCTAGGAATTAGTGAAGGAAGTGTGAATATAATTCAGCAACTGGGATACTCAAAAGTGTGTTCACAGTTTGTTCCTCACGAACTGACTCAAGATCACAAATTCCAAAGAAAAGAAATTGCTTCTAAGTCATTGGTTCAATACAAGACAGAAGGGGAATGACTTCCTTTCATGAATTGTGACTGGGGATGAGACTTTGGTACACTACTTTGAACCTGAAATAAAATGTAAATCCATGGAGTGGTATCACACAGACTCCCCCACGCAAGAAAAAGTTCAAAATGGTTCCCTCTGCAGGAAAGGTTATGGCCACCATCTTCTGGAACATGAAAGGGGTGATTCTGGTGGATATTATGAAGAAAGGACAAACACTCAACTCAGCAGCATACATTGCTACCCTATAGAGACCAGAGACATATAAAGCGAGCTTGACCAGACAGAAAACTGAAAGACATCCTACTTTTGCATGATAATGCAAGACCACACAACAGTTTGCAAACAAGAGGGGCCATCACAAAAATGCATTTGACTGTTACCCCACCCTCCATACAGCCCAGATCTAGCACCTTCAGACTTCCATTTGTTTGGACCAATGAAGGATGCTACTCATGGAAGAAAGTTTCAGAGTGATGGCGAGGTTGCTGAGGAAGTTAAGAGGTGACTCCAGCAGAACCCAGCAGACTTTTACTAGGGGTGCACCAGATATGAATTTTTCATATCCAGCCAGATACCGGATATGGCCATATCTATCCAGCCAGATATATATTATTAGGTACCATATTATTTTTACACTCAAATTGCTATGTTTTGTTTTGCATTGGGGGCAAGCACCCCCCCCAAATATAAGATAAATAATAATTTAAGTATATTCAGATGTTTAGTTGTTTTGTTCTCTTTCAGGTTCTTGTGTTGTATTAAACTATTAAGTATTAATCATGACAAGTTTTGTGTGGTCACTGTATACAATAAATGATCCTTGCGATACCACTGCAAAGTGTAATATTTGCCAAAAGATTATCAAACGTGGGATGGAGAAAGGTGGCCAAAAGTCTTTTAGCACAACACCTCTTCATAATCATTTGAAGATTAATCACCCAAAAGAGTATGCAGAAGCCAAAAACGAAAATGACAAAAAAAGAATAGCTGCGATTGAATCAAAGGAAATAGGC
The DNA here is from genome assembly GCA_023014485.1 of Bathynomus jamesi. Classification (NCBI taxonomy): domain Eukaryota; kingdom Metazoa; phylum Arthropoda; class Malacostraca; order Isopoda; family Cirolanidae; genus Bathynomus; species Bathynomus jamesi. Next base: position 560,022 of record JAJOZX010001538.1, on the reverse strand, counting down.
ATAGATAGAATACGGGCTAGACCATCAACTTCTACTGGTATTACTCAAAGAAAAGAAAATGGACCAAATGAGTAAGCAGATCTCAATAGAGGAAAGCTTTTCATCTAAAAAAATATACGACATCAATGACTCCAGGTCTGTGATGATTCACCATAAAATTGGCATGATGATGGCTTTGGACAACCAGCCATTTACTTTAGTTGAAGATGATGGTTTTATTGATCTAATGGCCTACCTCCAACCCAGATATCTCTTACCGAGTAGAAGGTACTTCTCTGATACTATAATTCCTCGTCTTTATAATGAGTTCAAGTCGAAAATTGCTCAGAAGCTGGGAGAAGTAAAGCATGTCAGCTTTTCTTCAGATATATGGACATGCACAACCTCTCAAAGTTTTATATCATTATTGGGTCAGTGGATAGGTAAAGATTTTGAAAGATACGATGCTGTGCTACATGCCTCTCATTTCTCAGGGTCGCATACTGGCAAGAATATATCTGAAAAGTTTCGCTCTATGTGGGATAGTTGGGGTCTTGATGCAAATAAGAGGGCTTTATTGGTGAGGGATGGAGCTAGTAATATGGCTCTTGGTAGTGACCTGGCTGAAATACCTTCAATGCACTGCAGCATTCATTTACTCCAACTGGTTATTAGTGACTCAATTATGGTTCAGACGAGTGTAATTGATATCCTTGCAAAAAGTTGCCGCCTTGCAACTCACTTTAATCATTCTCCTTTGGCCTGTAACAATTTCACACACATTCAAGTGCAGCAAAATCTTGAGCCTCTCCTATTGGTTCAAGATGTCCCAACACGTTGGAACAGTGCATATTTGATGCTATAAAGATTATATAAATTAAAAATTCCAGTGCAACTGTATTTGGCTGATCGTAGTGAATTACCTACCATCACATCCTTCGGTGAGAAAAATAGAATGACATTTGTTTCAACACTCTAGGTCATATAGTTCCAGAGATATGCCATTCGAATTTTGTAAAAAAAGGTCAATTTCCAAGGTCATACCATATTTCAACATGAAATATCTCTGCTCCTATTGCACTTACAGAGACCATTTAAACACTATTTTAAAGCTTTTAAGCAGATCTACGACTTTGTTTCTGTTCATGTTTTACCTCAGTGGTAAAAAAAAAAATGTTGATCTTATTTTTGACCTTTGACCTTGTGTAGGTCATTTGATGTCACAACCGATTTTTTTCTCCTTTCACCCAATTTTGGGTACACATGTCTACCTTAACCTAGAACAAGATTTTTAGTGTTGATTAACCCTTTAACAATGGATGGTACCTTAAGGTCGACCAGAAATAATAATATAAATTGTACTACAATGCCTCGTTTCTATAAATGTTCCTACGTGTTTATATATAGATGTCATTTAGTTGTCAGGAAAGGAACCCAAAATGTGTATCATTTCAGTGACTAGTTACTAAAATATTTAGTTTTCAATAACAATAAAACCTATACGTTCTGGTAACAAGAGTGGCCATATATGCTGCGGACTCATCCGTAAAGGGTTAAGTTAGTATAGACGCTACAGCCATTTCAGTGGACCATACCTACCTCCATTTTGACCAAGTACCTTTTTCCACCAAACTTTGGAGCACCATTTCTTTGGAATTGTTTGAGCTAGAGTGTTGAGAAAAGTACCATTAGATTTGTCTCACTGAGATCTATAATGTCTGCTATTTTTAAGACAATTTGCCTTTTAATATGTATATTAAAATAACCTATTCCTTTATTTTTACCAATTGAGTTATAAGAACCAATTCTTTAGCTGGGTGAAACCATGAAAAACGAGGCATCAACATAACTTTATATTTAAAAAAGGCAGTTCTTAGGTATTTATAATATATTTTATGGAAGCCATTATTGTTACATTTATTATAATAATAAAGTATTTGTATATGCCTTTCAAGGTAATTATTTATCCTACCAAAGATTTGACCTTAGACAAAAACTGAGATCATTATTCAACAGCAAACAGTAAGAAAGAAAAACCTATAAGAAGAGACTTTAGTCCTGCCTAATAAGACTTAAATTTAAATAGGAATGCTAAGATACTAACCTAAATACAAAATATAATTAATAGATAATAAATGGTACAATAAACAATGATAATAAAAAATTTAAGTACCACTGAACTAACTTACAGACATTTCATATAAAAAAAAAAAACAGGCTGGTAAAAAAAATCATTGATGATAGAAGTCAATTACTTTGGCAGCAGTTTCACTATTCAGGCGTTTCCCCAAACGCGAATTAGGAGCTGTCAGTGTCTTTACATGGTTTTATTGGGGTCTCATCAAGTGTGACCAATGAAGCATTGAATTTACTAAGCTCATACTGCATTTCAATTACATCAACAGTTTCTAGCTCAGATGGGGCACTTGAGGTGGATGGTGATTTTTCAAGTGGTTCACATTCAGGCATTGGGGATAGATGATTAGCTAGTATATTTCGACAGGTTGCAACATGCTTAAATGATTATTTGTTAGTTTCAATTCAGGATTTTGATCAATCAAATTTTTAGTCAATGCACAAATGTCTTTTTTCACTTTTCCTGTGTGTTTTTTAAATGGGTCACAACAGAACCTGCCCATATTCAAACTGCTGAAATCCATGTTTATCTAAAAAGAAAAAAAAAATATATGTAGCTTAAAAGCCAGGGTTGGGTTCAATTACAATTATAATTTTTTTTTATTTTGAAAAAATGTGAAGTTTGATTTACAGATTGGAATAAATACAGATGCCAAAAAAATCCTTGCTCCAAGGTTTAAATAAGCTTATTTTCACATGGGTACATACTGTTGTACACAATGAATAAATACACAAAGTTAAGTAATTCTATTAAAACTCATCTAACTCTTAAAACTGAACTTATTCTATAGAGTAGTACCTATAGCCTAATATAAGGTACTTATATATGTACATAGCTTTACCTTTAAACAGGATACCAGGTTCGAAGTTCTTCACACTTTTGAATGTCCATATAAATTAATTATGTAATTTAAATTACCTATATTATATAATTCTCTGAAATGTACAAAAAAATTAAATTTTATAATAGGGCTGGATACTTATTCAACCAAATAACTGGGTTAGGTTAGGTTAGATAATTACCAATTTCTTTGAAAATTAGCACACATTATATATCTCAGTAAGAAAAATCTAATGGTATTTTTCTCAGCACTCTAGCTCAAACAGTTCCAAAGATACAGTGCTCCAAAGTTTGGTGGAAAAAGGTACTTGGTCAAAATGGAGGTTGGTATGGTCCACTGAAATGGCTGTAGCATCTATACTAACTTAACCCTTTAACGACGGATGGTACCTTAAGGTCCACCAGAAATAATAATATAAATTGTACTACAATGCCTCATTTCTATAAATGTTTCTACATATTTATATATAGATGTCATTTAGTTGTCGGGAAAGGAACCCAAAATGTGTATCACTTCAGTGACTAGTTACTAAAATATTTAGTTTTCAATAACGATAAAACCTATACATTCTGGTAACAAGAGTGACTGCATATGCTGCGGACTTGTCCGTAAAGGGTTAATCAACACTAAAAACCTTGTTTTAGGTTAAGGTAGACATGTGTACCCAAAATTGTGTGAAAGGAGAAAAAAAATGTTTTGACCTTGTGTAGGTCATTTGATGTCACAGGTCAAAAATAAGATCAACTTTTTTTTTTACCACTGAGGTAAAATATGAATAGAAACAAAGTTGTAGAGCTGCTTAAAAGCTTTAAAATAGTGTTTAAATGGTCTCTGTAAGTGTAATAGGAGCCGAGATATTTCATGTTGAAATATGGTATGACCTTGGAAATTGACCTTTTTTTTTTACAACATTCGAAGGGCCATATCTCTGGAACTATATGACCTAGAGTGTTGAAACAAGCATCATTCTGTTTTTCTCACAGATCTATAAGCGTGCCAATTTAAAAAAAAAAAATTGGTGATGGTCACATTTTTTTCACCATTGAACTGACATGGAATGACCCTAAACTTGACATTCAGCTGCTCTTAGACTGCTAGTGCCACTTTTTTCTTTCACTAGTGGGAGTAGGCATTTGCATTTAGTAGATAGACTTCTAATTCTTTTGGGTTTCAAAATTGGACATTTACAATTGATTTGAGTGCCATGAACGTTGCAGGAGGAGCCAGCGTTACATCACTGATGTGCTAGGAATTCCAAGAACAACAGTTTGACATGTCTGCCAACATTATGTGGAGACAGGAGAGTACACCCAAAGACCAGGATCTGGAAGATCACACTGTATATCTGCCCATGATGATCGCTTCATCTTTTGAGTGTTTTTCAAGATCATTACTTGATTGCTACAAACATCCACAATGAGCTGGAAAGGTCTCGAGATGTGATGTCATTATCAGAGTGAACCATTAGAAGGAGACTTATGGAAAGTGGCTTACATGCTAGACATCCAGCAATGGGCCCAGAATTGTTCCCACACCAACGCACTGCTCATCTTGCTTTTGCTCATGAGCATGTCAATGTCAATCTTGCAAAACATTCAAGACAATGAAACAATCATCATGGGAAGATGTACAGCACGATCTTGAAGATCCTGGTCTTCAGGTGTACTCTCCTGTCTCCACATAACATTGGTAGACATGTTGAACCATTGTTCTTCGAATTCCTAGTGCATCAGCAACATAATACTGGCTCCAACTATCTTCAATTAGGGCGACGACTCTTGCAATGTTCACGGCACTCAAATCCATTGTAAATGTCCAATTCTGAAACCCAAAAGAATTAAAAGTCTATCTGTTACTAAACACAAATGCCTACTCCCACTAGTGGAAGAAAAAGTGGCACTAGCAATCTAAGAGCAGCTGAATGTCAAACTGTCAAATTCTTAAAAGTCAAAACTTCAGAAAAATACCATTGTATGGTAATTAGCTGACTTGAGATTGATGTTTCCTGAAATTTTATTCTAAAATATAGCTCATGACTTGGATAACCTCAATAAGCCCCAGTAGCTTCAGGTTTGCCAAATGAAATGAAATGATTAGGGTTGGTTAGGTTAGTATCCTAATTAAGGCCTATGGACTCTCTCTACCTTGATCTGAATTCTTGAAATTCAGATGGAGGTTTTTTTAGTCAAATTTTGCAGTGCACATCTTTCGAGTGGGTGAAATTTCAAACTTTAGTCACTTCAATCCTAAAATTAAATTGGACAAAGAATAAGGCAAAATCTGCTAAAATTTTTGCATGAGCATTTTTTCCACAACATTCTTCCCAATGCTGTAACAAGGGTGAGGTGAATGAGGCACTTGCCTTGGGTGTGCAAAGCTGAGGGGCGCGGGAAAACTACATAAGGGTAATTCTACGAGAAATAGACAAATGAAGTACACGGTAACCTCTTCAAAATTCATGAAACTTGGTGTGAGGGTTGGTTTAGGTCCAAATTACAAATTTCTGAATTTTTTTGAAAATTGGTCAAGTTGGTCAAATTTTATGGCTTGACCAAATTTTGGTCAAATGAAAAAACCAATAATTTTCAAACGTAAATATCTCGGCTCCTAATTGTGGTAGTGTAGTAAGTCTTAAATGATAAAATATGTAAAATTAATTGTAGTTTCTAAATATGTATCATTTTTTTAAGGTAACAAAAATAAAATTATGATTTTTTGGAGTTTTTTTTTTTTTTGCGATTTGGCAGCGAAGATATCATTTTTCGAAAAAAAGACCAGGAATAAAAAATGTTTATTTGATGTATGTACACCATAATAAGTAATAAAAAGTCAGCTTATGATGATTATTTGAAAATGAAAAAAAAAAAAAAAAAAATCCTCCAAATTTTAACAATTTTTTGCTTTCTTTCCAGATTTTCAGTATATATACCTAATTTTCTAGTATACGTAAATTTACCTAACCCTTAAAATGCCTCAAAACACAAAATTTTGTTGCGATCCTATGAAAAAACACTCAAGAAGAATTTTCTGTAACATCAAAAAAGTAAACTCTGCCATGGCAGCTGCAAGCTATGGAATTTTGGAAGAAAATCAATTACTATGCAGCAATTGCTATGTCACAATTAAAAAGAAGCCAATTGTATTAGAACATGTTCAACGTTCATCCAGAGAGCCGGAACCTGCACCAATACCTGAGCCAGACATACTTAACGAATGTATGGAGCGAAGCAGTAGCGATTCCACGAATCCACCACCATTGGAAGAATTTGTCGTTCAAGACAGGCAATTCAATAAAGATTTGCTCAGCGACAATATTTTACCTTTATTTGATGAAAGCCCTATTAAAACAGGTAATAAAACAATAGAGACTCCATTCAGGACATTTGTTTCTTAATGCCAAATTCGTAGTTTTCTGTTTTTAAATATTAGCATCAGCACTTGAATACATATATACAAAATATTTGATATTTGATTATTTCACGCAACCTAAATTTATGAATTTGTTTTACAGCTGGATTGAAGCCGGGACAAAAACAGATAAAGGCTTCTACGAAATTCAGATCGACAACGGAAAAGGTTAAACGAAGTTTTGAAGCTGCTTATGGGGCTCCTATTGACTATTCTGAAGCTGGTCCGTCCAAAAAAAGTTGTTTGGAAGATGATTTAGAGAGGCAAGACTACTTTTCGGACATAGTTATTGAAATTTGACATTTTAAATTAAATTTAATACAGTCATCGAAGTATATACTAAATTAAGTTTTATCTGTTTACATTTTTATAATCGGACAATATAATACATATACATATATTTTATGAAAAGTTTAATTAAAAATATACTAATTAAACTTAATGTCAAATACACTTTATTTCAGGTATCAAAAGGTTATGGAAGAATTAAAGGAGAAATTTCAAGCAAGTAACGATCGCAATCTTAGGTTACAAATACTATCATTGTATCCCTATCCCATTGAAAAAACTGCTGACTTCTTTGGAGCAACAAAGTATATGGTGCGTAAGAGCCACAATCTTCAAAAACAGTTTGGGATTCTTCCAAACATGACAAAAGGGAAGGTCGTCACAGCTGAAATGAAAAAAATCATTCGGGAGTTTTATGAAAATGACGAATATAGTAGGATGTGCCCGGGAATCAAAGATTATAAGTTTGCAATAAATGAAGAGGGTGAAAAAATAAAGAAACAAAAAAGACTGGTATTGTGTAACTTGAGTTATATGCTGAATATGCAAAAAATTATGAAAATCCCAAAATAGGCTTTAGTACCTTTGCTCATCTTTGACCATTGTGGTGCGTGCTTGCAGGACAAAGCGGAACTCACAGTGTCTGCATATGTATGCATCACCAAAATCCGAAACTACAAATATCAGCGTTAGGCATTAAAGATTTAGACTACAAAAAATTAATGTCTTTATCTGTCTGCGGCATGGACAATGAAGATTGTATGATGCACCGATGCAAAAGATGCCTGCGAGAGGTCGGAATCAAAAATTATTTGGAAAGTTTGGACTTCATGGTGATGGAAGAGATAAAATATGAACAATGGGTGTCCGTCGATCACTCTATGTTAAGAGATATCACCGAAACTCCAGAGGAATACGTGGAATCACTCACCAAAAAAATTGCACAACTGACAAGACCACTTCACAAATAAATGTCAGTTGAGTTACTTCAAAAATCTAAAAGAAACGCTGCCCAAAAATGAAGGTGTTTTGGTGGGCAATTTCGCAGAAAACTTCTCATTCATCGTACAAGATTGTGCCCAATGGGTTTCATTGGGAGAACTCGCAATGTACAGTGCACCCATTCGTTTATTATTCCAAAAACAATGCAGGAAAACTAATTTGCAAAAGTTACTGCTTCATTTCAAACCGTCGCAGGCATGATACAATTCTAGTTCATAGTTTTCTCAAAAAATTAATCCTGTGCATCCAACAACAAAATTCAAACCTAACTAAAATTCATTATTTCACAGATGGATGCGCGGCTCAGTATAAGAATAAAACAAATTTTCTAAATTTATGCCATCATTTCGAAGACTTCAAAATTCATGCTGAGTGGAATTTTTTCGCGACATCCCACGGGAAGAATGCCTGCGATGGTATTGGCGGAACGGTAAAAAGAGCAGTGCCAGAGAAAGCTTACGACGGCCTCTCGACCATCAAATCTTAACAGCTGAGGACTTCTACAATTTCTGCTCTCAAGAATTCCTAACCGCTATTGACTTTTTTTACGTCTCTGAGGCAGAAGTTGTAGATGTAGAGCTTTCTTTGCAAAAACGTCTGAGTGAACCTATTACTTCTATCAAAGGTACTCAACAATTACATCGCTTCGTCCCAATTTCCAAGAATTCGTTGAAGGTTTATCCACTCTCTCAGAGTGCACAGTCAGTCGAAATAAGAGAGCTCATTAGAGTTTCTGCTTCGGATCAAGAACATAATACTGTCTCTCAACGCGAAATTGAAACAGGCTCTTTTGTGGGTTGTATGTATGAAAATAAACTATGGCTCGGATTAGTCCAGTCCTTTGACTGTGAATATGATGATTTTCTGATAAAATTTCTCCATCCTTCGGGCGTATGTCCCTCATACATTTTTCCTGCGCAAGATGATGTTTGTCACGTTCCAACAGAAAATATATTTGGGAGTATTGAAGCAAGTTTACGAGGAGGAACAAGAATACAATACATTTTTCCGCTTCAAGAATTAAATAACTTTTCAAAGAAGATAAAATAAATTCTATCGAATGTATACTATTTAAGATTGTCTATATAATATTTCTAAAATTTTTATCTAAGATTTGTGTATCTACTTAATAGTTATAAAAATCTTTTCAAATTCTTTTTTCTTATTATTATATTATTAGTGTCTAAAATTTGGATTCACTGGATGAGAATACTGTCTCTTAATTCATTCTCAAAGACTTGTGTACGTGTAGTATTAGGAAGAGTATTTTATACTCTGATAAGCGCTTTATAAATTAAACATTATTATTGTCAATATATTCTGTCCCTAAATATAAGAGATGTTATGTATGTACATTGTACATATATTTTAAAAGATTTTTTCTCCTTTGGTTTATCTACAAGTATTTTTTATATGATTTGAAAATTGTCTTTTTTTGGACCAACAAGTCTATAGCCTAATAAATCTTTGTCATCTGAAAAAAAATTTATTACTTAATTTCAAACTTAGTTTTGAGCCTTATAATAAACTATAAGCTGACTTTTTATTACTTATTATGGTGTACATACATCAAAAACTTTTTTTATCCTTGGTCTTTTTTTCGAAAAATGATATCTTCGCTGCCAAATTGCCAAAAAAAAAAGAAATTGACATTTTTTCCAAAAAATCATAATTTTATTTTTGTTAACCTAAACCAGTGGTCTTCAACCTGGGCGATATCGCCCACTAGTAGGCGATTTGAGCTTTTAGGTAGGCGGCAAGAAAATTTATAAAATTCTTGTAAAATTCAACAAAATTTACAATATTGTAAAGTAAACCGAAAACTCTATTGAAAATCTGCTAGCTAAGTTAAATTCCATAATCCAAAAAGTTCTCATTATTCATTGAAAAGCTGGATTTATTCAGTCACATCTTTCAAAAAGGGAATTTCACCAGTTTCCAAAATTATCTATTAAGGATGACATAACAACAATTGATACACAAAGGTTTATTGATCATCTCAATAAACTTAAAACGGACTTTGAAACTCGATTCAGTGATGTTTTAACCATGGAAGTATATGATTGGATGGTAAACCCGTTTACTGCAAATGTTACTGAAGCTGATATAACATGTCAAGAGGAGCTATTAGAACTCAGACATGATGAGGAAAGCAAGGGAAATTTCAATAACGGTGGTTATATGCAGCTTTGGCAAAATAAAAAGATGTCAAATGTATATCCCAATATGTAGAAAAAGATTTTTAAATTACTGATCGCTTTTCCTACTTCATACCTAGTTGAATCAGGTTTTAGTGCTATGAATCACATTCTTACCAAAAACAGGAATACTTTAAAAATCCTTGAGAGGGGACATTTGTTTGTTCCTCACTAAATTCGAGCCAAACATTCAGAATTGTTTCCAAGCATCAAGCACAAGGATCTTACTAAATTAAGGGTAAATGCATAATGTTTTATTATATAATATATATAATGTACCATACATAATTTTTAATATATGTTTGTTAGATTTTTAATTTTGGTGGGCGGTTGGCTAATTTATCTCGCATAAAAATAGTAAAAGTGGGTGGTAGGCATAAAAAGGTTGAAGGGCACTGCCCTAAACAAATGATACATATTTAGAAACCAGGGTTGTGGAGTCGGAGTCGGAGAGTCGGAGTCGTGGAGTCGTACGTTTCAGGGCGGAGTCGGAGTCGGTAAAAAACTTCCGACTCCGACTCCAATTTCTGTCCTGTGTCACCCTTAATTTCTAAATCCTAAATACTAACATTTAGGTTATTTAGTTTTTTTGGTCAATAAACCTTATTCATTGATAGCCCCTAGATTAAGTTTTTTTAATATTTTTTTTTTACATTTTCAGAATATACAATTAATATTTATTTAAATATAAAATATAAAATATAAAATTTCATACTTAGTGTGGTGGTGATGAAATGTCTTATTATTATGATAATTATAGAGTGAAACACTAGAGGAGTGAGAGTCGTATATTTAAAATATGAGGAGTCGGAGTCGGATTTTTAGATTTTTTACAATGTGTGGAGTCGGAGTCGAATTTTTGACAATGTGTGGAGTCGGAGTCGGAGTCGGAGTCGGAAAATTTTGGACCGACTCCACAACCCTGTTAGAAACTACAGTTAATTTTACATATTTTATCATTTAAGACTTATTACACTACCACAATTAGCAGCTGAGGTATTTATGTTTGAAAATTATTAGTTTTTTCATTTGACCAAAATTTGGTCAAGCCATAAAATTTGACCAACTTGACCAATTTTCAAAAAAATTCAGATTTTTGTAATTTGAACCAAAACCAACCCTCACACCAAGTTTCATGAATTTTGGAGATAGTGGAGTGTACATTTGGCACTTTCATTTGTCTATTTGTCCTGGAATTACCCATAAAATATGTATCTACTATCCCAAGCACACCATGCCATAGGGAAAGAGCGCATTTCTATAAATTTTCAGTACTTTATTTTCTGTTTTCCATGCATATTATTCAGCCAGCGCTTTTCCAAACCAAATATTGCAAATCAGAAAACAGGATTTAATGACTGCAAAAATTTAAACCATATTGTAGAACATGAAAATTCAACTAATCATGAAAATTTATATAAATGGAAATCCTTACAAAAAAGACTATTGTGCAGACAATGTATCAATGATACACTACAGAAAACTACTGAAACTGATAAACAAAAATGGAGACATTCTGAAAATAGTTCTTGATGCTATGATGTTTTGTGCCAAAAACAATTTACCACTTAGAGGATCATGTAGTGTTATAGGAATAGCAGGGTGCAAGTATAGGGGGCGCAATTTTATGATCTTGCCTCGGGCGCAAAATTAGCTAGTTACGAGTCTGATTCTTCCAGCCAACACGTCAGGTCAGACTGCAAAACCTGCTAAAATTTACTGATACGCTACACGAGAACTTTTTTCATAACTCTTTCACAGCCGACGTATCAAGAGAGTTTTTAACCGAAACTTCTCGCGTCCAATAAGTCGGGCGAAGGTTTTAACTAAAATTGAAGCTTCGAAAAAAACTTTTTTTTTCAAAGCGCATTGGCGCGAGGTTTTCAGATATTACGAGTGAGAATTTTTCCACACTGCAGTTACGAAATTTGGAAAGCGAGAATTTTTCCGAAAAGGGATACGTTGCAAGGACCTACTCATGTTCCTCCATAAATTAAAATCACTACATATTGTAAAACAAACCTTCTTCTTCATCCTTTTTTAACTGTTTAAAAGACCCAATCATCCTGGCAGAGAAAAAATTTGAAAAAATTTTAATTATAATGAATGAAAGTCAAATACTGATTAAGTCGTCCTAGACTTTCCAGAAACAATCATAGCCTATTCAAAATACCCAGTTGACGTGTACAAGAAATGTTGGTTGGTTGGCTAATCCGTTTTGCAGATCTTCCAAAGCCTACTTATATTAAAGTTTACAAAAATACTGCAATCATCAAAAGTTTGAGCTTTGCATTCAAAGCCAGTGGCTCAAAAATTGTAAAGCTGCACTCAAAATCCAAGTGGTCCGTGAGCTTAAAATAAATGTTAAAGTCTCACTGGCTTAAATCTTCTGTTCAAAATAATTTGTATTAAATTATTTACATATAATGCGAACGTAGACCGACCAGATATGTGAGATTTGGTTCTTCCTTTAACCGAGGACACTGGAAAGGGTGGTAATGCCATCACCCAAAAAAAACAAGTGCCCTTCAAAAGTTCAAAGTGAAACTATAGAGAAGACCTACAACTAAATTGACGTGAAAACTGAACCACAACCGCACCACGGACAAGACCCACAACAAGCACCTTGATCTGGTAGAATAATGGTTACGACCAAGAGAAGAGAGTAATTTTATATGGTCATGATTCAGGGTAGTAGAAAGTTAAGAGTGGGGTCCCACAGGCATCAATGTCAGATCCATCATTTTTTATTTTTTATTATTTTATTTTTGTATTATGTATCTAAGTGGTTTAGAGAGGGAAATGGGTAGTAAAATATTTAAATTTGCCGATAAGACAGAAAATTACTTCCCCAATCAGTCTTCTTCTGCAGCATTATTAGTCCCATTTATATGGGGTCGCTGTTGCGGATAGTTCTCCTCCACTCCGCCCTATCCTGCCTCATCTCTTTCGTCAGGTTCTTCTCGCTCATGTCCATCCTGATGCGATCTCTCGCTCATGTCTCTCCTGATGCGATCCTTTCTTCTTCCTCCCGGGCACTTCCATAGATAACACCCTCCTCCCATCGTAGTTCTCGTCCCTTCTCATTACATGCCCATACCGTGCCAGTCTTCTTTCTTGATTCTTCTTCAGTCAGCATGCCATCCTCTCTGGTTTTGGCAATAAATTTTAACGGCCGGATGCCCTTCCTGACGCCAACCCTCCTCTTTTATCCGGGCTTGGGACCGGCTGGGGAATGGGCTGGCTTGCCCACCCCCAGGCAGAGTTAACTTCCCCAATCAGTAATACGGAGAATTATTGTAAACTGCCAGAAAAGATCTTGACAAATTAGTTACTTGGGATAATAAGTAGGTGGAATTCATTGTTAAAAAATTCAGATGTCATTCATGTGGCCAAAAATAATAGGAATTTTAGTTTAGAAATACAAGCATAATATCTGTAAATATTCAAATTTTTAATCGCGCTTGCGTTAAGATAGGGGGGGGGTATGGAAAACTGATACGTGTGGGTAGTTGGGAGATAACTATGGAAAACTGATACATGTGGGTAGTTGGGAGGTAACGAAAATGGTCCACTGAGTACGCAGGTAGTTAATCTAACAATTATTAAACTCCTTTTATGTCGATAACTGGGTGGATGAAACCAACTGGTTGTTCACCAGAGTTATTCTCCACAGTAGTATTTTGTATACTGTGTGATAGAGCGTGCATGGTACTATTGATACACACTACCAATCAAACAACAAACAAAACGGACGCTGGTGGAAAAAGCCGGAAAAAAGAAGAGAGAGGAATTTGCAACAAGAACGGCATAGCGAAAGAAGGGGCTTGAAGACAGTAAAAGATCTCCACCAGCAAGTACGCTCTCGAAAACAAGAGCAGAGAGAAGAGGGACTCCAGGAGTTATACAATAACACTCAGTCAGTGAACCATTGTGTTTCTGAGCCCCAGTTTGGGGATAGCATATAGATTAGGTCCAGTTAAATTAGGCCTACATTGTGGTCTAAGACCTAGCATCAACTCATAACTTAACAAAGACTAAGGTAAATTACCCTAACCTAATTTGGAGAGGAATCCTACTGTGGACCTCAATTGAGTGGTCCCGCGTCTTAAGGTACCTAAGCGCCAAAATTAAAATTCGTCAGAAATCGCCTCCAAAGTAAGCAATATTCTCGCAATAGTATCTGTTATTAATTGAGCTAGAACGTTCATTTTTGGCTAAATTAGAGTTCTAAGTATGCTAATGAAGATGGTGATGAGTTTTTGGAAAAGATTTTCATATTTTATATATTTTTTAAATTTTTTGATTTTCTAATTATGCCGAACTTTGGGTGAATTTTTGGCTGGCGATAGAGGTGAAAAAAGTAGTTCGTTTCATAAGGTTTACAACCATACTTCTAGTGTCGTAAGGTCATTATAACCCAAACCACGCGATAGAGGAAGGGTGAAAATAGTGATATCCATCAAAAACACGTTTTCGCCTGTGGTGGCGCTTAGGTACCTTAAGACGTGCGACCCTTCAATTTACTCTGCCCGCTCTGTGTCATTTCCAGAATCTCTAGGCTGACCCCTACAAGGTTAGACTTAACCTACTTCACAGTTAGACTGGAGATATTAGGGGTGGATTAATTGGGGACCAATTCATACAGAGCATTTTTCACGAGGGGAGTCCTTCGATAAGTTTAGAGAATGCTGTTTTTACTGGATATAATGATCATTTTTTTAAAATTTCACTCGCGTGAAGATTTTAATTAAAAAACTCCAAATCAAATTACTTCATGCTACCGAGGTATTTATACTATGGAAAAACTATACGCACTCACAACATGGTATCATATGTGGTACATTTATTTCATAATTAAATATAAATTATTAATTAATTGAATTAAATATCTATACAAAAATGCCTCGGGATTGGCGACATAGCCTATTGGGAATGAAATAATTGAATTGCCATACGTACAAAGAACCTGTATGTATGAATCAGCCTCACATAGCAACAAGAAAACCCAATTTATTGTTTAGTCTACCACAGAGAAGTAGACCAAACAAAATTTTGCTAGATCGGCAAATAATAATGAAAATACAAGCGAACCAAGGAACGGCTCTCAGGGCTGTTTATGTTACAGCGAAGCTTTAAACAGGGAGGATGTCTTTGTCCCCCCTAAAGTTCTGAGAGAATTCCTTATAATATAAAACCTAGTGACTATAAAAGGATAGGCCTATTCCTTCAGGGGTTTATATAGTGACTGCCTATATTAATTACCTTAAGTAAATTCGCCGCGTAACCCCATCGTGGCGGCCCTACACCGAAAATGACCGTCACGCCCTACATCGAAACAAACAAAGACCCAGCAAAAATAATGTGAGGCAATTTCAGTTTTCATTAACATAAGCCTTCCCAAATCCCGACGCTAGAATTACCGTAATCAATATAAATATAAAGAGGTCCTTTAAAGACCTACATATTCATAACTCTCTAACGAAAAAGCATAGGGCTTTTGTCGGTAACCCTCCACTGAAGTCTGTTGGAAATTTCCAACGGATGAGGGAACAGGCAATCAACCCATAGCCCTATATAGTTTTTTTTCACATATACACACACTTTGTTTTATTTGGTTAGATTAGGCCAACCCAACCTAAATAACCCACAATAAAGTTGGAGTTATTTTCCGAGTAAGAGAAGTGATACAAAAGATAACACCGAAGAGAAGCGAGCGAATAAATAAATAAAATAAAATTAAATTAAATAAAATTAAATAAAAAAAAAAAAAATAAAAATAAAATAAAATAAAATAAAATAAAATTAAAAAAATTAAATTAAATAAAATAAAATAAAATAAAATAAAAAAATAAAACAGGGTGTCCCATAAGTCCGGCATCAGAGGAGAAATTCATATTTTTCTATTTCTACAAACCATAATTTCTGCTCTGGATGCCAATTTCCCGTCCACCATCCTGTTCAGTGACGAGGCTGTTTTTTATGGAAATGGTAAGGTAAATCGACAGAACACCCGCTACTGGTCTCAAAACAACCCTCAATGGTATACCTCTTCAAAGGAATAAGGTGCATCTCGGGTGATGGTATGGTGTGGCATTTGGAAGGATCGCATCATAGGCCCCCTCTTTTTCGATGAACATGTCACTGGAGGCACCTACCTATGTATGCTCAAGGAAGAAGCATTTCCCAGTGTCTTGAACGAAGAAGGAAATTTCCCAACATGGTTCCAGCAAGACGGCGCTCCTGCACATTACAGCACCCAAGTAAGGGAATACCTGTACCAACAATTTCCTGGTCATTGGATAGGACGTCGAGGGCCTGTGGAATGGCCAGCTAGAAGCACAGATCTCACGACACTAGATCTTTATCTCTGGGGCCACTTGAAAGCGTTGGTATACGCAGAGAAAATTAGGAGTGTTGAACATTTGCGGCAGCGCATTATTTCCTGACATCATTCACCGTGTGCTTGCTGACTGGGTATCACGTCTGAATTTGTGTATTGAAAACAATGGTGGACATATTGAGCACGTTCTGTGAATAAAAGCTTTTGTTTTGCCTTTTTTTATTTTTTTCCTATGATGCCAGACTTAAGGGACACCCTGTATATTGACTTCTTGTAATTTGACCGCTAACTGGGTACGCGGCGCATGCACCGCTTACCCTGACTATATATATATATATATATATATATAAATGAACAATGAATAATCCATATTCATTTTTACATGAGGAACCAAAGTCCTGATGCAAGTTTGGATAAAAAATTTATTTGTTGCTTTCTAATTTGTTTGTGTCACAACCATGCGACCTACCATTTCTATGGTTTAGTCGTATCCATATTTCCATTTTTTGCATTTGTTAGAGAATTTATTATAACAAGATTGGAACCCGTTGTTGTACTTAGTCCTTAATATCCACTCTTTGTCTCTAATTCGTCTCCTTTAATTTCTTCCAATAATGACGTCATAAAGTAACCTAATTCCCTTCACGTTTTCCATACCTTGAATACTGAATCACGTATTTAGTATGTGGATAGCTTTCGTATTCAATGTATGGTGAATTCTTTAACATAATAACAAAAACCTTTACACTCTATACGTCATTATGTAAATGTTGTTCATTCATACATCCATGTCCCTTCTTGACCTTTATCTTTTGTTAATTTTATTAATTATTCATTCAGGTACCTATTGTCAACCTATTGTGTGACTACCAATATGTGTACAATAGTTTAGACATTCGTACATGTCCACTGAGGACGTACATAATTACCTTACATCTAAGTACGTTCACATGTATTCTTTTTACTCTTTCTTTCAATTGCGTTCACCTCTTGCAATGAACTCTAAAATGCTTATGCAAGTGTACGCAATTCGATATCACAGCATAAATTGAATATCTGAAAACGAAAAATCTCTTCTCGCTCTAATTCCAATTTATAACACTATCATGCGTTATGTTAAATCATGTGTGTCATGTATATATAAATATATACCGTATGTGCCCATGTACTCTGTGTTGTACTAATAACCATATATAAATATAAAAACACTAAGAATTGTAAGTGACTAATGTACTTAATAATGTAATTGATGTAACCGTACTTTAAAATGAAACTGTAATTAATGATAATAATTTAAATGTAATTAATGTACTTTACGTAACGATAATAATTTAATATAAAATAATTAATGTATTTTAATAACGATAATAAGCGAATGTAAATTAATCCATAATTATAATAAACCAAAGTTACACCGTACTCAGTGATGTACTTAGATTGTACTAAATGTCCGACACGACATTATGTCGCCATTTAGGAATGTACACTCGGCGATATTATTATTTTTCCGTTGGGATAAATTTTGATGTGCTTTCTACTTTGCCAAATAATTGATGACTTGCTCTTTTTTAAAATTTCTTAATCATTTTTAGATTTAGCTTAATAATGAATTCTGAGAAACTTTTTGCAATGTCCATATTTTGTATACATTCTCTCTCTGTTATAAAAGATGAAGTCATGTCTTGCCTAAGCATTTAATTGTAAATCTTAAACCTTTAATTTTTACTCATATGCATATTTTAGTGTAAAGATGCATAGTTCAAATTCACTTTTTGTTAACTTGGCAGATCATGATAACATCAGATCTGAAAATACGCGTTTAAGATAAAAATATGGCTTCATCCTCAAATATCTTGTTTATTCGTTTAAACATTACCACAGCTAAAAGATTTACTTTATTTTCAGATATTGTGCAAAAATAATGCAGCCTCTTCAACATTTAATAATGATGATGTTGGTAGAATCGGGGAATATAAACCCCAATAACTTCTTCCATGTTCATTCTGATTCAAACTACGAGGCCGAGCATTACCTTTAACATTTTAGCAGTGAATTACAGTAAAGAAAAAGTCTATCTTCTCCTTCAAGCCGTGCTCTCTTCAGAAAACTTAGTCATTAAAATCTCCCAATACGTTACAAGAAGAATCGGGGGGAATCCTCCGAGCCACTAAAGAACAACTCGGAGAGTAGTATAGAAGAAATTACTGCAAGTAACAGATCCGTTGCTGCCTCTTAACCAGAACCCCCGTCGACTTCGAACTAACCCAGGCCATAGACGGAGGGGGGTTAACATATATATATATATATATATATATATATATATATATATATATATATATATAGTGGACCTAGTTTTAGCCGTTTAAGGTGATAATGATTTAATTGTATGCAATGATTGATTGCTTATTAATGAAAGGCTATTTGAGTAGATCCACCATACTATTGGAAGTGACCGAAATGGCAGCGAGGTCACCAGCTTGGATTACACCCAAGCAAATTAATGTTAAGGTTATAAAAGACACCTTAGTTTGTTTTGTATTTTATTATGAAAATAAAGCCGTTATTTATTCACTGTGATATAACAAAGAATTGACAGCAATTAATTGGTAGTTTTACGTTATGCTTGTGACATAGACTTAGCTAATAAGATGAAATGTTAATAGCTTAATTGACACGTAATAAATAATGTACTCATTAATGGTATGTAAATTGCATGCGACATGGAACATTGAATGGGCCTAGTAAATGATATAAAGAATGCACGTGCGCGTTTGGTACATTGAATAGAATACTTGACACTGATTAAGTAGGCTAAATGATTGCATGGATGCACATAAAATAATTGATGCGGCCTAATAATAATGGATTGAAATGCTTGCACAAATATCATTTATATCTAAGAACATTATGTGATGTTAAATGATTACGTCAAGAGAATATTTAGTTAACACACAAATATATGAATTGAACATAATGACGGATGATACGCGGAATTATGGTATTGAAATGACACTTGAATTGGAGAACAACCCTACTGCGTTCTTTCACGAGTCAGTTGGAACGCTTGATTACACACTTTGGGAGTATAGCCTACCGTTCGGCGGTAGGCTAATGTAGGCTTCACAAGAGTACTTAGAATAGGAGGTACTTATCTTAGGACGATGTAAACTCTTGAAGGTGGGTTGAAAGATCTATTACCGAAAACTCGAGTTGTCGTTGTCCGTTAAGCCTCTTGAGATGATGGATGTAGGCTTCGTTCGGAAGCCTGAGGTGATGTTACTTCTCGAGGTGCAGGATGGCCTTATGATCTTGCAGGCGTAGGCCTGTGGTGCTGAATATATCTCGAGGAATGTGGTGAAACTTGAAGGCCGACCCGGCAAACCGCAGGCCCGAGCGATTCCGGTTGGGCTCGAAGGATGCTTCTGCAGGCGTTCTGTAGATCTTACTGATGATAAATTGTAGGCCTTGAAGTCCTTCCGGGCCGAAACCAGAAGGCGGTTGAAGAGATGGTATCGTACAGAGTAGTCTAACGAAAATGGAAGCGCTAACGAAGTGAGTAGTAGTGAGAGGGGTGCTCGCTCTTATACGTAGTAGTTCCTGTGACGTAGGACTTCGCACCAAATCTTAAGACGCTTTGTCCGCGCGCCCTTAGTTGATAAAGGCTTACATTCGCGCCTTTTGGGAAGAAACAGACTTTCCATTGTTGTTGCCCACGTGTGTTCCAAGACTGTTTGATGGTAGCGTGAAAGGAAAGTATTTCTGTCTATTTGTTGGTCTATTATTGCGCTCCGCTACCATATACATATACATATATATATATATATATATATATATATATATATATATATATATAATACACACAGACCGTGCATGGGAAACAAGGAACTCTTCTGGGTAATTAACTCCACTATAGTCCGAATAAGTAAGGTAAATGACAAACCATAGTTTTTCTTTTTCATGATTGCAAGCCCGACGTGGGCAACGGTCTCTCGCAGAGGGGTCCCATAAATATAGCTTCCTTACCAGCTATCTGCAAAGCAGACAGGATCCAGCTTTGAGCATGGATCTAGGGGTTTAAAGCAGCCTAGCCCCACTACATTAGAACTCTAATATAAGTAAAGACTCGTTGCATTCACGTCGGATTGATAAATCGAAGAAAATGGGGCAATATTATATTTTTAGCCAAAACCAAAACTTAAACTCAACTGGCAGAGAATTGAGCGTCCACTTGCGGGCTTGCATCATGAAAAAGAAAAATATGGTATTTGTCATTTACCATTACTTATTCGGACTATAGGGGATTTAATTATCCAGAAGAGTTCCTTGTCCATGCACGGTCTGTTGTGTATCATAAAAAACTCAGGGAACCATTCTGAGTTCATTCCCATCATGAAACGGACATGTTATGTGCCTGAAAAGTGGACGCTCAATTCTGCCAGTTGAGGTTAAGTTTGGTTAAAAATATAATAGTTACCCCTTTTTCTTTGATTTATTCAATCTGACGTAAATGCAACGAGTCTTTTACTCATATTGAGGTTTTCTAAATGTAGTGGGGCTAGGCTGCTTTAAACCCTAGATCCAGGTCCAAAGCTGGATCCTGTCTGCTTTGCAGATAGTGGTGAGGGAAGCTAATTTATGGGACCTCTTTGCGAGAGACCCGTTGCCCACGTCGGGCTTGCATCATGAAAAAGAAAACCTATGGTATTGTCATTTACCATTACTTATTCCAGACTATAGTGGATTAATTATCCCAGAAGAGTTCCTTGTTCCATGCACGGTCTGTGTGTATCATGAAAAATCGGGGAACCATTCTGAGTTCATTCCCAATATAATAATATATATAATATCTATATATATATATATTGTTTACTTACTTTTGTTGAGTTGAAACGACGGTTCAGGATCGACTTGCGGTCGACCCCTCTGCAGCATCCCGCCTCATTTGCGGGACTTCGTGAAGGAGGAATTGCTCTCTGATCGCTCCTGCCCTCGTAGCCAGCACGCATGCGGTCAGGGACTTTGCACAAGAATTGTCCAGCTGGTTCTTGAAGTTATTCAGGTTGGTGTGCTGGAGATTCCTCACTTCTTTGGAAGGCATTGAAAAGCTTTGGGCCCGTATTCTGAGGGTATTTTCCATCCTCGTTTTCATGGCTCCTTGTCCCACCGCAGCTGGGACCGTACAAAATCTGCCTCTTCTCTCATTCCAGTTTGTTTCTATTTCATTCTGAGGTTAGGGACAGAGCCCTCAAGTATGTTCCATATGTATATTATTGTGTACCGCTCTCGCCTTCTTTCGAAGAGAGTAGAGTTCCAGGGATTGTAGTCGAGACCAGTAGTCTTCACCTTCCGTTTCCTCTATCTTAGACGTAAAAGTCCTTTGTATAGCTTCAATGCTCGCAATCTCTCTTTTCTGGTGGGCTTGTGAGTACTGAGCAATACTCATTATTGGTAGGACTAGACTCTTCCATAATTTGAGCATGATGTTTGCTTTCTGCTGCGGAAGCTCCTCCAGATGATTCCCATTATTTTCTAGCCGTTGTGATTTTGATTTTATAGTGCTCTCTGATTCTGCATCCGACGACATTACTCCAAGATCCCTGACTTGTGGATTTGGTGTTATCTGTTTGGCTTGCGGAGTTTTGTACCCTTTTTCTGTAGCTCTTTGTTATTACCATATCTTAGAAGTGGAATTTTTCTTCGTTGAACTTCATATTGTTGTCTTCTGCCCACTGAATAATGTTTCAATGTCGTTTTTGTAGTTTTCTATGTCATCTTCGTTCAATATTTCCTTACATATCTTTGTGTCATCTGCGAAGCATGATACAATACTGCCTTAATATCTGCACAATATCGCCATCATTATATGAACAGCAAGGGAGCTAATACTGTCCCTTGTGGGACAGAGCTCACGACTTCCGAGACTTCCGATTTAACTCCGTTTACCACCACTCTTTGCGTTCTTTGCGTCAAGAAATTAAATATCCACCTTCCTAGCTTTCCAGTAATTCCTGTATCCTTAAGTTTGTGTGCTATAAATCCATGGTCACATTTATCGAAGGCTTTAGCAAAATCAGTATATATTACATCAATGTTTGTCCTCGACACAATGTTCCTAATATTTTCTCCTGTTGGTCTAGGTAGCTGTGACAGCATGATCTACCGCACTGAAGCCATGTTGATTTGGGTTGTATAAGTCTTTTCTTGTAGGTAGTAGGTATTTTGCTCTAATTATGCGTTCAAAACATTTATAAGGTGTGAAGTGAGAGCACTGGCCGATAATTTTTGGGCATTGCTCTGTACCACCTTTAAATAGGGGTGCAATATTAGCGTTCTTTAAGGGTAGTGGAATTTGTCCTGTGTGTCGAGTGATTTCCTCCATAGTAAGTATAGCGGTTTTGCAATACTCTCTCTGCATTCTTCAGAAATGTGGCACTCATGTGTCTGGCCCTGGCGCTGAATTGTCTCGCATCTGTGATAAGGCCGTAATTACATCTCGTTCCGTGAACTCGAAGTCCATTAATAGGTTTGTGCCGGGATTTGTTATTGGTTGATCTGTTTCAATGTCGAAAAACTCGTCTGGGTTTTCCACTTCCATCTCGGACTTAAGGGTGCTAAACACAGATTTAAATTGTTCCCTAAGCATATATATATATATATATATATATATATATATATATATATATTATATATATTTTTTTTGTATTGGGGCGTTTACCGCCATTTCCCGCTATACGCTAGCGGATATCATGGCGAAGCAGAATATGAGAAAGAGAAACGGAGACGGGGGAAAGGCACTAGAAGTGGGAGGACCGCGGACGACGGGTGAGAAGTCACCTAAAGCTCAGAGAGGAGGGCGAGATTGGGAGAGGAAAAGGAAAAGACGGTCAAGCGAGAAGAGAGGGCTCTCAGCGAGCATAAGACGTAAACGATCGGGGAGGGGAAATCAGAGAGGAACGGGAAGGCGCGACGACGTACTGACGACAGGGTGGGGCATTCCACAAGGATGTGAAAGACGGTGAGGGGCGCGACTGGCAGGAGGCGCAACAAGGAGCCTCCTGCCATATATATATATATATATAAGCATATATATAATATAAGCATATATCTATACACATATAAGCATATATATATATATATAAGCATATATATATATATATATATATATATAAGCTATATATATATCTAAGTATAACAGTATATATATAAGTATATATATATATATATATAATATAAGCATATATATATATAATATAAAGCATATATATATATATATAAGCATATATATAAAGATATATATATAAGCATATATATATATATATAATATATATTATATATATATATAAGCATATATATATAAGCATATATATATATATATATATATATATATATATATATATAAGCATATATATATATGCATATAACTGCAATGACCGCGCAGTATATAAATGAATAGAAACGACATAAGTGTTAAGGAACGTTTCCGCACACGAGGAAGAAAGATAACGAATAATGAAAATGAGGCGAACGCCCGGGAATCGAACCCAGGGCCTTCCAATTGCCGGTTGGATGCTCTACCATTATGCTACGGACCTCACTCAATCACAAATCGAAATTCTCCCACATTGTGATTGAGTGAGGTCCGTAGCATAATGGTAGAGCATCCAACGCGCAATTGGAAGGCCCTGGGTTCGATTCCCGGGCGGTTCGCCTCATTTTTCATATTCGTTATCTCTCCTCCTCGTGTGCGGAAACGTTCCTTAACACTTATGTCGTTTCTATTCATTTATATACTGCGCGGTCATTGCAGTTATATGCGCATATTCACGATTTGCGAGGGTGCCTCTCAGGGCATGGTTTCTGCCCTATGTGGGAGAATTCGATTTGTGATTGAGTGAGGTCCGTAGCATAATGGTAGTAGAGCATCCAACCGGCAATGGAAGGCCCTGGGTTCGATTCCCGGGCGGTTCGCCTCATTTTTCATTATTCGTTATCTCTCCTCCTCGTGTGCGGAAACGTTCCTTAACACTTATGTCGTTTCTATTCATATATATATATATATATATATAAGCATATATATATATATATATAAGCATATATATATATATATATATATAATATATATATAATATATATATATATATATAATATATATAAGCATATATATATATATATATATATAAGCATATATATATATATATACATATATATATATAAGCATATATATATATATATAAATATATATATATATATATATATATAAGCATTAATATATATAAGCATATATATATATATATGCTTCACGTGTTTTATTGTGAAATTCATCCCATATATATATATATAATTATATATATATATATATATATATATATATATAATATATATATATATATATATAAGCATATATATATATATTATAAGCATGATGAATAAAACCACGAAGGAAAAAGAAACACAAAGGGGTGCTCAAGCGCTTTCGTCTAATGAACATCCTCAGGAACACTGGAGTGAAAGGACAGATCAAGGCAATATATAGGTTACAAAAATAAACATACATACATACACATTCACATATATATACATATATTATATATATATAAATATATACATATATATAGTAAGCATAGAAAAAATTGTGGAGGAGCCAACATTTATATGGTCACAGAAGAATAAAGAAATAAAATAAATATAAATATAAATTGAGAAAAAATTAATTACAAAATAGTGCCTTAGTGATATATATGTCACAGCCTAAATAATCATAAAGAAATAAACAGGCAAATAAAAAAAACCATAAATACATATACATACATATATATATATATATACATATATATACACATATATATATATATATTATATATATATATAAGACACTTTTAGCACTTTGGCCGACCTTCCATATAAATTCAAATGGCTTTTTTATGGAACAGGTCACAAAAGAATAAAGAAATAAAAATAAAAATAAATATGTAAGTGGAGTCAACCAATTCAAGCTCACGTGTCACTTTCGTGAAATAATTTTCATATATAAGCATATAGATATATATATATAAGCATATATATATATATATATAAGCATATATATATATATATAAGCATATATATATACAGGGTGGCGGAAAGTAGCTCCCTATTTTGGATTGGTAAAAAAATACATATATTATCCATTTATTTCAGAAGAAATAATATGAAAAGGTAGGCATACATGGTAGGTTTTCTCTAAATTCAATGTGGGCTCCAACTCTTTCCACCAGCTTCTGGAGCCGCCCAGGAATGGCGTCCACTGACTTTAGCAGGAACTCCGCGGGATGGAGGACATGACTTCCCGAATTCGGTCCTCCAGTTCTTCCAATGTCCTCGGTTTGGTGCGGTAGACTTCTTCCTTTACCCACCCCCAAAGAAAGAAGTCGCAGGTGTCAAGTCGGGGCTCCTGGCTGGCCATTGATGTGGACCACGACGACCATCCAACGCCCAGGGAAGTGGGCATCCAGCCACTCACGGACAACAAGAGCGATAGTGCGGAGGGGCGCCATCTTGCATAAATATCAGATCGTCGATGTTCTCCCATGTGCTGACAACCGGCCAGACCTCGTTTCGCAACATAGCAAGGTACGTCAGCATTCATGGTGTTGCGCAGAAGGAACGGGCCCACAACCTGATCTGAGGTCATACCACACCACACCGTTACACTGAACCGATTCTGCCGTTTTTCAGCGGTAAACCGTGCGACTTCTTTCTTTGGGGTGGTAAAGGAAGAAGTCTACCGCACCAAACCGAGGACATTGAAGAACTGGAGGACCGAATTCGGGAAGTCATGTCCTCCATCCCGCCGGAGTTCCTGCTAAAGTCAGTGGACGCCATTCCTGGGCGGCTCCAGAAGCTGGGAAAGAGTTGGAGCCCACATTGAATTTAGAGAAAATCTACCATGTATGCCTACCTTTTCATATTATTTCTCTGAAATAAATGGATAATATACGTATTTTTTTACCAATCCAAAATAGGGAGCTACTTTCCGCCCACCCTGTATATAAGCATATATATATATATATACAGGGCGTCCCAAAAAAATGTATACACACTTTAAATAATTATAAAGGCAGTGTTTATTAAAATACATTTCATTTTCAAAATGTAATAGAATCTACAGACATTATTTAATTGTTTTGTCAACGCCTGTTTTCAAACTGACGTCCGTTCTGATCCAGGCACTGCTGATAACGCGAAGCAATGGAATCGCAAACATCACGAAACATTTCGTTTGGTATTTGTGTGCATTCTCGTTCAATGGCTGCTCTCAATTCAGCGACTGTTGCAGGTTTTATAGCGTAGACTTTGTCTTTTAAGTATCCCCATAAAAAAAGTCTAGTGGTGTGAGGTCTGGTGAACTCGGAGGGTATTCTACGAAACCCCTTCGTCCAATCCACATCCACATCGTGCCAAGTACCACTCACAATACTCCACTCTTCGGTCCGGATCATCTTCATTAATAGCATGGACTAATCTTGGAATGTAACTTTTCCATTGACAGCGCTTCAAAATGGGTTGGACAGACGATTCTGAAATTCCCACCTCACGACTCGCTTGCGCACAGATTTTCTTGGACTTTGGTGATACGTTTCCAGTACTCTTTCTTGCTTTGTGGGGCTTGTCGATGTCCGTGGTCTTCCGGAACGCTTCTTGTGGACATTCTGAACAGTTCCATCGGCTTCAAACTTATCTCTAATTCGAGTGATGGTAAGTCGCGTTGGGGATCTGTTTGAAACTCCCTCCTAAACTGTCTTTGCACTTCAACTGCGTTTTCACACTTCCAGTAGCATTTTAGAATGAATTTCCTTTGTTCAAAGCTTAGTCTGACTGCCATTATTAATTCTAATGGGTTTAACTTGGAAAGAAAGAAACATCAATGAGCTATCAGCTGTTAAAGTGTGTATACATTTTTTTGGGACGCCCTGTATATATATATATATATATATATATATATATATAATAAAGCATATATATATATATAAGCATATATATATATATATAAGCATATAATATATATATATAAGCATATATATATATATAAGCATATATATATATATAAGCATATATATATATATATATATATATATATATATATATATATATATATATATATATATATAAGCATATATATATAATATATATATAATATATATATATATATATATACATATATATATATATATAAGCATATACATATATATATATAAGCATATATACATTGATGTGGACCACGACCACCCATCCAACGCCCAGGGAAGTGGGCATCCAGCCACTCACGGACAACAATGGCCAGCCAGGAGCCCGACTTGACACCGTGCGACTTCTTTCTTTGGGGGTGGGTAAAGGAAGAAGTCTACCGCACCAAACCGAGGACATTGGAAGAACTGGAGGACCGAATTCGGGAAGTCATGTCCTCCATCCCGCCGGAGTTCCTGCTAAAGTCAGTGGACGCCATTCCTGGGCGGCTCCAGAAGCTGGTGGAAAGAGTTGGAGCCCACATTGAATTTTAGAGAAAACCTACCATGTATGCCTACCTTTTCATATTATTTCTTCTGAAATAAATGGATAATATACGTATTTTTTTACCAATCCAAAATAGGGAGCTACTTTCCGCCCACCCTGTATAATATAATATATATATATATATATAATATATATATATATATATATATATATATATAAGCATATATATAATATAATATATAAGCTTCAACGTCCGGAGCGTGCTCGTCGCGAAGCTGCCAGAGAGACGACCCCGAGGAGGATGGGCGACCTTCAGCACCAGTCGACCTTGGGGAGCCACTGCAAATCCGGACATCTCCCCTGCCCCCTGTTTCGGGGGGCGCGGCCTCAGGCTGTCCCCCGGACTGGGTTCCATGGGTCTCAACCCAACTATCTCTCTCTCTCTCTCCCTACACGCAACACTATCCTCTCATTTCCGTTTTTCTAGCTCATGGGAATGATGTCCCGGCCATCATCTCCCTTCTCCTCCTACTAGCCGGTGACATTGAACCCAACCCAGGACCCCACACGTACACATGCCCTACCTGCCAACATCAAATCAGGCGAACTCAATGGTCAATCCGTTGCTGTCAATGCTCGGAATGGCTACACCTCTCCTGCACATCACTACCCTCAGTACAATTCCACACACCCCACTGGGCATGCCAGCACTGTCTAGCTAACCCTCAACGCAACCAACCACACATACCTCACCCCAAACACTCACTAAACATTTTACAAATAAACATTAATGGCATCAAAAACAAACACCAGGAACTCAACTCTCTCCTCCACACATATAATATACATATAGCACTTATCCAAGAAACTAAACTCTCACTAGACACCAGGCTCCCAGCCTTCAACAATTACTCAACATTAAGACAGGACACTATCCCCACAGAACATGGGCTTATCACACTCATCCATAAAGACATCCCATACACAAATATAACGCAGCACACACGCGCCCTCCTCAATAATGACCCTACCCTAAAAATCCAGACTAAAAATCAAAATCAAATCCTCCACTTTTCACATCTCAAACATATACATACCCCCCCCTACCTCTGCTCACTGCCCCACGCTACGAGCCCCCCCTGCAACCACTTACACAATACGAGAAACCACATCGGGGAGGCGACTTCAATGCTCATCACCCGACATGGCTCTCCTCTCACATACCAGACGCTCGTGGCACGCTACTCCTAGATGATCTTCATACATACATCCTCAACAATAGGAACCAACCCACACGCAAACCCTTGCAACACAACCAACAACACACCTCCCCAGACATTACCTTCTGCTCACCATCCCTACACACACGCACAACATGGCAGACATTACACCACCTCCCCTCCGATCACCTCCAATACTAATCACCTATCAACACACACACCCCATCCACACAGCCTTCAAACAAACATACACGAACTACAAACATGCAAACTGGCCTTCTTTTACAGGATACATTGAAAGAGCTTCAGGAATTCTCCACTACTAACTTCCCCCCTATAGACAAGGCTACCGCCCACATAAACAACACTATCACTCGCGCTAGCAAACAATTCAACCCACAAGGACACAGGAAACACTTCAACCCAAATTTCTCCCCACAAATACACAATCTAATCAAACAAAGAAACTCATTACGCCAGAAACACAGTCCCACTGCAGAAGACATTGACCTCATACACCACCTTAACACTGACATCACAAATCTAATAAACACTAAACAGTCAGAAAACTGGGAATCCTATTTAACTACACTCAATCACAAGACCAACAGCACCCAACTTTGGAAAACCTTGAAAAAAATCCACACTTCACATACTAACCCATCCCCCACACACGAAGCTCTCCTTTCCAACTGTAACCAAATTCCATCCCCACAAAAACACTGCAACCTACTCATGCACCACTACTCAAAAATTAGCCATAAAATCAGTTCCCAATAATAGAAAAATCCTCAAAAACATACGGAAACTCTCGGCCGACCCACAACAACCACATCCATTTACACCCCCAAGGCACAGCTGCAGCCATAAAATCCCTCAAAAACTCTCATCCCGAAGGCCCAGACCACATTTCAAACATTCATCTCAAACACCTTGGTCCAATTGCTATTGCAGCCCTCACAAACATATTCAATTACTCCTGGCTTCACAATATCATACCCTCTACCTGGAAGCTGGCACACATCATCCCGATACTGAAATCCAATAAACCCCCCAACCTACCTGCTTCATACCGGCCAATCTCCCTTCTCTCAACCATTTCCAAAGTCCTCGAAAAACTGATATTAAGACGCATACAACCACACATTACATTTTCACAAACCCAACACGGCTTCAGGTCCGCCCACTCCACCACAACGCTTCTTACAAACCTAACCCAACACATCTTAGATGGCTTCAACCAACTATCCCCCCCTGCCCGCACAGTCCTTGTTGCCATCGACATCAACAAAGCTTTCGACACTGTCCCACGCCACATTCTTGCACAAAAGATTATTGATCTCGACATCCCCACCAATGACAAGAAATGGCTTACTAATCTCATTGCAGGCCGACTTGGCAAAGTCATACACAAACAACACTCATCCAAAACCTACAGACTATACAATGGCGTCCCACAGGGCTCCATACTCTCTCCAATCCTCTTCATGCACGACCTCCCACAACCTCTCTCCCCCCATGTCCACGTCTCCTCCTATGCAGATGACCCGACCATAACAGCACAACACCATAACCGTAACACCGCCACACGCCTGATCCAGCAGTACATTACCAATCTGGAACTCTGGCTGACTAACAATAGGATGTCAGCATCCCCTCAAAAATCCTCCATCACCCTCCTAACCTCAGACCGCCACGAATCCCAAGCACACCCGAGAGTCACCCTCATGGGACATCCCCTACCTCTAAACAAAACCCCAACAATCCTTGGCTCACCCTAGACACACACACGTCCTTTTCCCCTCACATATCAAACATTTGCTCCAAAGCAACAAAAAACTCAACGCTCTCAGAACACTCACCTCCACAACATTCGGTCAACAGAAGGAATCCCTCAGTATCCTATACAAACAGTTTGTACGTACTACCCTAACTTACGCTGCCCCCGCCTGGTCCCGTCCATCTCCCACACAAACCAGAAAAAGATACAGACCACACAAAACAGAGGTCTCAGAAGCATTACTGGCTGCCTCCGAACCACACCCATCCCACATCTACATGCAGATACGAAAATACTCCCCATCGAACACCACATGAACATGACAGGGACTCAATTCTTCTCCAGAGCACTGGCCCCAGACCACCCCTGTCACCATCTCACATTACACAATCCCCCACCCGCAACAAAAAACGTACTCCTGCTGCTCACTATTCACAGCTACTGAACAATATCCCCCCCCCTCCCCTAAACATCAACCCCATTAAACATCACACAGAATTCACCCGGAAATACCTACTCGACCAACCACACAACACTGTCCTTCACGATACTCCCCCTGTAATCCATCAGAGCGAACAAACCCTCCCAAGGAAGACAAGAGTTACTCTGGCCAGGCTCCGTTCAGGCCACCACCCCTCCCTCCAACAATACAGACACAGACTCCACCTAGCTGACACCTCCACCTGTCAAAAATGCTACCTCCACCCTGAGGACACAGAACACCTACTCTTACACTGCCACACCCTCTCTCAACAAAGACAACTCCAACATTACCTCTCTACGAGACCTATGGACCCGTCCCACGGTGGTCGCGGGATACCTGAGCGCCGCCGGGTTCGCATAAGAGAACCCGGGGGCTACGAAGTAAGTAAGAAGTGTGTGTATATATATATATATATATACCCCCGCAAGGGGGTTCTAAGCTCGTGCTCTTGAGTGCTCTTTGTGCTCGTTTGTACGTGCTTGTTCCTGGAGGTTTCACGTGCGCCCTCCCGGCCCTAGCACCCAAGGATGATGGGGCTCGACCCTGCAGTCCTTGGTCTTTTTCCACTTCGACTGTCCCCTCCACCCTCTCTTTTTCCTCTGTCTTTCCTCTCACTTTTTCTTTGTTTTTCCGCTGAGATATGCCCTTTAAATAGAGGCGAATCGGTTCTTCCTGAACTAAAAAAAAAATAAAAATATATATATATATATATATATCCCCGCAAGGGGGTTCTAAGCTCGTGCTTGAGTGCTCTTTGTGCTCGTTTGTACGTGCTTGTTCCTGGAGGTTTCACGTGCGCCCTCCCGGCCCTAGCACCCAAGGATGATGGGGCTCGACCCTGCAGTCCTTGGTCTTTTTCCACTTCGACTGTCCCCTCCACCCTCTCTTTTTCCTCTCACTTTTTCTTTGTTTTTCCGCCGAGATATGCCTTTTTAAATAGAGGCGAATCGGTTCTTCCCGAACTTAAAAAAAATATATATATATATATATATATATATATATATATATATATATATATATACACACACATATATATATATATATATATATATATAGTCAGGGTAAGCGGTGCATGCGCCGCCTACACAGTTAAAGGTCAAATTACAAACAGTGAATGAAAATATAATATATATATATATATATATAGGGTGTCCCATAAGTCCGGCATCATAGGAAAAATAATAAAAAAAGGCAAAACAAAAGCTTTTATTTACAGAACGTGTTCAATATGTCCACCATTGCTTTCAATACATAAATTCAGACGTGATACCCAGTCAGCAAGCACACGGTGAATGATGTCAGGAGTAATGGTGTTACATGCCCCAATAATGCGCTGCCGCAAATGTTCAACACTCCTAATTTTCTCTGCGTATACCAACGCTTTCAAGTGGCCCCAGAGATAAAAATCTAGTGGCGTGAGATCCGGGCTTCAAGCTGGCCATTCCACAGGCCCTCGACGTCCTATCCAATGACCAGGGAATTGTTGGTACAGGTATTCCCTTACTTGGGTGCTGTAATGTGCAGGAGCGCCGTCTTGCTGGAACCATGTTGGGAAATTTCCTTCTTCGTTCAAGACACTGGGAAATGCTTCTTATTGGGACTTCTGTTAAAATGAGCCAGGATAGCAGTCGCTGTATCATCGTCAGTGGACCTCCTTGAAGGTCCACTGCGTGGTTTATCTTTTATGGATCCTGTTTCCTTAAACTTTGCAACAAGTCTGCTGACACATCTCTGTGTTATTGGCTCGCGGTCTGGATGCAGTCTGTTAAATTCAGCAGCGGCCTCTCTTTGACTCCGATTTCCTATGAGTAGAATTATCTGGATTCGTTCTTCCTTGCTCACAGACATTATGGCCTGTAGAAAGAGAAAAATATGAATTATGGTTTGTAGAAATAGAAAAATATGAATTTCTCCTATGATGCCGGACTTATGGGACACCCTGTATATATATATATATATATATATACAGTATATTTACACCTGAAATCCGTTACTGCATATAAATGTGCGATAATATACAAGCCCACTAGTTGGAAGATGTCACTCACGAAAATAAGAGAAGCACAATAGTTATCGGTGATCTGATGCTTTCTAGAGGCTAGAAATAAGGCAAATAAAATACTTGGTATTATTAAGAGAAATGATAGTCACAGAAGTAAGGAATTCATTAGTAAATTACATAATTATTATGTTAAACTTCATTCAGAAAACAGCATTAGTACTTAATTGATCATCGCACCATTGGCAGTAGGCCTATACTGGCTATACAGATACATAACTTGAAGATAAGCAACAGTGGTTAACCAAACTTATCTCTAGTTTAAGGTTAGAAAACTGAAAGATCAAAGAAATTGGTCACGTTTCATTTTGAGAGACGTTGAGGAAATGTGATAGAGATATTCAAAATGCTTTCAGGTTTAGCAAATTTAGATGTAAATAACTTCTTATTCGAGTTTAACAAAAGAACTCGAGGGCACAAGAAAATCAGGAAACAGATCTGTAGACTGGATGTAGAAAATTACTTTGGTCAGAGAAGATATTTGAAATGCCTTGCCATATAATGTGGTACATAATAGCTCCTTCATCAGATGCTTTAAAGAAACGGGTGTTTTCATAAATTAAAAATAATTATTTTGTAAATACTGTAATGTAAATTGGCAAGAATCCAGAGAGAAAGTAATGGGTAGTAATCGACTGCAAATTGAGACGGAAAACATCTTTTCAGGTAGGTACAATAAGAAACAAATAGTTAACTAGGAAACATCGAAAATAAATTTTTAAAAACCAAAACCACCATACTGTTCGGGCGTTTGGCACTTAAACTTAATCAAAATGTTATATTGAGTAACATGCGATAAGACCTTTAACTCGCATATATTTGAAAATCAAAGTTAATTACGAAACAACTAGGTTTATAATTAGAACATTGAACCTAGCAGAGAATAAAGTTCACTTACAAAATTCATTGATATGAGCTGTATGATTTTGCTTTAAGTTACATTAGTACAACATGGGCAGAATTTAAAATGTTTAAATATTTCCTACTAGTCGAATAGCCGTGCAGCGCTCTTGTATTTGGCTAAAAAGAACACTCGAAACATTGACCTGCAAACAGCTGTAACAGGAAAGAACTCGAACAGCAAGTTAATTTATGCAAAATCCATCAATAAGCCTTTATCACGAGGTAAAACGTTTGGTTTTTCTGTTTTAACTCTCCACTTATATACACTAGCGCAGTGGTTTCCAAACTGTGGGGCGCGCACTGTTGGCTAGGGAGGCTTTTTCTGGTTACCTCCAAAAATCCGATTAATAATCAGTGGCATAGCGAGGGTTCGTGGCGCCCGGGGGCAAGGGTAGGGAATGGCACCCCCCTCTCGAGACACCCCCCCTTTGGTCAATTTGGCACCCCTTTTGGTCAATCTTTGCGCCCCTTACAAATGCTTTATTTTTTATAATAAATTTTTTAATTTCTAAGAGCAAAAAAGTACATAGCTTTTTAAATTATAAAAATATCAACACCACCCTTGTAAATACTTGGCAACTTAACCTTTCAATTTTATTTTCAGAAACTGTGTATAAAAATATTCCCCTTCGTATACTTAATTAAATTATGCTTTACAGCTTTACATATTCATTTATTAATGGTTGTAAGCATTTGTAGACAAAGTTAATGTGCTTGTAAACCCTTTGCGTAATATTCACATTCACGATCTTCCTCTCTCTAAATGACTGATTCAGGTAATATTTTGAACGGATGGATTAGATAACGTCAATCAAATTAGTTCCACTATTTACTACCAGAAACCTGGTCTTTAATTACATTTTAGTAAACGCTAAAAATTTGCCTGCTGGTGCTTAAAGGGTTAACATATGTATTTTTAATTCCAGTGTATGTAATTATATTTATACATAATTAAACATTATTTTGGCGCAATTTTTACATATGTAAAGGTCCGCCACCCACTTCCAAAAATCCTAGATCCGCTACTGCTTGTATACAAAGATAAAACCATTTCTACTGTTTAATCAATATATTTTGAGTGGTTCAAAAGTTATAACCCGGATACGAGTGACGAACGAACAAACCGACAAGTGCAATGTAGTCCACTCCAAATTTATTTGGTCGGGAGCATAATTATCATCTTAATCAACTTTAAGAGAGATACTATGAAGAACTTTTACCAAACTTTATGCACCTTCAAGGATCGAAAAAAAATCTTCGTATAAACGTTTGGCATTGAACTGTATATAATTCGACTGGGTTCAGTAGCCTATCTTCGATCTATCAGCATAATTCCACATTCTTTCAAAGTTTTTAACTTTTTTGGCAGTTTCCTTTATTTTGTTGCCATTATATTCCTGCCGTTGTCGTCTTTGTGGCCGCTGCGTTACAAATGATTATAAATCCTGCCAATTTGTAAGGTTTTCCATCTGGGAACCATCTCGAGATCTAGCCATACCTTACTGTAAATACTCGCTAATGACTTTACTCTCGTCATAAAAGGAGGAGTGGAAAGTTAGAAAGTATCCAAATGTTCCTCCGATCCCCTTTACCTTTTTGCGGGCTCACCTCTCAGAGTTCTAATGGTTTTAATGGAGTGCGCCTAACGGAACAAAACAGAACAACAGCCTTACTTCAACAAAATCAACAGGGTGGTTCGCAAGAGAAAAAATATTTAGATGATCGGCACACACTGAAATTTATAAAAGAAAATTTAAAAAATGTAATTACTTGAATTACTTTTCTCATTTTTTTATAAATTTTATCAGGAAATTCTAAAAGATCAATCCTTGACAAAGGTAACCATTTATATGAACAGTATTATAAAAAAAATGAATTAGATCTATTTAAAGTACAGTGGTACAGTTGGATGGTGTCGTACTGAACAAACTCTCTCAATTTACAATGGGCCGAAGAAATGGACTTATACTTGCGGAATACTTAGTACCCACCTCGCCTATAGAAAGTTTTTTTTAATAATTTATTTCTTTAAAGCTTAATAATCAGTTTAGAAGTCCAGAAAGTGGCACAACGCCACTCCTAGATTAATATTACCAGTACCATAGGGAGTTGAACCTCCGACCTCATTGTCTTTACTTCGCTTATCGGAAAACAGTGTTACCCAGATTTATGGGCACTGGTACTTATGAGTTTAAGACAAGGATTAAAAATTAAACTGAACTTCCTCCTTACCGATCTCTCTAGGTTTATAATAATAATAATAATGTAGCAAATATCAATTTATAGATTTATTTGTATAAAATTGCCACACACAATTAGCTTATCTGAAAATGTAGCTCGCCACAATGCATTACGCTGCTTCATACCATACAATACTGACAAACTAATCAACACCTGGTGTGATACTAATTAACATTGTTCCCTGGTGTATAGCTTAAAAAAAAATAATAATTTAGAGCTGAAGACTCAAATTTAATAAATATGGTCTTAGTAATCAACAATATAAAACCCATACTATAGTAATGCTATATACAATATATAATTTCATACTTTATCTGTCCAAGTGTAGCGACCATTTTCCCATCTAATTTCCCTGTAACTTAAAGGTAAACCCCTCTCTCTTAATTCATTGGCTGGTTTGCATAAAATTTCTCTTATTTCTGCTCCTAAGCCGCAGTCAACTAACCCTTCATTAGCGAAAGCCTGCAACAAAGAAAATAAATCAACCATCAAACGACGAATTCAATGCCATTAACTGCTTAGAGATGTTAAGTATCACCAACATAAATAATTATTTTACAATTCAGCGTGTATGCTTTGCTGCAGCTTCGCAAAATAGTTTCAAATTAATTAACTGAGATTTATTAACTTTGTGTATGGTTTGAAATTGAAAACAAAGTTTGTCTTGCATCATGTGATGCAATTCAGGTACAACCATTCAAAATGCAGTATGTATGATAAAGTTTAACCTCCGTATATAAAGTAATACTTTACTAGTAAATGAAGTAGAACTTTTATACAATAATTTTTCAGGGGTCGATAAAGATTATGAAGGTTGGAGAACAAATCTCATATATGGTTGAATGTGATTTTTGAACAATCTTATTTGCTACTGATTTAAACACACCAAGGTAAATATGTTAGAAAACTAGAAAATCGTGAAAATGGGCGCGTGAACAGTGTCACAAAGAAAACGGGGCTACAACAGCTTTACAGCCGACTCGAGGTGGCACCCATAGTTTTCATTCAGCCACAGACCACTCTGAGAGAATTAACACAGAAAAGTATGAAGGCTCCACACGAATGATGAGGTGAACGTGAACTCCGAAAGTCACACGAACCCGAGTAATTAGAGAGTAGGTAGCCGGCCCAATCTCCTACACACAAGCCACGGTGGAAGTCGAACTCGGGCCTTCGCAGCCCGAGTCCAGTTTCCAACCAATCAAGCCACATTTATCAGCGAAAAAGCAAGACTGAATATTAAAAAGTACTCTGTCAAATTATGAGTTAAAAAACTAAACTACCATAACCTCGTTCTACCCGACTGCAAAGCTTATCGTTCAATCTCTATTAACTGTACTGAACTACTACATTCAAACTTTAATTGAGAATGAAAATTTATTTGTAAACCTTCAGTTCCAAACAGAATAACTCCTCTCTCGTTACTCTGACCCCGGCAGGTTACATTTCTCTTAGCTTCAGCACAACCTCCCAGTAATGTGTTACAGGGAGGGCAGTTTGAAGCTGTTTATCTATTACCAAAAGAAATACAAGCTCAAGATAAAAAAAATTTATAATTCCCCTTCAGGAAGATGAAGTGTATGTCAACTCTGAAAGCTCAAAGTTGCATAAACTTTAATGAGGTGGATTAATGACCTCAAAGAAATGTAAATCTGTTGGATATTTTACCAAAGACGGTCTTAAAAAATTACTTACCATAGGCATAGAGGGTCCTATTGCAGGTGGTGATACGGAACAGAATGGAAGAGTAGAAGTGAGAGGCGAGAGTGTGACGGAATAAGAGTCTGAAGAAGAGGAGAGGAGGGAAGAGAGATGTAAAACCGTCGTTGGAAGAACTGGACCTTGAATGTCAACGCTGTATTGCGTTTCTCCTTTTGAGGTTCGAACGGTACTCGCACTTATCTGTAACCAAAGCAAACCTTTGTCATTACATGAACTCTCTCCTTGGACTAAGTAACCGCAAAAAAGAAATTTAATTTAATAGATAAAACACGTGTACGTACACAAGAGAGAACATGCTGCAGTTGTTTAATGTCCTTCGTAACGGTTAAAGTCATAATGGAAGGGATTCACATCTTTATGTGGGATCTGACCACAGATTGCTACATCATATGAATATAATGGGTAACCCGCCTAACTCTACAGAAACTCAACGTCGCTAAACCTCGCTGACCTAGCGGGAAGCAGTGTTGCGACGTAGCCACGATGTAGCCTAATAAGCATATATATATAAACATTATTAAAGAAAAATTTGGTTCATGAAAAAGTATAGTTAGTATTTTATCCTTATTTCAAAGTTTTTACAGTTTTGTTGAAACCTTAAATCCTTACTTTAAGAGATTTTAGAGTACCTCCGTGGAATCCAACTGGAGATAGAAGAGTGGGAGGAACTCCTGCCAAAGCTCCTGTGGTGGAAATACAAGTGCCACAATTCAAGATAAAATTAATAAGTCCTTGCAGCTCCATATCCTCCACATAAACTAAAGACTGAGGCAATCCATCAACACCCTGAAACCTTTTCGTCTCCCTGCAACATGTTAAAAAGCACTCTTAACACATTCCAAAGAAATTCCAAAGTATATCTTAAAAGTTTTGATCATACGCTCACTGTAGTGAAATACTTCAGAAAAAGTCTAAAAGGTTCAATATACTCATGAAATATTTAAATAAAAACAAAATACTTTGAGAAGCTATTTTTATCACATACAAAAACAAGTGATCTTACGTTTTAACTTTAGTTTGGTTCAAACTAGGAAACTGTGACGTTTCGAGGCCTAACGTTTCCAAGAAGACCATAGGTTCTTCTTCCTCCATTCCATTAGTCTCTTTAAGAATAGTTTCGTTTTTGTCTTCTTGTTCCTCAAATAATTCATTTTCATCTTCAGTTTGACTAGATTTATCATAGAGAGGCATCGAAAATTCCACTCCTAGAAAGTGCGTTGGAGTTATTGGCGAGTCTCTAAAGCTCCTTGGTCTTATGGGGAAGTAAATTTAATTACACAACACACATTTCAATGAAAACTTAAAAAAAAAAAAATTCAAAATTAGACTGAAGTTAAATGCAGTTCAAATTTACTTTTAACAAATTAAAAACATTTCAAAATAATTTTAGAATATACGACGGTTGTTCAAAAAATAAGTTTACAAGGTGTTTTGAAGAAACTGTTTTATTACAAGACCAGTAATTATTACAAGTATTTCAACAACTTATTACTTCTCTACATGATCACCAAACAGATCCAAACATTTGTTGTAGTGTGGGACAAGCTTTCCGATGCTGGTCGAGTAAAATGTAGGGTCCTTAGTTTTTAACCAGTTTCGTACAGCCACTTCTGCATCAGGATCGTTTTGAAATTTTTTATCTCCGAGGTGTTCCTTTAGGGTTGGAAACAAATGGAAGTGAAGTCCCTTGGTGCAAGGTCAGGACAGGGGGGGGGATGATCCATGACTTCCCAGTGGAACAATGATTCCAAAAGTTGGCGTGTTTGATTTGCAGTATGAGAGCGTGCATTGTCATACAAGAACACCACACCTGCAGTAAGCAACCCGGGACGTTTTCTTCTGATAGCCGTGCGGAGTCGTTGTAAAGTTTCACAATAAGAAGTGAAATTTATTGTTGTTCCTTTTTGCATGAATTCAACGTGCAAAATGCCTTCATGGTCCCAAAAAATTGTTGCCATCACCCGACCAGCTGATGGTGCAATCTTGAACTTTTTGGTTCGTGGTGACCCTAGATGTTGCCACACATGCCTAACAAAATATTGTACTACCAACAACATTATTGTACTATGCATAATGCACCGGTAATTAACCTTGTAAACTTACTTTTTCAACAACACTCATATATATAACATTAGGAAAGAAGGCATACCACTGTACCTTCTCTCTTCATGGCGTCTCTAAACCCCCTTGTGGTAGGTGTGATCAGTGCGTGTGTGTGAGGAAAGCCTGCAGTACCAACAGCTCTAAACAGACAGGTGAAAGAATGTGCGCACACATAAAAGAAAGGACACTGGCGTACTCTTAACAGCTGGTACAAGGAGCGTAGACTCTCACTCCTAAAAGAGAAATATATCACCCATATAAGTAGAAGAGACACGAGTCACAGAAGAGTGGGCATTGAACACTACTGGAGAAGAAAGCAAATTAAAAATTAGGAATGGTAGGCAATGATGATAGTCTAGGTCACACAAACATACTTGGACTCGCAACTCTGCTGCTATGATAAAAAGTTTAACAAATTCTCCAAACACGAACTCTTCCTACAACTCCCATCATACATTGGATCTTGGTGGTCATCTTTTTTCTTGTACGAGGTTACCCAACAAAGTGATTTTAAAATATGATTACATACATACATTATAAAAAGTTTCATTTCCCAAGGATTTGGGGTGAGAAAGCAGAAAACAACAGGAGTTAGTGAAAAGACAGAGAGAAGGCGTACACGTACATTCATTCACACAGGCATCCAGGTGGACCAGCATCCAGTCGACGAACATGGCAAAATTCCACCCCTGCGGCGCTTCCAGGTCTTGTCAAAAATGAGAGAGAGAGAGAGTCCTGAATTTACTTCTAACAAACCGCCTGCATTCCAAATGACATGCTGCCACTTCTCGTGTATCACACATACAATCCGGGAAATGAGACACGAGAAGGCTCTCGTCCTTCATACCATACATAATTCATCAACAGGCTCACACCCCAGCCCTCACACACAACACCCTCCCATTCACAAAACTCCAGAATATCAAATCTTCTACCCTCAAACACCTGCACCACTTCGTCTCTCATTTGCTCATCATTTATCCCCCTTACATTCCACCCCGCTTCCCCACACCTGCCTGCAACTACATAGGTGGTCTGGGAAGCCGCAGTGCCCACGTCCGTGGCTATTCTTGCTTTTTGTGGGGAGAAAGAAAGCAGGCTTAGCCTACTAATCTAAGTGTCTAAGCTAATCAACAATGGTAGTGAGGAAGTACAGTATTTTTCATTCACAAATTATCAAGGTCTGAATGTAGTCACATTCATCACATTAAAATTTTCAATGTAGTAGTTTTAATTGAAGTCCAAACGACGAAAGCTAAAAGAATGCAAATTTACTAAAAGTAAATTTACTTAAAATTACTAAAATTTACTTAAAAGTTATACCATTCGGTATGAAGAGAATTAACAATCTTCTGATCAGAGCCAAATATTCCAGTTTGAGCCGATATCTTTTGCTTGTCTCTTGGGAAGAGGGTAATGAGAGGTAAACTTGGGTGTTGCCATAAGAGGCAACACTGATAGAACTGAGCATTGGTAGATGTATCAAGTGTCCTTCCATCTCTTGCTTCAGTTTCAGAGTTCAAACAACGCACGAATCCAGTTGTACCAGAAGCCTCTTCTGAAGTCTAGGAAGATCAAACTTGTCAGAAATATTTGTCAACTCCTTGAAAGAAAGCCATTTACTTCATGTTAAGTCTAGACACACAACTTCAAGTTAATGGTAACCAAACTCGTTTTCTTATGTCTTGGTTTATTAGTACTGTGAAGGAAGTTAATAGGAACAACTGGGGACCATTCCATGTAAAAATGTGGGACATGTAAAAAATCATAAATCCAAAATTTACATATCAAATCATCTAAATAGGAGGATAAAGATCCTATCTTAGCTTGCCTCCTGACCTAAATCTCTTCAATATCTAAATGCTCTGTACAAAAGGATAAAGGAAAAATGTAAAAAATGCTAACATTCATTTACACCAGTATGGAAGTTAAATAAACAAGTTAAAATAAAATGGGCTCAACGGAAGATATATTTTCCCCAAAATGTATTTAAGAGTGTATGAGTGTACATAGTTAAAAGAAGTCCAAAATATCTTTAGTTTTGCACTACATACTTAGCCTCGACACTTCAGTAGCAACACAAAATTTAATATACGTACACGTACAGTGTACACAGTATATATATATATATATATATATATATATATATATATATATATATATATATATATATATATATATATATATATATGCTGCAAACCCACAACCCTGATGAGGGGTAGCTCTGAATACATGAAAGGCCTTGCAATCATTTTTCTTTTTCCTTGTGGGTTTGCAGCATTCATTCATTTCATGTGTTTAATTGTGAAATTCATCCCATATATATATATATATATAATATATATATATATATATGATGAATAAAACCACGAAGGAAAGGAAACACAAAATGGTGCTCAAGCGCTTTCATCTAATGACATCCTCAGGAAGTGCTTGAGCACCATTTTGTGTTTCCTTTCCTTCGTGGTTTTATTCATCATAAATATTTTTCACGTGTTACTTTCGTGAAATAATTTTCATATATATATATATATATATATATATATATATATATATATATATATTTATTAGAGCCACCCCTTGAAAAACACATTTTCATTATAATATGTGTTTTTAGTTTAAATAATAACCTTTTAAGTATGCAGACAGTATTCCAAATTGTTAACACATGTAGTGTTCTCTACCTGAATAACAGAAACTGGAGATATGGGTTAATTTGGGGAGTAGGGGGAGGGGAGTATGTGAAAAGTGGGTTCAGTAGTGTTTCAGCAATGAATGTGGAAGGTTGTGTCAAGTGGTCAGGTGCATTAAATGTATGTTAAGTTAATGATAAGTTATTATATTTAAACCACTGTACGTGGAATATGCACTCATACACCCATATGAT
The DNA here is from genome assembly GCA_023014485.1 of Bathynomus jamesi. Classification (NCBI taxonomy): domain Eukaryota; kingdom Metazoa; phylum Arthropoda; class Malacostraca; order Isopoda; family Cirolanidae; genus Bathynomus; species Bathynomus jamesi. Next base: position 516,937 of record JAJOZX010001538.1, on the reverse strand, counting down.
ATTGTTTCTCAGCAACGTATTGTGATTCTTTTTATTAAATTAGTGTTTCTTTACAAGAATAACTTTTATGTACTGTAGGCTACGCAACATGGGTAAGAAATGTGTCCTATCACCAAAGAAGAAAGGTAGAATGCTCTCGCTGCTGACTGCAACTGATTATTCTCACAGAAAAATAGCCTGAGAACTGAATGTGTCACATGCGAGTGTTGACAGGATCGCATCAAAAATTAAAGTTGAAGGGGATAATCCAGAGCTGACTCCAAAAAGAAAGGGTAAATGTGGTTGGAAAAGGATAACTACACCTAGAGCCGACAGATGCATTGAAAAGAAATTAGTAAATAATAGGAGAAGCACTACTAACAAACTTAAATTGGAGCTGGAGAAGGAAAACATCAACATTTCAACAATGACCTTAAAAAGGCGTGCCAGGGAATTTGGATTGAGTAGTCACTGGCTAAGGAAAACACCAAAATTGACTCCAACAATGATCAAAAAACGCTTAAAGTGGGCTAAATACTACTCAAAGTTCACTGTAGATGACTGGAAATCGCTAAGTCACAATATTTCAGTGATCTTGTATGCTTATTTTGAGTACAGGGCTCCAATAAACCTTAGTGCCCCCACCCATGGCCTAAACCATTAGAGGTACAGTAAAACTAAACATACCTTACAAAGGAGAATTTAATCCTGCATTTAATGAGAAACAATTAAAACTTGGTGTTCCTGCCATTGGCTTCCAAGACAGCCTGAATTCGCTTTGGGTAGCTTGCCAAAAGTGACGTGAATAGATCTTGATCGTTACGCAAATTTGCTAAAACAGTTTCAATGTGTTGTGTCATTGTATCCTTCGAAAATCGATTTGCTGCAGGTTCTTGAAACAAGAGACATTCAACCTTGTCCTTTATAACTGATCCAATGTGTTCACAGACATTCACATTCATGTCTGGAGAATTTCCTGGCCATTCTTCATTCCCAAAGAAATCTATCTCATGGTTCCTCAACTGTTGAGTGGCTAATGCCTTAAAGCAGGGGGCCTTATCGTGCAGAAGTGTGATCTGATCGACATCCATAACATTATTTGGGTTTCTTAGAAACGGAATGACATGCTGGGATAGAATAATATCACAAAAATACTGTCCATCCCAACTCTGACCATTTGGCTTCAGCACCCACATGAGCTTCTTTGCAGTGAACAAAACAAACACACCAACACAGTCTGGACTTTTTAATAATTCGCGATAATGTTCATTGTCATAGATTTTATCTGGTGTTGTGGCTCACACTCGATCATTTTGGTAGTTAGGCCAACGTGTTACGTAAACAAAAAATTCATCAGAGACAGCTAAATGCATGAAATCATCCACATCCCAATCTTCAAGATAATGGGCAAACCACATTCTGTCATCGATGTTAAGTTGAGTTTTTCTTGGCTTTGGAAGTTCATGCCAAGGCTTTAAACCTTGCCTATGACAGTAGAGTCAAATGATCTCACCACTAACGATCTTTCCTCTCAACACTTCGATCTCTCTAGAACAGAGCTTTCCAAACTGGTGTGTCGCGACACATTAGTGTTTTTTGTATTTTGAAAATTTTGATTTTTCTATCAACAAAATTGGCTACAAGATAAACCACCTACTGAAAAATTATCTGATATTTGATAACAAAAATTAATTAATGTGTTGTGAAAATTGTTATGCTTAAATAGTTTGTCACCAACTTTAAAAGTTTGGAAAGCTCTGCTCTAGAAAGTTTAGCACAGCTGTTTTTCCACTTACGCATACCACTTTCAATGATGTCCTTTGTTTCCTGAGAGAGTGGCAAATTTGGACACCCAGATTTGGTTGTATCCATTTCACATTTATCCAAAGTTTTATTCCAATTTCTTTTGATGAAGTCCTCACTTCTTCGCAACTTTTTGGCAACCCATGAACGTGTTATAAAGGTGGCTCCAGCATCACAAGCTTCCCAAAATGTTATTGCTCATATGCGATCTATCACACATTGCCTCTCCAAATCACCAATTAATTGAGAAGCCATTATATTATCACTTTATCAGCTAGAGTAATTTTAATACCTGCAATAAATAAAAAATTTTATATATTTTTATAATCACTAAAAACTATTTCGATATAAGTAAATATGTAAGCTGCAAATGGGGGGACTAAGGTTTTTTGGAACCCCTTAAAATGTATTATTTTGATATTTGTATGACAAAGCACATTTCATTTTGGTTGCAATCATTTCTTTCTTTTCATTTACAGGTGTGTTTCAGTGACGAATCCACATTCCTAGTCATGTCTGATAAATCACAGTATGTTAGGCGAAGTGTTGGTGAGGAATATCATCCAGACTGTGTCGTAAGTACGGTTAAGCATCCAACATCTGTCATGATATGGGCAGTGATAAGCGGTAAAGGTACTGGACGAATTTACATTGTTGAGGGTACTATGAGGCAGGACCAATACTGAAAGGTTTTGGAAACAAGACTTATTCCACAGATCGCCGACTGGTTTCCAAATGGTGAGCCATTCCATTTTATGCAAGATTCGGCCCCATGCCACACTGCAAAGTCAGTTAAAAGTTTTCTGGCTGAAAAGAATATTCCTCTTGTGGAATGGCCAGGAAATTCTCCGGATATGAACCCTTTGCTTATGTTAAAGTTATTTGTAAGTTGAATAATAGCAGACTCAAGAATATTTCTATTAACAATGTTGCTAGAGTGAAACCAAACTGAAGCATTATTCCAATCAATACAATGGGATAACTCTGACAAATGGACAAAAAGGGTACTGGACAACTGTCCCATTCTAACAGAATATTGATGCCATTTTACATGCATGTGCAAATCCTTTCCCATCTGACCAATGTAAAAGGAATCACTCTAGCAACATTGTTAATAGAAATATTCTTGAGTCTGCTATTATTCAACTTACAAATAACTTTAACATAAGCAAAGGTCATTTTCAACTCAATCCTGTTGTTTTGAATTCATTCAGAACAGATTTAGACAAGAAGGGCAGAGTGCTAAACTTTTGGTAATTTTCCCTTATAAATTTGTATGCTCCTCTTACAATTTTTATTTTTCAATTTATTTTTTATTTTTATATATTTTTTTTTTGTGACATATATCATTCAGGCATTATCTATAAAATTGGTTGTAAACAATCCATTTGATCTTGTATTGAATTCGGGCAAAGTGTTAAAATTGGTAGTTTTTCTTACAAATTTGTATGCTCCTCTCTCAATTTTTATTTCTATATTTACTATATATACACATATATTTTGTAACCTATATATAGTCTTGAACTCTATTTACTTCAGTGTTCCTGAGGATGTCATTAGACGAAAGCGCTTGAGCACCACTCTGTTTCCTTTCCTTCGTGGTTTTATTCATCATAAATATTTTTCACGTGTTACTTTTGTGAAATAATTTTTATCGTCAATTCGTATCGAGGGAGAGTGGTACATATCTCAGCAAGACAGTGGGTGGGTGGTGTCACTGGGTTGGGGATGGTAGACTAGAGGGGTGAGTAAGGTTTGGTTGCTGGATAGGCGGTAGGATGGGTATGGACTTAGATGCGATGAAGCAGATGGGAATGGGTGAGGAGCAGCAAAATTGCTTCCACTGAGAAGTGGGGGCCTTCGGCGAGTATGGATTGTAGACGCTTGGGTATGGAAATACTGGACAAAAGAGGGAAACACCTGCGATGAAGAGCGGACACGTTCGGGCATTCAACCGGGTGTATGATGGTGATAGGGTATGGCGGGTAGGGCAGAGCAGGGCTGGCTATTCAGCCAGTGTAATGCGTGTGTCCCCTATGCAGAGATGGGCTAAAATCACTTCTTTATGGTGGGACTGGTGGAATGAGGAGGCCCAGTATCCTAACTGCAGTTTGATCTAGTAGAGTTTGTTGTGTGTGGCCTGGTCCCATTCCCATTGCCTAATGGAGTGGAAGTGGGAGCAGAGAGTAGGAAAGAAGTCGGAGAAAGGGAGGGGCTGGGAGGAGGCTGGCAGTAACCAGGCCATCTTTGCTGTGCGATCCACCTCCTCGTTACCCTGGATGCCGACATATGCTGGGACCCAGCAGAAGGCAATTATCTTGTGTCGGAAAGTTGTTAAAAGGTGGAAGGTTTGCTGGATGGTACAGATGAGTGGATTGGGAGGAGGGGGTGGGAGTTAAATCTCTTGAGGGAGAGAAGAGCACTTTCGGAGTCTGAATAAAAGACAAGAGCTGGGTGCGCACAATGTCAAGAGCTTCCATAATCGTGAAGAGTTCTGCTGGGAAAACTGAGGCCTCCCGGGGCAGGCTAACGCCTCAAGAAAGTGGCCAGGTCCAGTATCACTGCTGAGGTGGCCGTACCAGCCTCTGAGTGGGAACCATCTGTATAAATGGGGACAGAGTCCAGGTGTTGGGTTGCGCATTCTCGGAAGTGACC
>JAJOZX010001538.1:265000-505000 GCA_023014485.1 Bathynomus jamesi | reverse complement strand
TGATAGTAGAAACTAGAAGCACAACTCCGTAAAGATTGGAGATCAATGGGCCCATTAAATCATTTGGAATTCATTTGGTCACAAAATAATTTTTGGTTTAATTTGACTATCTCAAAGGAATGCTCATTTTGTTACACTTGAAATCAATATTATAATCCAAAAAATTTAATATGCACATGTAACGTTTTGTTTATAGCTATTATACATTCATGAATTTGTTTCAGGTCAATGATTCATCTCATGAATGAACTGGTTGAAGCTTTCCATTCTACTGACAGTTATGAGAGGAAACTCAAAATATTGACATTATCTCCATTTACCATATCAAAAACTATAAATCTATTTCAGACAACTGAATATTTAGTTAAGAAAAGCAGAAATATAAAACAAAGACTTGGAATTATTTCTGAAATTGAAGCCATGTCAAAAGGAAAAGTAATAACTAAAGGTACTAAAGATTCTGTTCAGAAATTTTTCGAATCAGATGAAATTAGTCGTTTGTGCACAAAAGACTGCCTGAGTATCAGAAATGAAAGTGGGTATAAAGAATCTGTGCAGAAAAGACGTGTTAATGAATCTAAAAGAAGCTTTTAGTCCCCGTAAAAATAATCCAGATAGTCCCCAAATTGGCTTCTCTAGTTTTGCCAGCCTTCACCCGAGACATTGAATTTTAGCTGAAGCTGCTGGTACCCATTGTGTGTGTATGTACATACCACCAGACTGCCAAAATACAATTCTCAGCTTTGGGTGTCAAAGGGTTGGAATACACAACTCTTATGGAGAAAGCAGTGTGTGATGTCAACAACAGGAATTACATGATGCAAATATGTAATCTCTGTCCAAAAGAACAAGGTATTAAGAAGTTTTTGCTCACTTTTCAGTGTTAATGATCCTGAATGTGAGGAAATAAAATATAAACAATGGGTTACGACAGATCGATGCAATATGGTTGAAAAAACGGAAATCTGTAGATGATTTTATAAATTCATTAAGCACAAAAATTGTCAAATTGACACATCATCACTTTATAGCAAAGAATCAGAGTGCATTTCTAAAAAACTTGAATAATAATTTAAATAGCCATACAGCTGTAGTTCTTGGTGACTTTTCAGAAAACTACTCATTTGTAGTACAGGATGTAGCCCAAAGTTTTCATTGGGAAAATACCCAATGCACAGTGCATCACTGTGTGTTATAAGGAACCAGAAAGTAATGAAACAAAACATTCAAGTTATTGTTTTTTACCTCCAAATACAAAACATAACACTACAATGGTTTACACTTTTTTAAATACACTCATACCTATTATTAGAAAATCCCACCTTCATATCAAAAAATTACATTATTTTACTGATGGATGTGCAGGACAATATAAAAAGTGTTTCAACTTTGTTAACATTTGTAAACATGAAGATTTTGGGCTGGAATGTGAGTGGCATTTCTTTGCCACAAGCCAAGGTAAGAGCACTTGTGATGGGATTGGGGGTACAGTGAAAAGATCTGTAGCCAGAGCGAGTATGCAGAGAACATTTGCAAATCAAATATTAACACCAGAAGACATATTTGAATTTTGTTCAAACATTATGTGACAGCATAAATTTTTTTTTAATAAATTCTGAAGAAATTGAAGCTTTGGAAACATTTTTAAGTGACATGAAAAAAGTATGCAGCTAACAGGAACACAAAAATTCCACAGATTTGTACTTATTAATGCAAATAACAAAAACATTTGAATTATCTTCTGATGAAGTTGGTGAGGTGAGGATTATAAGCAAAGCTTTTCTGGGTGAAGATAATGTTGAAGTTAATCCAAAAATAGGAGAGTACAGGAATACCCTGCTTTACGATGCTTTGTTTTACGAAACCCCGGGTTTACGAAATTGTATTTGCGCTAAATAAAAAATTAAATGAAGAAATATAAGACAAAAATAAAATGCGTACGTCGCGCATACCACAATCTAATATTCTGCATTACAGCAGTGCTTAGTTAGCTCGATTTTAAGACAAAAATAATATGCTTACGTCGCGCATACCATACTGTACTGTACTCTATTACGTATTCTTTTCGTACATTGCAATTACAGTACCCATCATCAATTATGCCAAAACGAAAGAGTGATAGTAAAGACTGTGACGTTAATCAGAAGAAACGAATCCAAAAGCATGTCTACTGACGCATCTATTAATGAAAACTAAATTTGCATATGTAATGTTTTGTACTATTTCTTTGTTCATTGCTTACATTTTTATTGTATTTCTTTGTTCATTACTTTAGTTTGTATTATTTCTTTGTTCATTGCTTTCATTTCTATGTTAATAAACATTTTTTTCTGCAAAATTTTCTGTTTTATAACCTTTTTTTTTCGATTTTTTAAGAAAAAAACGTAACCCAAAATATAACATTATATGTATGGGAAATAATGCTCTGCTTTACGAACACCTGCTTTACGAACGGGCGCTAGGAACGGAATAATTCGTAAAGTGGGGTATTCCTGTACATAGTTTGTACTTACAATGATCAGAAATGGTTGGGATTTGTACATTCCTATAATGAGGAATTTGATGACTTTGAGGCTAGCTTTTTGCATCCATCAGGATATAGTGTTTACTACTACTTTCCACAAATTAGAGATACATGCCACATATCAAGAGATAAAATTTTAGGTTTATTAAGCACACCAACTTTAAAGCCAGGAACAATGCGTATTCAATATGTTTTCCCAGAAAATGAGTTGGAAAAACTTGTGTAATTATGAATCAACTTGATGTAATGTGTGTGTTCAATTTGTATTTTTGCTATATATTTTCATCCATGTGAATACATCATTTGTAGTTCTCTGTTTTAGTCTGCAGGCATAAAAATGTCAAAATTTCACAAAAACTATGGGTCATAGAACTTTTTTATTTTGACCAGTGAAATCAGCACCCGTAAAAACTCCATATGTCAATTTTCATCAAAATCCGAGTCGGAGTGGTGACATGCATTGGGTGATCTCTCCTGGAATGCCCCGGAGGCAGGCATTGGAGGCTGAGCCATATATGACACTGCCATAGTCCAGCTTTGACTGGACCATAAATGTGTAAAGGCGAAGGAGAGAGCATCAGTCTGCGCCCCATATGGTATGGGAGAGGTGATCCAGGAGAGCGAGGGGACGTTGGAGAGATTGCTTCAGGTGTTTGAGATGGGGAACCCAGTTGAGCCATTGGTCCAGAATCATGCCCAGAAAATCGCGTGGAGGGTACCACCTCAAGAAGATTGCTGTATGACATGACATAAGGGATGGGAAGGGTTGTGGGTCTTCTGCTGAAGAGCATACACTTGGTCTTGGGGGTAGAGAGGCAGAACCCAACTGACATCACCCACCTTTCCACCCGATAAATGGAGAGCTGAATTTGCCATTGAACGACAAATGGCTCCCACCCTGCGAAGTAGATCGCGAGGTCATTCGCGTAGATGGAAGAATGGATGGTGGGTGGAAAACATTTTGAGATGGTGTTCATTACTATGGAAAAGCATAGAACACTGAGGATGCTTCCCTGTGGGACCCCGTCCTCCTGCACGAAGGTGTCTGAGAGGACTGGGCCCACCAAACTTTAAAGGTTCAGGAGGAGAGGAAGCCCCTGATGAAGGTTGGCAGGGCTCCGACAAGACCCAGATTTTTTTAGTTGACTGAGGATTATTTTCTGACAAGTGGTGTCGTAGGCCTTCTGTATGTCAAAAAAAACTTATAGAACGAACTGTCCACTGTCGAAGGCATTTTGTATGTCTCAGCTGAGGAGCAGGAGGGGATCAGTAGTGGAGCAGAATTGTCTGAAGCCAGACTGGGTAGCCTGGAAGTAATCACTATTTTCAAGGAGGAAGGATAGTTGCATAGCGACCATTTTGTCTAAGATTTTGCAGGCACAACAAATTAGGGTGATAGATCTTAGTTTGTTGGATTGAGGGGATCTTTTCCAGGTTTGGGAGTGAGGATTATATGGGCTTCCCTCCACCAGGAGGGGAAGGTGCCCTCTATCAATATGCAGTTGTACAGGTCTAGTAGGAAAATTTATAAGGTAGGGTGGATGTGCTGGATCATGATGTACGGAATACCATCTGGGCTGGGGCAAGGGGATCTTTGAGAGGCCAGTGCCGCCTGTAGTTCACGCATGGTGAACAACTGATTGTAGGTGCTGTCTAGGGATGAAGAGAAGCTATTGTCAGGGGCAGGTATGAGGGAACTGTTCACGGAGGAAGAAATGGCGGCGAAGGTAGAAGCTAGGTGGTTTGCCATAGATTTGGACTCGTATAGAAGTCCGTCATTAGTCCGGAGAACCAGGGATCAGGAGGGGACATGTCGCCTCTCGACACCCGGTACCTTCTTTCAGATGGTAGAAGGTGGTGTGGTGGTGATGCCGGACACAGGCATGCCAAGAAGCTCTGCGCACTTTCTTCATTGTACAGCAGGCGATGGCCCTGGCCCGCTGCATATCCGTGCAATGGACACACACACACACATTATATATATATATATATATACACACACACACGAGTATATATTGGTCAATCAATGTAATCACAGCTTTGGTGAAATGAATATAAAGTTGAACATTTTTTTACATAGAGCACCATCCCACCCATACACCCATTTCAGGGTATGAGCAACTCTGAGTAGCATTGGCAAGCAAACAGGAGGTCAATGTACTGATGAGGAATCCATAAGAAGTTCATCACCAGTGAAAGCAACAATGCTGTGTGTTATCCCAGTTCAAAGAATATAGAAAATTTGTATTTGTATCTGTGCAATTTTCATTAGTTTGTATTACAGACAACTAATTATTTTCAGTCCAGGTGCATGATTCTTCAGGAGCAAAATGCACCTTAAGTTTGTATTTCTTCCCCAAGACAGCACAAATTTACTTGTATCAATCACAGTCACACTCGTACTACCTCAGACTTGCTCTACACAAACTGGAGCAAAATCTACAAGTATCCACAATCGCAAAACCTCCATATATAGGCCTGTATTTTTACCTATCCTTATTCTGTTTATTTTATGTTCATCAGAGTTCCCTAGTTTTTTTTCATTAAATCATTAATATTGAATTTTGGAAATTGATTCTTTAATCACACGAATCTGTCCCATTTGTACACATCGATGTGGAGAGTCAAATCAAGCTCTCTTTAAACAAAACCCGAAGTCTGTTTTGTGATTCAAATGGCATGAAAAATTTCCTCTTCTCTATAATTAAAACATTCTGAAATTTTTTATTTTTTTCAGCTTTTAAATGTTTTCAATCTACTGATGATCCAATACGGACCATTAGATAACAGCAGAAATGTCACACACACTTAAGTTTCCTCTGCCTTCCCAAACTACTTTAGGAGTTTAAATAAACTTATAAAATTATTTACCTTGTAGAAGTTCCTACCTTAAAGGTGTGCTTCCATTGGAAAGATTTAGGAGAATAAAAACGAACTCTAGACTTTAAGCTCCAGTCCACATTTAAAACACTTGACCAACTTTGCTCTGATATAGTATCCTGAAATATATATGAAGCTAAGTTATACTTCTATGACTAAAAGTGAGTTTGCTGTTGACATAAACCTAACCTTTATTATTCATTCAAGGATAGTCTCACATTATTATACTATTTTACCATTGCCTAAGAGCCCTGTTTAAAAAAAATTCATTCACAGCTACTAATTAACTTCAGTTTACAAATATGTCCAGTACATATGGATTATCTGGCAACTAGCAAAATATTTGAAGTTGAAGTCTAAAGCCTTTGAAATAGTTTATTAGACAGCTAGTGGTCAAAGACAATACAAAGTAAATTATCTTATCAGGTAAAGATGATAATTTAGAATACCAATACTAATACACTTGGCTTAAAAATCTTAATACTAAAACTGAGGTACTTACTTATCACTATTATTATAAAGGCATACCAGTATAATATATACACTGGTCCACAAAAGTATTTATGAATCTTAAGTTGTAATATTTGGAATAAGAATGTATATATAGTAAGGTATTTAATCGTAATATAATAATATTTGATATATTTGACAATAAAACAGGTTAATATAAGAAAAATACCATACTTATTTGTAAAAATTTACTTATAAAAACTTATGAAAATTAGTATCCTGTATGGCCACCCTTGTTCTTTCGGACTAGTTGAAGATGCTGAGGCTTTGAGTCAACCAACTTTGTGCATGATTCAGGACTGATTTTATACCACTCTTCTTGAAAAACTCTCCATAAATCTTCTTTATTTTTTGCCTTATCTTCTCTTGTTCTTACTTTTCTATTGAGCTCATCCCAAAGATGTTCAATAGGATTTAAATCTGGCCTCTGAGATAGCCATCCTACCATTTTAAATCATCCTCCTCAAGCTTACTGTAAGAGCTGTTTTAGTGACTTAGCACCATGCTCAGGATCATTATCTGTTGAAATATGAAGTTTGCATAATCTCCATGAAATTCTTTAGCAGCTGGGATTGCAATATTAGTGAATAGATATTTGAATACATATTGGTCCATGTGTGCATTTTCATTCCCAGTGATCTGGTGTAATTTTCCAACTCCCTTTGATGGGAAGCAGCCTGACACATTGATTCCCCCACCTTTTTTCACCACAGGAATAAGGCATTCATTCCTACATTCTTCACCAATTCATCTATTAACAATTTTCCTCCTTTTATCACTACCAAAAATTTTCAATCTGCTTTCGTCACTCCATACAATTTTTGACCAGTTCTCAGCATCCCAATCTTTGTGTTGAATAGCAAATTCTAATCATGCCATCACATTCTTCTTTGACAAAGGTTTTTTTCTTATATACTCTAGCAAATATTTTATTATCTGTTAACCTCCTCCTTACTGTATCGGCACTAACTTTTGTTTCTCCCACTTTCACTAATTCTTTACTCAAGTCATTTGCTGTCATAAATCTATTCTCCAAAGCCAGAAATTTTAGATGCCTTACACCATTCTCTGACAAAACCCTCTTTCTTCCAGTTCAGACTAACCAGGGCTGTGGAGTCAGTGATAAAATTTGCCGACTCCAAAAATCTGACTTGTATAATTACGACTCAGACTCCGATGGAATGTTAACCCTTTCGATCATGAATTATGACATAGGGTAAAAAAGAAATTTGCCTTTATGTGTGGGTATATAAGAACCAATATGGTTTATTTTTCAGCTACCAAATTGGGTACCCAGTGACTGAAAGGGTTAAGGCCAAATTGATTACTATTAGCTTTATTAGGCCAATGGAGATTCATAAACAAGGCATTTCGTCACCACCACATGACTCATCAGGTTACTTAGTGGCTGTAACTATGCCTTAATGGCTTTTTTTTCTTTATTCAAAAATTACAATAAATCCCAAAATACAAACTAATTGAAGCTTAAACAAAATAAGATTATTATTGGTTTAGCAAATTAATAAGATGTTTTAGTATTATTATAAACATCTGTAACAAAATGTACTAACCTAAACTGAATTTGTTCTTAAAAAAAGGATCGCTTCCATTAAATCTTCTTTCAGTGATGCTTATCAAAATTATCAAATTGAAATCTAAAAATGTGAAAAAGATTTAGGGTTGCTAGTACAAAATTTTTAAATTTCCTTATTATTAATTATGTTAATTAATTAATTATAATCCTTATAAATTATAAGCAACCATATTTATATATTATATATTATTTAATATTATATATTATTTATATATTATATATTAAAACATTAGGTTAAATCTATTTTATTCATAAAATTGAGCTAGGCCTAGGCTGCTATGGTTATAATTGAAGGATTTGCACCAACTGACTCCATCCAACTATGCACTTCCGACTCCAACTCTGACTCCACTCAAAATTGACCAACTCCACGACTCCGACTCCACAGCCCTGAAACTAACTTACAGGTACTTCCTTGGTTTAAAATACATTTCTTATGGTATCTAACTGTACCTTCACTTATCTTCAGCATTTTTGCAATACATGTATTGGAATAATTATCCATTTTAACAAGAGCAGTCAATTCTCCTAACTCTTTAACTCTTAGCTAGATAATTCACACATCTTAACCATCCTCTCAAATTGGTAATATGTAAGTAAAAATTTTGTTGAACAGCATTAAAATGAACCTTTACCTATTGAGGCTGACAGCACACTAAACTGTGCATAGTCTGTGCCGCTAATTTCAAAATTAGAGGACTTTTAATTTAGTAATGCCAAATTATCAAAATATTGAAGAAACTCTATGGGAATTAATTGCAATGACTTTTAAAGTGGCAAAATATTATATTTAATCTAATAATTACTGTCTTATACTAATTTGTGTTCTGCATAACTTAAATTACGATAAAAAGTACATTAACAAAATAAATTTTACTAAATTGCATAAATAAAGCTACCATTAATATCTGGATAATATTTCTCAATTTGTAAATACTTTTTGTAGACCAGTGTATATATATACAGGGTGTTTCACAACTGATCTGCCATACTTTGGGGGGTGATATTGAGTAAAAAAGTTAATACAACATAGGTGCTATTTCCAACCATTGCGGAGCTACAGATGTCTTAAGATGTGCAAACAACAAATCCCTACTTGTTTGTAATTTGATAGATAGATGGCAACAGTGGTGGTAGTTTTGGTTAATGAAGTTACCACTACTAATCCTCAGTTTTTTCTTTGTTGGTTCTTTTTATGGGGCCTTATGAAAGAGATGGTCTACAAGACCAAAGTACAAACGAGAGAGGAACTCTTGCATCAGATTATGGATGCCGCTGCTTACATACAAGAACACACTGAAATGATTCAATGGGCAGTGGACTTTTGTTTGGAATGAGCAAGGCTGTACATTAAAAACTGAGGTGGACATTTTGAACATTTATAAGGTGTATCTCTCCTAAAATGTAGAAATACATCAGATTAATACCCTCATTTATTTCTATGCACCTTAAAATGTCCATAGCTCTGCAATGGTTGGAAATAACACTGATGTTGTATTAATTTTTTTACTCGATATTACCCCTCAAAGTATAGCAGACCAGTTGTGAAACACCCTGTATATAGCTGCTCATTAACAATTTAGGAAGCCTTTTTCATACAAATTTTTAAAAAATGACACATTTAACTGGAAGTTACCTAGATATTATAGTACTGTAATAATAACAATAATAACTATAAGTACATCCTGATAAGTAAACAAGTTTTTAATTAAATTTTGACAGTTTCAATGTAAATGCTTTCCTTGACCTTTTACTTTTGACCAAGAATTTTGACTGATTGATTTTCATTGACTCTCAATTATTCTTACTTCAGGTATTTATTTTACCTTTTTTCATTACTGAATTTAATTTTCCCAAAATGAAAAGCTGATGTGAACATAAAAATAAAAGATAAATATCAAAGCCTGTCAAAATTGAAACTTCAGTGTATATGTCAAAAGTCAGAATTAAAGTTCAGAAATTGTCTTTCAAAAGCAAAATTCTTACATTTAACATACAGAAACTAAAATAGGAAGGGAAAGATGAAGTGCCTTCAGATTTTGTGAAAATTTCAGTACAAGTCTCACATCAGTAATGATTTCATTAAATATAAAAATTAAAATTGCGCCATATGTTTTAAAATTCATATATTGTACTCTCTCTCTGTGTCTAAACATCTTCCTGCCACTGAAGGTCCTTTGTTAATTTTCAGTGAATGAACAAGTAGTGTAAATTCACATACCAACAACATTCTGTTCAGTTTTTCATCTGAATGTGTAAGAGGTACAAGAATTTACACAAAAGCAATGCTTAAGGTATTCACTTATATAACCATGCAAAATGTATGCAAATTAATAAAAAATTTAAACAAATCAAAGTTAACAAAACCAAGCAGCTAAAAGAGGACTGTTTACAGAGTTGCAGTATTTGATTTAGCGAGTTATTTCTGGTACTTCAACATGTAGCTCATATTTCATGCCCACAGAGCAGTAGTAACATACTTAGAAACACAGCAGCATGCGTTACACTAACTAGTTTCACTGCAATGCAAAAAAGTTAATTTACTTTTTGCAAAATGTTTATCCAAACATTTTTAGACAGCCTTCATAAATTAGAATATTTACCAAAGTAAATTCTTCAAGCAAACCACCTATACAACATGAATGGGCACCTATAAATAGTTCCCCTCAAACCCCTGGTGAGACAAGATTTATTTCATCTAGTATTTCTACCTCTTACTTACCTGAGCTACAGAAGTGCTACTGTGACAGTTGGGAAATAAATTTGAAAAACTACAGGATTTATATTCTGCCTCAGATTTTGGTTGAGAATTAAATAGCTGAAATAGAGAACTGTCAGTGGAATTTTCTGAGTCATCATTTTCAGAACTTATTTTTATGTTCTTGTCTCGTAAGCACCTGTAACAGAAGTAACAGACAACTTTAGTTTGAAAATCTATATGGAGCCTACATTTTGCAGTAGGCTGAGTACAATTACAGTCCTATTGTGGATGTTGGCAAACTTGCATACAATACAGTACAATCCTGCACTTTCATGAAAATAGGTTCTTGCAAACCTTACTACATTGTCAAATGCAAGTCAGTGTCAAAGATCTTACGGGAATAACAAAGGAGGGGGCTGTGAAGGCCAAATCCAATCTGCATCACTGCATATTACATAAAATAAAATGATTTAATATAATTATAATTACATTACATTAAATACCTACAAGGGAAAAGCATTTAGTAAACAAAATTAAATATTTACATTAAACATTTAATAAACATAGGCAGCTGTGTGAGCAGGGCTGGCAATTAAAAAACCCACAAAAACCCATTAAAAAACACACATGATTTGGTTTTATTGGGTTTTTTAAATGTTTACTTTCTGTCAGGATATATTTCATTGGATGTGTATTAGAAGCGTACTTTAGATAAGTACTACTCTATATACCTACCTACTTTTGCCAATAATCATTGCAAGTTACATATTTTTCATAAAATGTATATTAAATATACTGTATACACTGAGAGAGTATTTAGTTACCTAGTAGAGTAGACTAGTGGAAATAAAAAAGAATGATCTAACAAGTTAAACTGAAATTAATTATTTCGTGGTGATTAAAAAATGAAGTTTAGCAAGTTATATTTATTTTATGTTATTTAGAAAATCATACACCAATGGTGGCTAAACCCCAGCTGTGTTAACTGCGGCTCGTGAGACAACTTTGGTTTTTATTATATTTATCATAAAAGACAAAATTCATAATATAAATATAATTTTTTTTTCACATAATAAAAAAAATTGAATTGACAATAAAATGCATCATGCATACGACAATTTCTTTTGCGTGACAGGCACTAAGCGGGATAATTACATAACTAACACCAATCGCCACTCACCAGTGTCCAGTACTCCTTGAGCTACCCTGCAGGCCGCATGTAGTAATGAGTGTGTGTGTGTTTTAAAATTGGCTTCTTAGATCAAATGGTGGCTATTTTTCTCAGCTATACAAATGAAAGTTATACAACCCCTTAGTTGATTAAAATGACTGAGCAGACAAAGTGTAAGAAATGGAAATATGAAGAAGAAAATAGAGTTTTTAAACAGGAGTGGGAGAAGAGCTTTGCCTTTACTGTTAAGGGTGGGAAACCTGTGTGTCTTATCTGCCACATGGCACTCAATCACTTTAAAGCCAGTAACTTAAAGCGTCATCATGAAACTAACCATAAAAATTTTATTATGGAATTTCCTCCCAAATCAGAATTGTGGAAGACTAAGTTAATGTTGAAATCTAGCCTAGTTGCCCAACAAACTGTACTTTCATCATTGTGTAAGACAGCTGACTTAACTACTGAAGCTAGTTTTGTTAAGGCATGGAATATTGCTCATGCTCAACTTCCCTACATTAGTGGAGAATGTGTGAAGGAGAATATTGCCGATGTTACTGCAACTCTTGCTCCAGATAACACAAAGCTTCAAGAACAAATAGCAAGTATTTCTATTTCCCACCACACTAGAGAGAGACGTATTTCCCATATCAGTGCTGAAATTACATGCTCATTGCAGAGTGATTTGAAGAATTCTGTTGTATTCAGTTTGGCCCTCAATGAATCCACAGATATTAAAGATAACCCTCAACTGGCAATGGAAATGTGAAAGAAGAACTCTTGGACTTAATGACCCTAAGAGAAACCACCAGAGGGGCTGACATAAAGAACGCACTTGACAAGACCTTATCAAATGCTCAAGTACCATTGAATAAATTTGTCAGTGTTGCAACAGATGGAGCACCAGCTATGGTAGGACAAAATGTAGGCCTAGATGGGCTCTTGATACACGATCCCAAGTATCCTCTCTCTCTCTTTATTCACTGTATCATTCACCATGGTCATTTGGTAAGCAAGTACTTTAGGTATGACAGTGTTATGAAATGTGTTCTAGAAATTGTGAATTTCATTCATTCAAATGCAAAAATGCACCGAGCATTTAGAAATTTTATCGAGGAGCTGGATCTTCAAGATAAGCCAGATGACCTTTCATTCTACTGTATTGTAAGGTGGTTATCAACTAATAATCTCCTGAATAGGTTTGTTGCACTGTTGGAGCCTATCATTGATTTCTTGAAAGAAAAGGGAAAGTCATACCCACAACTAGAAGATCACGAATGGGTGCAGGATCTGATGTTTTTTACTGATGTAATAAAACACTTTCAAAATCTAAATTTAGCACTTCAGGGAAAGGATAAGATCAAATAAAAATCACTGACTGACATTTATCAAACAAATACTTCAATAATTATACTGTAATTATCTTCCTACATCAAATTTGTTGTCTAATAAGAAAACAGATGATTGGTTTGGCACCCTGAGCAGTCTGGATTTGGAGCTTGGTTTGCAATATTTTGGAATTAACAATGAGGTGACAAGCCCTTTGTATTTTTTGTAAACCAAGATAACATTTATTGAATGCATGTGTGGCCTCCTCCTCCCTTTAATAGCCACACCTACCCTCACCTCTTGAAAATCTTTAGAAAACATTTTATGGAGAAACATATAAACTAAGAAAAAAACTGAGCATTTTATTATTTTACAATAGCAATATAAAATTTAACACAAAACAACAAAACTGTATAATCCTATCGACATTATAAAGGCTTATAAATTAATAACAGCTTCCCTCTACAACATTTAAATGAAGTAAATAAAAACTTAAAAGTAATAAAGTCTAGTATTATAGGAACATGTAAGAGCATATTATTAGAGAGCAACATTGTCAATCATATATTAGATGGTTAATCAACTAATTTCCTTTGGAAATGACAGGAGTAAATCATTAAATGTAATATCTTCCTCCTACAACATGGAAATCAACTAACTCAAAATGTAAGCGAAATACCGTACAGCACAGGCTAGTATAGAAACACGAGATTATACAGAGAAAAAGTGCCAATCTTATTGTTATATTTAACCAAAGCTGGGCACAAACCGTTAATCCGTTAATCGTTAATTAACAAAGTTAACTTTTTTGTTAATGATTTAACTTTTAAGTTAACTTTGAAAATCATTATCGGGCTAATTAACTTCCGTTACATTTAACTTCCGTTAACTCAAGTCCGTTAACCCAAAAAATTCATAAATAAACAGTTTAAAAGTTTCTATTATTTTCAGTGCTGAGCAGGTGCGCAATTAATCCACCACTGTTAATAGTGATGAACGAATTTCCATTTCCGCAGTGCAAAATCAGGCGATATATTTGTTTCCGTCGCCACAATTTGTGTCTTACCAAATATGGTAGTTATTTATGGCATTGGTTTGAGCAAAACATGGTCGACTAAAATCAGGCAGAAAGATTTGACATTTGAGTTGAATGTTTCAACTTCTTTCAAGAAATATCACGAGCATTTTAAGGCACTTTCAATAATATATATGTAACAATTACAACAAATAACTACATTCGTTTCATTTGCAGTCTGTCTCTTGTGCAACATGTTTGTGCTAGTGAATATTTAAAAATAATCGTTGTCAAGTAAGTCATGTATATTTATAATACGTCTGTGAGTACCTTATTAGTAGTCTCCTTGATACATTTCAAGAGCCATAAAAGTGATCAGGTAAGATTTCAATTCTCATGTCACTTTGATGACAAATTAAGTCAATTGATGTCTTACAATGAGAGCATTTTCACCTTAACCCTTTATGTCCTGGCGGTACTTCTAGGTACCACATCTTTAAAATCTCCATAATTATTTTTCTACCCGGTTGATCCTGCCGGTACTTTCAAGTCCCAATGTGAATTAGTTTCTTTATGAGCTAATAGATGGCGTTGAGAAGTAAATGTGAGCGTGTGGCACCAGAGGCTGTTTACTCTTTAGTATCTCTGCTGTGAAGACCGAAGAAATTTCAGTGCAATTACTTCCTGAATATTCTGTGCCATATCTGTTCCAAATAACAAAGGTAAGGGTTATTTTATTTTTTATCTTGTTCTTGAAATGTTCAAGAATGCTTCAAACAATTGTTGTTCTTGTTTATTATTTTTAAGTGTGAAATAATAAAGGATTTATTGAATCAACTTCTAAGTACCAACAGGACAAAAGGGGCATAAGTCTACATCGTTTTCTTTTGGTTTTCTTTCAATTTTATGGATGACTATTTTAATTTATGTGGAAATATTTGAACTTGAACTCATGTGTTTACACAAGATGCTGCCTTCTTGGGTGAGCAAGTGTTGGTGGACTTGTTCATCAAGTTCAACACAGCCATCCCCTCCAGTGCTGCAGTGGAGCGTTTGTTCTCTATGGGCAAGGACATCCTGAGGGCCAAGAGATCATCCCTGTCTGATGAAAACTTTGATATGCTAATTTTCATGAAGGGCAACATGCATCTCATGGACAAAATGGAGAACGAGAAGAAGAGAGAAAATTAAATTATATATATATTGTGTTTTTCATTTTTTTTATAATAAAAGTTAACGTTAACGGTTTATCGGTAACTTCCGCTACATGTTTAACGAATTAACGGATTAACGGTTAACGAAGTTAACTTTTTGGTTAACGGTGCCCACCACTGTATTTAACTAGTTTCCTTTGACATTGACAAGACTATATCATGATGTTTTATGCTTCCAAAATTAGATGCTGCCCTAATTCTTAAGTTTCTTCAACTTATTTTCAAGATTTGATATTGTTTCTGAACACACACTCATCATTTCCTTAACTTCAACAGACCTTTTGCAAACTGCATTTGACTTGGCAATGAGCTTAATGTTTTTCTTATCTTCAGCCTTAAGTGATTAATTGTCAGCTTCTTCAACTAACTTCTCGAAGGAGTCCATTAGTTTGAGCCTTTTCTCTTTATATTAATTTATCTGTTTTCACTTTCTCTCTACATCATCCATTTGTTTGACTTTCTTTTGGTCCAGTAAGTAATCCAAATATCTTTGCCAAGCTGCTCTAGAATACATAAGCATTTACTTATCCACAGTAATCTGTGAGACATCCAATGAACCTTCAGCTTTCATGCTGTTCAAAACTCCATCACACACTATTCTCTGACTTAAAATAGTTTTCTCTATCATGTTGGGAGCAACCACATTACTATTTACATTGAAGCCTCTTTCAACTGATGACTGACCATGGAATAGCACAAAAAACATTTGAAATAGCTTTCACAGTTCGCTAAATTCAGGTTTATCCCTAATTACTTCTGCACAAAATACATCCAGTCATTTGCTCATAGTGAAGTTATACTTTTTGAATTTGACTCTGTGCTCCAGTTTCATAAGCTTTGTACTGCTCCAGAATGTTTTCACCTTCTAAGGCCCCATAATGTTTACTTGCAATAACTTAACTCATCAAAGATTCAAATTTCATTTCACTTGAATGATTTGCAATTGCAATTGCAATTGCATTTGGATCAAGGCACACAAGTTTTTGGACAAGTTTATGTTTCAAGGGCAATTTCTCTAGAAGCATCAATGCAAGTGCTTTGTAGGCAATCAGACATTGGTGTTTAAAGCTTTGTACCATTGTTTCATTCACGTTTGTCTTCTCCAAGGGTATATGGGCAGCCAACCCTACTTTAACCCACTTAGTCAACATGATTTGCAACATCATCACAGTCAATATTCAAGCATGCTGATAGTGATTCCTCTTTTATCAGTTCAGCTTTGATGAATTTCTCCATCAGAGGGTTCTCATTTTTGAGGTAATTACCTTAGATTGAGTAATTTGGGGCAATCTGAGGTAAATTTTAAGGTAATGCAAGTTTTAAGGTAAATCTAAGGAAATTTGGAAAAATTTACTGGAAAATGTCTGAGGTAAATTGAAGTAATTTCGAGAAAGTGGAACCAAACCATAAAGTATGTATAAATTCATAATTACCTAAAAAATGAGAGCCCTATTCTCCATTACCCTTCTCAAAATAATGTGAAGATGAGTAGCAAGAAAGGGGACAAAAGGCTGAAAGCTTGTAAGAAATGTTTGTAGCGGGTTTGCAGGAGATGAAAATGTGGAGTTTTGTGATAGTTAGAGAGTCATTCACTGCTTTAAAAACAGTGTAGTAGGATGCACATTTTTGGTATTATTGTGGGAAAACTGGAGAACCCACCTGGATTTGACTCTGGAAACAGTTCTTTCTACAGTAGGAATCCAATTCTACTGGCCAACCACAAAGTACATGCAAAGTGAATTGACTGGAAGGCAGGAGATGAAGCTGGACTCAAAGATCTTTTCCCAAGCAGTACACTGGACATCAAGTGAGCAAGAACCATTCATAAAAATGTCAAGCAGGAAGAACAAGACCACCACAGTGCATTCAAGCGATGGAAAGCAAACAGTACATGCTGGAATGTTAAGGAGTAGGTGCAAGAAAAAAGATGTTCAAGCAGAAAAGGAAGAGAAAAGATTTTAGGATAAACAAGAATGAACAGGAATAAGCACAGTACAGGCAAGACCTATGCTACTGAAAATTAATTCAAGGATTTTCCCTTGACTTGAAAATATCACCAAATTTAGTAAACCTTATTCCAGTGTGACTTTTTATCTAGTCTTAATCCCTGTGATGATCAAATGTGGAACTGATCTCCCCATCATGTAACATGACTGATATTTAATGATTTATAGAAAGCAAACTAGAAATTTAGGTTTTTCAGTTTTATTTAAAACTTGATTTAATGGAACTTGAAACCTCCCATTTCTATACTTGAACAAAAACTTTAATGGTAATTATTTATAATTTCTTCTGGAAGTTGTAAGACAATAAGAAACTAATCTTAAATTAAATGATGATGGGATTAATAAGATTAGTTATGATAATGAGCATATAAAGATGATTTTGTACAAAACCCTAAAGTTCTAAATAACTTTAACCTTTGGAGGGACTTAACTTTCTAGATTTCAACTGTATTTTATATTCATTGGAATTCTTCTCATGCTTCAAGAAATTTGGACTCATGCACAACACTAGATTGTCTGCCTAGAAGGAACACTTTAAAGTTCTGGATCCTTAATGATACACTTCAAAGCATACCTTCTGGCTTCAGTAATGGACTATGATCTTGCCTTTTCTTGAATTCAACAGGGACCAGGGCTAAATACTGGATTAGGTTTTAACACTAGTCCAGAGCTGTTTCTAGCAAGATGCCCTATTACAATGATTTAAGCACTTTTGCATGAATTACAGTATCTGCTTATGCTTGACTAGATTGACTTAATTAACACTCTTAACTAGAGGCTGTGAAATCTGAGTAGCTGGAAAGAGAAAAAAAAACTAATTTAAAACTAAAAAAAGACTTGAGAAATGAGAATCAGCAAAACCCTACAGTATCTTACTCTTTGGACCAGTTTCAAGACCATGAACATACTTGGTGATGTCATCCCAGATTTCAACAGCTTTTTTGGCTACTGGTGCATCTACAACCCAACATGTTCCACAGAACTGCATAGGAAAATCTCTAGAACCTGTTGTCAGTAAAATCAGCTCTTCTGGCAGGGGATTCATTAAACAAGTACCACAATACTTGAAGAAGTTAATCACCCTTCCACCATTTTGCTACATATAGATTCTATGCATTTGATTTAACTTTCAATTTTTTTTCACTGACATGTACTGTAAAACTGCTAAATTTTCACTGACATTTCACTGAATTTTCAAGTTGTGGGAATCCTGTATTAAGACAATAATTATATAACAAAGGAAAATAAATTTAGTAAGACAAGATAATGTAAATTGAATGAAAGTGAACAACTTCAATGATTTCTTATGTATAGTATAATTCTTGTCTGTACATACACTACATACCATACCTTTGTATACCTTTCTACACAGTTCCTGAGGCAGCCAGAATGTTTACATTTCAACACTGCTTCCACTTTGTGACAACATAGATTTATACATTTCTCAGGCCATGTTTTCAATCTTCTAGATAATACAAACCATTTCCTTCATAGTGTAGTGGGGTTCTCTTGAATAACGTCTTGTTTCAGGATGCAACCCCCCATATGGGCGGAGTTAGTCTTGCTTAATGCCTGACTAGCTCAGTAGCTTTGTTTAGATGCATTATTCAGTAAACTTAGTCTTCAGTTTTTAGAAAAGACAAAACATGTTTTTTAAGTTCACAGTTGGCTTCCGCTTGTGGAAGTTCTAGCCTGCTAACTCAATTTGAAGTTCAAAAAGAAAATTTAAGACAGAGCGCCTTGTGATAATGGACATTGCCTGTGCATAACGGTGTGCAGGTTAAGGTATTTCTAGCTCCAGATTTAGTTTCTCCATGGCTTAACTATAATAGATAGGTGTGATTGGATTGACCTCAAGTCTAGCTTAAGGATGTTAGGTCCAGTGAGGTCGATTGTATTGTCTAATTGTACCATTCTAGCATAGGTTAAGTTTTTTTTATCTTTTTCTAGAAATTCCATTTTTGTTGGCCAGTATTTTTGTCATTGTAATTGTAAGCACTTTTGTATAGCATAACCCATTCTAGTTCTTGTAAATAATTCAAGTTGGATTTCCATTTCTTGATCTTAAGCCATGTTTAGACAAGTTCAAACCCATTCTAGCTCTTGTAAATAATTCAAGTTGATTGCTAATAAACCCTTAGAATTCTACCAACTAGTTTTTTTTTTCAGCCTTTGTCCTCATAGACTGGGGTTGTTACTTTCAAGGATTTCCTTGTGACAAGCCCAGGGTCCTTGAATCAACAATACCTCCAGATTCTCTTTATTAAACAAAAACAGAGGGTAATATCTACTTTTCTCATCCAGCCACATTTGGTTTACTTCACGATTAGTCTGCTAAAATCTTGCTTGCTTGTGTTGTACACCCATATTCAGTTGAAGTCCTCAAGTATTGCTGGGTGTACATTGCACACACCTTTCCTGAAGCCAGGGCTTTCCAGGTTCTCAAGTGGACCCGACTCAGACACAGTGTTAATCTTTGGAATAGCTAGCAGGTCGAGTCCATTTCTTGGTTCAGCCATGTGGGAGTCTCGTTTGCCCCTCAGTGACAGTCAGTGGAGGTGAGAAAAACTTCACCGCCCGGGACCTTCTCGTTTCCCGTCATCAAGAAGTAGCCAAGTTACGCTATTCTAGTTAAGTTCATTCGCTCTCCCTGCAACATATTTTTTGGTGCCTAGACCCGGGAAATTACACCGGCTAGTTTACTGAAGCACCCAGCGAGACACCCGAGATGGCTGAGTTTCAAGAATTGCAAGACCAAATCAGTCAGCTTATGGCTCTCATGACCCAGCAGCAGAAGGATAGGCTGAATCTAGAGAGAGATTCTCATGACTCAATGCCCGAGCTTGAGAAGTGGGATGATGTAGAGTGCGTCTCGAACAGGGAAGAAGGTACCAGCAGAGGAACACGAACCTTCAAGAAAGAAAAGACAAAGTTGGCATCTCCTAAACCCATCAAGACACACCGCAATAGATCAACCAGCTCCAGTTCCAGTTCTTCAGATAAGACCTCCAGTCTTCCAGATGCTGAGAGGAGAGTTAAACGTACTAAGCATTCCTCCATTTTCAAGAGTAACAATGGTTCAAGGATGGCACCAGGAGTTTATACTACCAGTGCTCCAGATCTTGATGAATTTGATGTGTCAAGTGGAAGATCTTTTCCTGAATATCTAGAAGCCTTTGAACGTCATTGCTCAGCCAAGTTTACTTGTGAATGGAGAGACTGGACTGGAACACTTGGAAAGCATCTGACAGGAAAATTCAGGGATTTGTATAATGCTTATGGTGGTTGCAGTGTGGCATATGATGAGATGAAGGCTAGATTGTTGGCGTGCTACAAGAGAATGAGGAAAACCTTCACAACTGGCAAGGTGTCAGAATTCAAGAACACGACAATGAAGCCTGAAGAGACACCAGATGTATATGCTGCAAGACTCGAGACTCTGGCTCGCCAGGCCTTCCCAAATAAAGCAATCGAGACAAGCAAGAAGTTGAGGAGGAAGTTCTTGGAGACAGTTCCAGCTGGGCTGTCACAACAACTGACCCGGATCATCAATGAGAACAAGACCTTGCATAACAAGAAGGTGACTTGGTCCAACATTCAGGATTTTGTGGCCATGCATTCAAGTGATGGACCATCCCTTCCAAGGCAAGAAACCATTGAGGTTTTCCCAGTGCAGATCCCTCCAGCTCCAAAGACTTCCAGAGAGTCATCCAGACACAAGACACCTAACCAGCAATATCGAAACAACCAAGGTCATGAAAAAGGACAATGGAATGGAACTCATCTCTTCCATTCTAGGAATAAAAATGGAAATCAGAAGTCCCAAGGTCAATGTCAAGGAAGGGATCGTCGAAAATCTCAAGATCGAAATCAGCAGGGAGGACAACAACATTCTCAGGAGTGTGAAAGAAACTCCAGTCCGTCAAGATCCCAAGAAAATACAGAGGTCAAGATATGTCAGTGGTGTGCAAGGAAGGGACACCTTCAACAGGACTGCAGAAGATGGAAAGGAGCGTGTTTTATGTGCGGTAGTCTGGATCATATGGTTCGAGATTGCCCTCGCAATCAGCAGCAACGACGATCAAGCTCCAGGACATTACCTTCCTACCACTGTCCTTTGTGTCAAGGACCTCATCCAGGAATGTTCTGCCCTTCTAGAAGACAAGGTCAAGAAAATTCATCTCAAGGAAACCAACATAATGAATCTACCCACAACAATCAACAACAGTCAGGAAACTAATCAGTTCCAATGAGATCAGGGGCTCATTGGAAGCTGAAGTCCAGTCTTCAAGAAATGATCTTCAAGAACCTGACTATCATCATGAGATCCCAGCCAAAGATGACAGAAAACCTCTCCAGATGAATACCAACCAGAACATGAATTTAGCGTCTGAGGTGGGTGATGATGCCACCCCTGGACATCTAGAATTACCCAGTTCAGAACAGCAGTATCCACCAACCACCGGAAATGAACTGAATCCTCTAGCATCTTCATGGATACCTAAACCAGCACCTCGAACCCGAATACCTGGATGTGACATTGCAGATGAGATGGTTCATGGTCCAGATATTCCAGGAGGTCATTTTCGAGGTGTCCAGTTTGCCAAACTCGAACCTGCGGAAGTGTTAACAATTGATGTTACCCTTCAAGACACTAACATCCCAGGGTTAATTGACACGGGAGCATAAGTTAGCTTAATTTCCAGTGAACTGGCACAACAACTTGGGATTCCAATAGATACTACAGATATTTCCATAATTCGAGGTGTAGGTCCAGATGCTTCGAGGGAAACTATGGGTTCAGTCCTACTCGCAGTTTCTTTGCATGGTATTGTAATGTCCCCTTTCAAGTTTCTTATCCTTCCCACTTTGGATTTTAAATATCCCATTTTTCTAGGTTTAGATTTTCTGCGGGCTAACAAATTACAGATTAGTCTAGCACGTAGACAGGTTTCAGGAAGAACACTGATGGTTCTACGTGGGAAATTTATCTAGGTACGAATGGAGAAGAGTGCAAAAGGATTTGTTACAAGGTTAAATGTTGGGCTGTAGAAGGTGTGCAGGTGAATGATTGTGGACCTGTAGAAGTAAAAATTCAATGGGAACATCAAGGAGTAAATGATGATGGTACATGTCCATGTTCGAGAAATTCGGGGGAATGGTTCTATGATGGGACAGTTTCAAGCAGGGCTGTGGAGTCGGCACATAAAAAACCGACTCCGACTCCTCAATTTTTGATCCGACTCCGAAGGTATATTAATTCTAAATCTGCTATGATGATAATTACACAAGAGGCATTTCATCACCACCACGTGAAGCATCATCATCTGTGGTCATTGTTACGGTAACTTTGTCTGTAGTAAAGAATCTTGTAAGTGGTGCTTGTCGTTCAGTAGATTTCTGATCTTTTGTTAACTTTGAAGTAGTTGGAAGGTTTTTATTACTATCTTTCTCAATGACAACTTCTAAAATTTTGGGATGGAAACACTGCAAATGTCTTTTCAAATTTGATGCTCTGGTTGGTGCATTTTTATCAGAGCCAGTAAAACCACTGATTTTTGCTTCACATAATTTTTCATCATCATCATCTTCTATCATACACTGACACACGAAATGTTTCCCATCTGTGGTTATTGTAAAATATTAAAAAACTGCAGACTTTGTTGGAAGTGTCTTTGCCATTGTGAAAGGTTTTAGACTTGAAAGTTAAAAACTTATGAAATTTAGAAAGAACTCGAAATTAAATAAGCATTAAAAATAAAAAATATTATCTGAAAAGAAAAAATGAATTAATGGCATTAGTGTCTGAAATGGAAAACATTGTGTTTATTATTTAAGTGGTTTAACCACCATAGCTGCCAGTGATATCACACACAAAAACATATTTTATTAAAATTTATATTGAGGTCAGAGTCGGAGTCGGAGTCAGTACATTTTTACCGACTCTGACTCCAGCACCACCAAAATTGCTTCCGACTCCGACTCCACAGCCCTGGTTTCAAGCATGCACCTTGGAGAGAAAGTGGTAGGTGTTCCAGGGATTGTAAATCTAGATTGCCCTTCCATTCTAGTCTACACTACAGGGAAACCTATTGGTAGAATCAAGGCAGGAGACATGATGGGACACATTTACACTCTAGTTGAACTCGAACCTACACCAAATCCAGAAGACACTAATGATACAGTGACACATCAAGTACATTCTGTAGGTATGGAATCAGAGAATGATGATGAATTGGTCTCATCTTTTCCGGAATGGACACTAGAACGTCTAACTTCAGAAATTGACTTACCTGAGCTGGATTCCCACCAGAAGTCTCAGGTTTATAACTTGCTTAATTCCAGAAAAGCCGTTCTTAGTCGAGGAGATTCTGATGTGGGGACTGCTCAGATGACTCCACACCATATTGAGTTATACAATGACACGCCAATATTTCAGCGACTGAGGAGATTTCCAGAACCAATTGATCAAGTCATCGATGATCAGTGTCAAGAACTTCA
Source organism: Bathynomus jamesi (assembly GCA_023014485.1). Lineage (NCBI taxonomy): Eukaryota > Metazoa > Arthropoda > Malacostraca > Isopoda > Cirolanidae > Bathynomus > Bathynomus jamesi. Next base: position 481,558 of record JAJOZX010001538.1, on the reverse strand, counting down.
TCAGCTAGGAATTATCGAGCCTACAACATCTCCGTGGAGTGCTCCAGTGGTACCAATTAGGAAACCAGATGGGTCCATGCGCTTATGTGTGGATTACCGTAAACTGAAGAAGGTAACCAAGCCTGATAGACAGTGTTCCCTCTAAGGTGTGCGCGTGTGCGCGCGCACACGCATTGTGAAACCCGTGCACACAGCAAACTAAAATGCGCACAGGCTCAAGCGTATCATGAGTCACGACAGTAAATGAAGTAATTTTAAAAATATACCGTCACACAAGGTCTGACCATTTGCATCAACATACTCTATAGTCGCTCTTTTAAGTATTAACCCCTTCCGCCCGACTTCGCCGACGTCCGCGCAATTACGCAATACAGATTTTTTTTACTCTATGTATTTACATTTTTTTTTCTTTTATACATTAACGCATTGAATATAAACCTCTTTCTTATTTTTGCATAAAAACGATTAGTAATTATCTCATAATTCCTATTTCGTGAATGGATAAAATTATGTATTAATCTTGATAGTCTATTTTAAATTGCTAAATGCTAAAAATTGTTTTGAGAAATGATAACTAAAATAGTCATTTTCAATTAGTTATTTTTTATTTTATTTATTTTGTTGAATTTTATTTTACTATTTTTTATTTTATTCATATTTTTAGAATGGATGAAATGTTTTCTTTTTTAAGAATATATAATATTGTAAACAGTTTTTTAATATCCATTTAATAGTACCATTGTGATCAAGCTATTACCTTATGGAAATAATATTTATTAAGTATTTAATATTTATATATATTTAATTTTGAAGATAATAGCGCTCAGAAAAGTTTGCACAATTTTTCACCATGAATCTAAATGTATGCACAACGAAAATTTCTTGCGCACACGGACTAAAAAAAATTAGAGGGAACATTGCTGATAGATTCCCAATGGCAAACTTGACAGACTCTGTCTACAGTCTACATGGTGTCAAGTTCTTTACCACTCTGGATTTAGTCCGGGGTTATTATCAAATGCCAATCGAGGAGAAGAGTCAAGATTATACAGCTTTCTCGACCCCTCATGGACACTGGAGATTCAAGAAACTCAGTTTTGGATTGAAGAACGCGCCTTCAGCCTTCCAGAGAGAAATGCAAGATGTGCTGAAGGGATTTTCAAGGAAGAAGGTTCTAGTGTATATTGACGACATTCTAATTATGGAAAAGTCATTCGAGGCCCATCTCCAGCTAGTTGAAAAAGTCCTCAAGGTTTTAGAAGAACATGGTATCAAGATCAAGCCACCAAAGTGTAGATGGTTCCAGTCCACAGTTCCATTTCTAGGTCATATAGTCAGTTCCAGTGGATTGTCAAAATCACCAGAGTATATGGAGAAAGTGAAGAACTTCCCAAAGCCCAAGAACATCAAGGAACTTCGAGAATTTCTGGGCTTAGTGAATTTCCAGAGGAAGTTCTTGCCACAGTGTTCAGCAGTTGCTAAACCCTTATCAGAACTTACAGGAAGATCAAGGAATTCACTTATCCAGTGGACACCAGAGATGGAAGAATCCTTCGAGACTCTCAAGGTAGAGATGCAAAATGAGGTGGAACTGGCTTTTCCTGATTATCGAGAAACAGCAGAGAAGTTGAACTTGTGGGTGGATGCATCAGCCATTGGTGCAGGTGCCTCCTGTCTTACTCAAGTTCAGGATGGTCAAGTTCGAATCATTGCTCATGCATCAATGACATTTTCTAGTCCTCAGAAGAAATATTCGGTTACAGAGCGTGAACTAACAGCGATGCGCTGGGGAGTCAAGACCTTCAGAGCCTTCCTGTACGGAATACCATTCATTCTGAACACGGACCATCAAGCATTGTTCTATCTCCATAATATGAGATTAGTCAATGACAGGCTTGCTCGAACAGTTGAAGATCTTGCTGAGTTTAATTTTGAGCTTCGTTATGTTCCAGGCAAAGACAATCAAGCTGCAGATGCGTTATCCAGACACTTCCAGGTTGAGCATGAAGAGGGCACCACAGCAATTTCAGCAGAACTCCCCAAAGGCTTACTTGTAAGATTTAAGCCGGAGGGGGGAGGTGATTCCTTGATCGAGTGTTTGTGGTATGCTCTTGTTCATGACTTAGATCGTGAAGTTCCAGAGAGTCCAGTATTTCTTCGAAAGCAGTTGGTGGAAGAACTGCTAAGTCATCCTACAAAGTACGGAATCAAGTTGAATAGCAAGCAGAAGCAACATCTTCGACTTATGACAATTCCAGGGCAGCCAGCATCACCAGAGATCTTGAAAGTTTTCTGTGAGATGTATCAAGTGGATGTTGTATTGCACTTTGGTACTGAAACCCCTCTAATTTACCACCCTGAAGTCAAGAATCAGCGTGTAACGGAACCCTCAGAACTTCTTGATAGGGTGCATGTCCAGTGTCTAGGTGGTGTTCATTTCAATTTATTGAGTGAATCCAATAAATATGTTCAGTCTTGTCCCGTCTTCTTCTTGTTTAAATTCTTTGTATGAGAGAGACTTGGATTCAGAACCAATAGGGGCAGGTTGCTCAGGTTTGGAGATCGAGAATGGTCTAGTAGAATGTGAAGTCAATTTTCCCACCCTTGAGGTGGATATTGCTTGTCCACATTCAGGTGCCTTTAGAGCAGTTGTCCCACTTACTTGTCAAGACAAAACCTACTGTGCCTTATTGGATTCTGGAGCTGAGATCTCCCTCATATCTTGAGTAGCCTGGCGTGAAATTTTAGGAAATTTGAAGGATTATTCACAAGATATTCTGGTTAACATTCAAGGTGTGGCTGAAAAACAAGTGGTAGTTTATAACTATGTACAACTTACTGTGTCACTTGGCTCGAGAGTAACTATTAATGATCACCCATTTGCTCTTGTTGAGGATCAAGCTATTCCTTGTTGTTTTCTCCTGGGTGCGAATTTCTTGTCTGCCACTGGGATTGACCTGGATTTGTCCACTGTCAGAGTCATGAAGGAGGGTGAGATTCTCGCTACTTTTCTGGCAGAGTTGGAGGAACCTTCCAGTCATCAAGAACCGCTGGTAGTTGGAAATTTGCATCCATGTTCATTTCTAGATGAAGTTAACCTTGAGGTTCTTCAGAAAAGTGATCATGTGTTGAGACAACTTAAGTCCTATCTGGATAAGGGTTGTTTTGGGTATTGTCCTAAAGCTCTAGTGAGATATCGCCGTTATCTTAAAGATATCTACTTCAAGAATGGTCTTCTAGTTAAGTACAATGAACCAGAAATGTTTCCCCAAGTTCTAGTACCTTTTAATTTCCTGATTGAGCTGGCCATTACTATCCATCTAGAGATGGCACATGTAGGCCGAAACAAGGTCTTAGATGTTTTGTCTGGAGAAGTGTTTCATCCTCAGTTATATCAAGTTGTGCAAGAGGTAGTCACATTTTGCTCCCAGTGCCAGCTCAATAAGGTTTCCAGCCAGATCAGGGCTCCACCTACCCTGAAGATCGTGACCCAGGCACCATTTGAGTTGGTGGCTGTGGATCTAGTATTATTCCCCAGAACACCTCAGGGAAATCTAGGATGTTTGATGGTGGTGGACCACTACTCCAAGTGGGTAGTGGCTGTTCCATAAATTTCCCAACAAGACTTCCAGTACCATTGCCCGTCTTTTCGAGTTTCGAGTGTTACCCACTCTTTTGCGCCGGCCTTGTCGGTTGTTAACTGATAATGGTCCAGAATTTAGGGGTCAGGAGTTCGAGCAGATGTTATCTCGATATGGGATCACTCACGTTTTCACAACCCCAAACCATCCAGAGAGCAATGGTGCAGTTGAGAGGGTCAACCGTACAATTGGTGAGCTTCTACGGAATCTTGTTCAAGATTCTAGCTCGTGGGATTTGAATCTCCCAAAGGCCATTATGACCTACAATGGCACGATTCATTCTGAGTTAACTATGTCTCCAGCTCAGTTCTTGTTATCATCCGCTCATCCAGATCCTATTCCAGTTTCTATTCCCACTCCAGTTCAAGAACAGTGGTATCCAGGACATCCTGGTTTGGACCAGGGCCAGGGTACATTGATAGTGATGGGCTAGTGAGGATATTAATCAAGGACAATAGTCATGCAGGTGGCTTTAGTTTCAAGCAAGGAGGATTGTGTATAACCTCTTAGGGAAAGGACCTCATAAAAGAATGCTAAAACTGAATGTATCCAGTACAATTGTATAAATTTAGATTGTAAATAGGTAGGGTTTTGTAGGTAATACTACCTTCTTCTTATTGATTCATGTATATACCAGTATATATAATTGTCTAGTGTTTAGTAGCCATGGAGAAAGGAAAACTTGGAGCTTGGTGTCAGGATGGGGAGGTGGCAATTCCTAGAAAGACTGGATGTGGGAGAGGGCTTCGCTGCACTCACTTTTTGAGTGGTGGTACCCACCACTCGGAGGGGGGAGTGTAGTGGGGTTCTCTTGAATAACGTCTTGTTTTCTTCTTGTTTCAGGATGCAACCCCCCATATGGGCGGAGTTAGTCTTGCTTAATGCCTGACTAGCTCAGTAGCTTTGTTTAGATGCATTATTCAGTAAACTTAGTCTTCAGTTTTTAGAAAAGACAAAACATGTTTTTTAAGTTCACAGTTGGCTTCCACTTGTGGAAGTTCTAGCCTGCTAACTCAATTTGAAGTTCAAAAAGAAAATTTAAGACAGAGTGCCTTGTGATAATGGACATTGCCTGTGCATAACGGTGTGCAGGTTAAGGTATTTCTAGCTCCAGATTTAGTTTCTCCATGGCTTAACTATAATAGATAGGTGTGATTGGATTGACCTCAAGTCTAGCTTAAGGATGTTAGGTCCAGTGAGGTTGATTGTATTGTCTAATTGTACCATTCTAGCATAGGTTGTTTTTTTTATCTTTTTCTAGAAATTCCATTTTTGTTGGCCAGTATTTTTGTCATTGTAATTGTAAGCACTTTTGTATAGCATAACCCATTCTAGTTCTTGTAAATAATTCAAGTTGGATTTCCATTTCTTGATCTTAAGCCATGTTTAGACAAGTTCATAACCCATTCTAGCTCTTGTAAATAATTCAAGTTGGATTTCCATTTCTTGATCTTAAGCCATGTTTAGACAAGTTCATAACCCATTCTAGCTCTTGTAAATAATTCAAGTTGATTGCTAATAAACCCTTAGAATTCTACCAACTAGTTTTTTTTTTCAGCCTTTGTCCTCATAGACTGGGGTTGTTACTTTCAAGGATTTCCTTGTGACAAGCCCAGGGTCCTTGAATCAACAATACCTCCAGATTCTCTTTATTAAACAAAAACAGAGGGTAATATCTGCTTTTCTCATCCAGCCACATTTGGTTTACTTCACGATTAGTCTGCTAAAATCTTGCTTGCTTGTGTTGTACACCCATATTCAGTTGAAGTCCTCAAGTATTGCTGGGTGTACATTGCACACACCTTTCCTGAAGCCAGGGCTTTCCAGGTTCTCAAGTGGACCCGACTCAGACACAGTGTTAATCTTTGGAATAGCTAGTGGGTCGAGTCCATTTCTTGGTTAAGCCGTGTGGGAGTCTCGTTTGACCCTCAGTGACAGTCAGTGGAGGTGAGAAAAACTTCACCACCCGGGACCTTCTCGTTTCCCATCATCAAGAAGTAGCCAAGTTACGCTATTCTAGTTAAGTTCATTCGTTCTCCCCGCAACAATAGTAGCAAGCAAATTATTTTACATCCTAACAAAAGCAACCAATCAAATCAAATCATGCCTTAAGACTCAATAGATGACTGGGTCTACCATTGATCAGAGTAAATTTAGTGATAATGATCAACAATGTGGTAATTTTTTCTTGTTGTACATCTGTTCATACATCAGTATTCAGTATTTTAGGCTAAACTTCAAGGTATGACACAGGTTAAAGGAAGCAGATCCCCTTTGTTAAAAATACACTTCAGATCAAGTTTACAAGGTAGTTTTAGGAACTGAAACTAATTAATTATAATTTAAAAATATTATGTTCCTCAGTGGTGTAAATGCCAATGCCAATTAATTGGTACACCACTGGAAATGGGGCTGACTTTTAAGGTAAACTTAGGCCAGTAAATTCAAATTAATTTTTCCCTAGGCTACCTTAGAGAAAATTTCCTTTCAGCCCTAGGCTTATTCTTGTCCACTACTACCATTTTGTTAGGCCTATTCTTGTCCCATGCTAGGCCATATTCCCCTTTTTTCCTTAGGCCTATTTCCCTTTATTATTAATTATATAAGGTAAGTGTAATTTAACTCAGTCTGTGAACAAACATAAGATTAAAGTATGTTTTTTAAATTGTTATGGTAACCAGTGTCACTTAGCTGAGGTTTGAGGTTAAAATAATGGGTCATTCCAGGACAAATCATGCAAAAAAAATTAAATTTGTAACCACTCTGACTTGGATTTTTCTCAAATTTGGTATACAAGGTTGTTTTTGTGCAAAAACATGAAATCTCAAGTTTTAGCGCAATCAGAGTAACAGTTCAAAAGTTATGGGCCCCCAATTTTCAGGGTGGGGGCTGGGCCCTTAATGTTTAAAAGTCCATAACTCAGTCCCTAATTGAGCTAGGAAAAATTTCTAAAAACCATTCAAAAGCTTAAATCCTAAAGAATAATTGACTAAGTAATAAAATGCATTTAATCAAATAGTTAAAAAGTTATATCAATTTGAATATTTTTTGCAGGGGGCCCACCCCCTATGATACAGATATTTTTTTCATCATTTTGTACCTCAATTACTCTTCTATATGACTTAGTCAATGATATTGTGTATTTTTACTTTTAAGTTGTGTCTATTTTTGCACTTTATTATAAGGTACTTGCTAGCAGAAAGATGACATTAACCCAAATTCAGGAATTGGGCTATATTAACTATATAATAGTTTTATTCTTACTATATATATTGCACACATACACACACACATTATTAAAATAAGAGATAATTTGTACTGCCTGTTTCTAAGGTCGAATGGTATCATACTTGTGCAGTCGTGCTACAACTTGTCACAGCAAAATGAGATTGACTGAGTGCTCCTTCCATTAGCATGAGCCTTGGTTATTAATGGTTCACTTTGCCTTTTGTGACCACATGATAAACACTGCTCATATATGGTATCTGCTTGTCATATTATTTTAGTGCCTTGCCTATATTGGCTGTGCTTGTGTAAGTTGTGTTTGCCTGTTATCATTAAAAATCATTAACATTTAATATTCTTTCTACTTATTACAGGAACTAAAGCTAATATATAAATTTTAAACATGTCTTACCATTTAAATTATCATAAACAGTGTTGTGACCCCTTTAAGAGACAAGAAAAGAATCTTAAAGGGTTTAAGAAATTTACCATTAAATGTAACAGAAAAAAATCCTGCACTCCTTAATTGGAAAGTTTGTACAAACTGTTCTGTAAGATTAAATGATCTTGAAGAACCTTATAAATTATTTAATGATGTTTTTGAAATCAAGTCATCTACAAGTACCTCTTCATTTCAAAGCAGTCCAGGAAGTACACATTTGCAAACTGACAATCCTGGTAAGATCAGTGATATTGAAATCTGTAGAGAACAAACCAAGAACATTCTTGAAGAAATGGAGATTTTGCCAATAAAATTCTGTAAGTACAGCAGTGTATGAATTATAATTTACGGACTTATTTTTGAAAAGTATAGTTATCAGAAAATGCATTATATGATTTTTAAAAATTATCTAAACTCTATCTTTGTGTATACATTGTTTCATAGGTTATCAAAATAATGCAGTTTTATCAAACTTGTAAACATAACATTCTTTAACAATTTAAGGAATTGCAAAAAAATAGTTATGTACAATAAATGAATTCTGATTAGTTATTAAATTATGAAAATTTGTTGCTGTAACTTGCAGTAATTCTAAATTTTGGATGATGCATAATTTCAGATGTTGAACACTGACAAGATATCTAAAAAAGCATCAGACAAATATGACAAGTGTGTATCTACTTTGAAAAAGAATTTTGAACAGTCTTTCTCAGCATCTGTGGATGAGGGAGCATCTACATCCAAGAGATTATGCATGGAAAACAGGGTTGGTACGCAAAAACCCAAACCCAAACCAAACCCAAAAACCAAACCTAAAAACCCACATCAATTTACTTCAAACTTCTTTTTAACTTGGCATTTTTTATAATATGGTTATGCAGTCTTATATATTAACAACTATAAACTATAATTAATGTGATAAGGCCAACATAAACTAAAATTTCCAGAAACTATTTATTTGATGTTTGAAAGGTATGTTAGCTGAAAAAAAGAACCTTGCAACTTGTAAATCTAATTCTTCCTTTTGGTCCACAGTCATTCTTGCCACAAATGGTGTAATTGATCTTTGCCTTTTATGCTTTATTGGTGTTGAATGACAGAATGTGGATGATGAAGAACCTGTTACTGGTGTCACTCATTTCAGGCACATTTTCACTTATAATCTTTGGATCATCTTTGCCAGAAGCCAAAGTTGGAGGAAGTGAATCAGTTTCAACTGATGCTCCAAATTCGAGTCTCAGCATACCTCTTGCCTCATTTTCAAAACATTCCACTTCTCTTTTACTGCATTTCTCTAGATGATGTTTCATTCTCTCACTTTTTCAAAGTGATACTTTCTTTGCAATAATTGCATAGTACTCTAGTATGCTGATCACTTAATAAAGTCACCTCATCCCATTCGCTAGCTTTAGATCTTCCACCTCTATAACTCTGAGTTTGGCATCTTAAAAATTTTAATTTGAGTTAGGTCTAAATAAAGCTGAAATCTGCTGTTAAGAAATAAAGGAAAGATCTAAAATTAAAATGGAGAAAATTCTAATGTCATTATTCTCTCTCATATCTGAACTTACTGTGAAATAAAGATGTCTTTTTAATATACAGGGTGTCCCATAAGTCCGGCATCATAGGAAAAATAATAAAAAAAGGCAAAACAAAAGCTTTTATTTACAGAACATGCTCAGTATGTCAACCATTGTTTTCAATACACAAATTCAGACATGATACCTAGTCAGCAAGCACATGGTGAATGATGTCAGAGTAAGGTGTTACATGCCCCAATAATGCGCTGCCACAAATGTTCAACGCTCCTAATTTTCTCTGTGTATACCAGCACTTTCAAGTGGCCCCAGAGATAAAAACCTAGTGGCGTGAGATCCGGGCTTCTAGCTGGCCATTCCACAGGCCATCAACGTCCCATCTAATGACCAGGGAATTGTTGGTACAGGTATTCCCTTACTTGGGTGCTGTAATGTGCAGGAGTGCCGTCTTGCTGGAACCATGTTGGGAAATTTCCTTCTTCGTTCAAGACACTGGGAAATGCTTCTTCCTTGAGCATACATAGGTAGGTGCCTCCAGTGACATGTTCATCGAAAAAGAGGGGGCCTATGATGCAATCCTTCCAAATGCCACACCATACCATCACCTGAGATGCACCTTGTTCCTTTGAAGAGGTATACCAGTGAGGGTTGTTTTGAGACCAGTAGCAGGTGTTCTGTCCATTTACCTCACCATTTCCATAAAAAACAGCCTCATCACTAAACAGACTGGTGGATGGGAAATTGGCATCCCAAGCATATCATTCCGTAGCCCATTCACAAAATTCCATCTGCCAGTCGGAATCATCTTCGCTTAATTTCTGTAGGATCTGAAGTTAAATGGATGCCATTTGTGAGCCTGAAGAATGCGATGGATGCTACTTTTCAACACTCCTGTCTTGGCAGACAATCGCCGAAGAGACTTATTGGGACTTCTGTTAAAATGAGTCAGGATAGCAGTCGCTGTATCATCGTCAGTGGACCTCCTTGAAGGTCCACTGCATGATTTATCTTCTATGGATCCTGTTTCCTTAAACTTTGCAACAAGTCTGCTAACACAACTCTGTGTTATTGGCTCGTGGTCTGGATGCAGTCTGTTAAATTCAGCAGCAACCTCTCTTTGACTCAGATTTCCTATGAGTAGAATTATCTGGATTTGTTCTTCCTTGCTCACAGACATTATGGCCTGTAGAAAGAGAAAAATATGAATTTCTCCTATGATGCCAGACTTATGGGACACCCTGTATATTGTAGATTAGGTAAATAAATTAATAAAATAATAGATGTATTAGGCACTACATAATTACTGAACCCTTCTAAAAAAAATTTCAACCCATCAAAAAACCAAAAACCCCAGAAACCAGCAAAAAACCAAAAACCCAGTTGGGTTGTTTTTTTTGTGAAAAACCCAGGTTTTTACCAACCCTGAATTCTTATATTTTTTCTATTTAGGTCCTGATCTTAGAGTACATTACAGGTGACCCTCTGTATACACAGTTTCAGCTATACACAGTTTTGATGTTGCTCCCCACCCCCCATATACACGGGAGGGGATCTCATCCATACATGGTTTCCCAAGCCGACACAGCTGTGTGTGGTGGCCTGTCACTCTACCCCTCCCTTCCCTACCCCTCCACTGCTCACTCAGTCAGTAGCTCACCAGTTACCAGTGTTGTCAATCTACAATACAATTGTCCCAACCAATCCCCCAATAAATGCAAAAAAAACTTCACTTTTTTTACGTGAAGGTCAAAATATGAAAATAAAAACCCACTCTAATAGACAGAGTTTATTTCCACGACAGTTTCGACGCCCACTGGCATCCTCCTCGGGTGGATACAGAAACACGAATGAACCAAAACAAGAGGGAAAAGCAGTCCAGGGACCGACCGTTAAGAAATTCGCACCTAGGTTAGATCCCATTCTCCCGACACCGGAAGGGCATTTTCATTAAGTACATTCGTGCAAATTTTTAAAACTATCTTCCTCTTCTAAACATACAGATTCTATTATATTTTTTACATAATTATTACATTTAATATTGCATAATTATTTATTACAGAAATTATAAATTTATTAATACATTGGTTATTACATTATTGTTTATCATACAGAACTTATAAACTGAAAAACGAATGAAAAAAGCCGATTAGGAAACAATCCAGAAACCAATGAGAAATTCGCACCTAGGTTAGATACCGTTCTCCCGACACTGGAAGGGCATTTTATTACAGGGTCCGCTTATAAGTACATTCCCACAAATTAAAACTATCTTCGTGTTCTATACATACAGATTCTAATATTTTGACATAATTACTGCATTTATTATTACATTTACATTTTTTTTTTTTTTTTTTTTAACATTTATTATTATTACATTTCCCTAATTATTAAATTTATAATATCACCTTTATTATTACATCTGTTGCATTTATATTTATTTCCACATTTATTACTTCCATTATTACATTTACTAAAGGCGAGTAAGGAACATTCCAATCCAGAGACATTTAAGAAATTCACACTTAGGTTCGAACACGTTCCCACGACTCCGTAAGGGATTTTTTTACCAAGAATCTCATTAAAGGGTCTAACTTATAAGTACCTTCGCACAAATTAAAATTATCACTTTTTCTATACACACAGATTCTATTATTTTTCTTTTGACATAATTATTACATTTATAAAGTACCTTACTTGATTCCCAATCTATAGCATGATTATTTTGGCTGGCGTGATAGAAAATGGCATTATTAGTATTACAACTTCTGAAGGCATATTTGTGTTCTTTAATACAGGTTTCAATATTTCTTCCAGTTTCACCCACGTATACTAAATCACAACTTTTACAGGGAATGCTGTAGACGCAGGCTTGTTCCTCTTTTGCCACGTTATTCCTAACCAATTTACTTTTCACAGTAGATGAATATTTGAACGCCAAAGCAAACTTAAAATTTTTCATCAACGGTTTTACTCTTTCTAAGCCGGCAATGTAAGGCAAACTCACATATTGTTTTTGGTTAACTGAAGGTTCCCGAGGGGCATAAAAAGATTTTCTGGCTTTAAAATACGCCTTTCTGATAAACCACTCGGGATATTTTAAATCCTTGAAAATGTTCCAAATCTTTGAATTTTCAGGGTCCAGCAAATGTGGGCTACAAATCCTGAGTGCTCTTAGAAACATGGAAGAAATAATTGAGCTTTTAACCCCTTCATCATGATATGAAAAATAATGAATGTACGAATTACAATGAGTAGGTTTTCTATAGACCGTGAAATTGGGCTTTCCGCTTTCGTTAATGACCAAAACATCTAGAAAAGGTAATTGTTTGTCATTCTCCCATTCATATTTAAATTTAATAGAGGGAACAAGATTATTTAAGACTGAAAGAAAGTGTCAAAGTTGTTCCAGTGGTCAGGCCAAAATGAGAAAATATCATCTACATAACGAAACCAAATTAGATTCCTGGGACATATTGTTTGCAACAATTCTGACTCATAGTATTCCATGTATAATGTACTCAGTATTGGGGATAAAGGAGACCCCATTCCCATACCAAAACGTTGCAAATAAAATTCTTCACTGAAGGAGAAGGCATTATTGGTGACACAGAGTTTTATCAGTTCTAAAAATACAGATGTGGGCATGCCTAGTTCTACGTTACATGTTGGCAATTTTCTATCTAAAAAACTAAGTACATCATCAATGGGAACTTTCGTAAACAAGGACTCAACGTCAAAACTGATCATTCTTCCCCGTTTTAAATCTAAGGACATAACTTTGTTAATAAAGTCACAGGAATTAGTGATGTGCGAGCCTGAAAATTTACCAACTAATGGGGATAATTTATCTGCAAGAAATTTAGATAACCTGTAACTAAAGGAACCCCTGTGTGAAATAATGGGACGGAGTGGTATATTAATCTTATGGGTTTTGGGTAGGCCGTAAATGTGGGGGAGTTTGGGGTTAATCTGTAGAAATCTTTTAGGATCAATCGCCGGGACATCTTTTAATAAGTTCCTGATGGTTTTGTTGAATTCGGCAGAAAGACGCTTTAGGGGGGACGATCTCACTTTGGTGTAGGTGAATTCATCACTAAGTAACGCTTCCATTTTTTGTTTATAATCACACTTGTCTAAAATAACCACAGTGTTACTTTTGTCCGCTTTAGTGACAAATATTGCTTCAATCTTCCTGAGCTTGTCTAAAGCTAACCGGAATCTTTTGGGAATAGAGTCCAATGAGTTGAAATGTTCCAGAAACTTGCTCAGAATCAAACCATTTAAACACGGAATATCCGCCATGGAATTAACTAGCAAGACACAAAATCTAAAACAATGTTTTTATCGGGTTTAAGGGCAAACAACAGCCCTAAATTAAGAACTTCCTTTTCGGATTTGGATAAGACGTATGTCGATAAATTTAAAACGGAACCTTCCACCGCACACTTTCATCACATAAATAGGATAGCTTTCTGTTAAGTCGTTGTTCAGTTCGTCTAGTCTCCACGTCGCATTTATAATCTGCAGTTTCAAACAGCGCCACAAGTAGTTCACACGACACATGCGATTTAAGGACGCGTAGACAATTTCTTAGTTTGAAATACGTATGGTCAATTTCTCTTTTAACACACGGAATACGTTCCTTCAAAATTTCCCTGGCAAAATTCGGGAACGGTGTATGGTCCTTCCTGAAGGTAAATGGTATCAAGGACTTCGGGCACACTTGCTCCACTAAACACTCTTGCAGGAACTTGAGTTGCAGCTTCTTGGTCTTCACAGCCACTAGTGTTTTTTCATATAGACGATAGGAAGATATAAGTTGGGGAAAGGTAACTAAGAAGAAGGTGAATAGATGGCGTCTGATCGTGGGATCCATAATAAATGCAAAAAACTTCCCTTTTTTGTACGTGAAGGTCAAAATATGAAAATAAAAACCCACTCTAATAGACAGAGTTTATTTCCACGACAGTTTCGACGCCCACTGGCATCCTCCTCGGGTGGATACAGAAACACGAATGAACCAAAACAAGAGGGAAAAGCAGTCCAGGGACCAACCGTTAAGAAATTCGCACCTAGGTTAGATCCCATTCTCCCGACACCGGAAGGGCATTTTCATTAAGTACATTCGCGCAAATTTTTAAAACTATCTTCCTCTTCTAAACATACAGATTCTATTATATTTTTTACATAATTATTACATTTATTATTAAATTTATTACATTTAATATTGCATAATTATTTATTACAGAAATTATAAATTTATTAATACATTGGTTATTACATTATTGTTTATTATACAGAACTTATAGATTGGGAATCAAGTAAGGTACTTTATAAATGTAATAATTATGTCAAAAGAAAAATAATAGAATCTGTGTGTATAGAAAAAGTAGATAATTTTAATTTGTGCGAAGGTACTTATAAGTTAGACCCTTTAATGAGATTCTTGGTCAAAAAATCCCTTACGGAGTCGTGGGAACGTGTTCGAACCTAAGTGTGAATTTCTTAAATGTCTCTGGATTGGAATGTTTCCTTACTCGCCTTTAGTAAATGTAATAATGGAAGTAATAAATGTGGAAATAAATATAAATGCAACAGATGTAATAATAAAGGTAATATTATAAATTTAATAATTAGGGTAAAAAAAAAAAAAAAAAAAAAAATGTAATAATAAATGCAGTAATTATGTCAAAATATTAGAATCTGTATGTATAGAACAAGAAGATAGTTTTAATTTGTGGGAATGTACTTATAAGCGGACCCTGTAATAAAATGCCCTTCCAGTGTCGGGAGAACGGTATCTAACCTAGGTGCGAATTTCTCTGGATTGTTTCCTAATCGGCTTTTTTCATTCGTTTTTCGGTTTATAAGTTCTGTATAATAAACAATAATGTAATAACCAATGTAATAATAAATTTATAATTTCTGTAATAAATAATTATGCAATATTAAATGTAATAAAATTAATAATAAATTCAATAATTATGTAAGAAAAATATAATAGAATCTGTATGTTTAGAACAGGAAGATAGTTTTAAATTTGCGCGAATGTACTTAATGAAAATGCCCTTCCGGTGTCGGGAGAATGGGATCTAACCTAGGTGCGAATTTCTTAACGGTCGGTCCCTGGACTGTTTTTCCCTCTTGTTTTGGTTCATTCGTGTTTCTGTATCCACCCGAGGAGGATGCCAGTGGGCGTCGAAACTGTCGTGGAAATAAACTCTGTCTATTAGAGTGGGTTTTTATTTTCATATTTTGACCTTCACGTAGAAAAAAGTGAAGTTTTTTGCATTTATTATGGATCCCACGATCAGACGCCATCTATTCGCCTTCTTCTTAGTTACCTTTCCCCAACTTATATCTTCCTATCGTCTATATGAAAAAACACTAGTGGCTGTGAAGACCAAGAAGCTGCAACTCAAGTTCCTGCAAGAGTGTTTAGTGGAGCAAGTGTGCCCGAAGTCCTTGATACCGTTTACCTTCAGGAAGGACCATACACCGTTTCCGAATTTTGCCAGGGAAATTTTGAAGGAACGTATTCCGTGTGTTAAAAGAGAAATTGACCATACGTATTTCAAACTAAGAAATTGTCTACGCGTCCTTAAATCGCATGTGTCGTGTGAACTACTTGTGGCGCTGTTTGAAACTGCAGATTATAAATGCGACGTGGAGACTAGACGCACTGAACAACGACTTAACAGAAAGCTATCCTATTTATGTGATGAAAGTGCTTGGTCAAAGTGTGCGGTGGAAGGTTCCGTTTTAAATTTATCGACATATGTCTTATCCAAATCCGAAAAGGAAGTTCTTAATTTAGGGCTGTCGTTTGCCCTTAAACCCGATAAAAACATTGTTTTAGATTTTGTCTTCCGTAGTTAATTCCATGGATATTCCGTGTTTAAATGGTTTGATTCTGAGCAAGTTTCTGGAACATTTCAACTCATTGGACTCTATTCCCAAAAGATTCCGGTTAGCTTTAGACAAGCTCAGGAAGAATGAAGCAATATTTGTCACTAAAGCGGACAAAAGTAACACTGTGGTTATTTTGGACAAGTGTGATTATAAACAAAAAATGGAAGCGTTACTTAGTGATGAATTCACCTACGCCAAAGTGAGATCGTCCCCCCTAAAGCGTCTTTCTGCCGAATTCAACAAAACCATCAGGAACTTATTAAAAGATGTCCCGGCGATTGATCCTAAAAGATTTCTACAGATTAACCCCAAACTCCCCCACATTTACGGCCTACCCAAAACCCATAAGATTAATATACCACTCCGTCCCATTATTTCACACAGGGGTTCCTTTAGTTACAGGTTATCTAAATTTCTTGCAGATAAATTATCCCCATTAGTTGGTAAATTTTCAGGCTCGCACATCACTAATTCCTGTGACTTTATTAACAAAGTTATGTCCTTAGATTTAAAACGGGGAAGAATGATCAGTTTTGACGTTGAGTCCTTGTTTACGAAAGTTCCCATTGATGATGTACTTAGTTTTTTAGATAGAAAATTGCCAACATGTAACGTAGAACTAGGCATGCCCACATCTGTATTTTTAGAACTGATAAAACTCTGTGTCACCAATAATGCCTTCTCCTTCGGTGAAGAATTTTATTTGCAACGTTTTGGTATGGGAATGGGGTCTCCTTTATCCCCAATACTGAGTACATTATACATGGAATACTATGAGTCGGAATTGTTGCAAACAATATGTCCCAGGAATCTAATTTGGTTTCGTTATGTAGATGATATTTTCTCATTTTGGCCTGACCACTGGAACAACTTTGACACTTTCTTTCAGTCATTAAATAATCTTGTTCCCTCTATTAAATTTAAATATGAATGGGAGAACGACAAACAATTACCTTTTCTAGATGTTTTGGTCATTAACGAAAGCGGAAAGCCCAATTTCACGGTTATAGAAAACCTACTCATTGTAATTCGTACATTCATTATTTTTCATATCATGATGAAGGGGTTAAAAGCTCAATTATTTCTTCCATGTTTCTAAGAGCACTCAGGATTTGTAGCCCACATTTGCTGGACCCGGAAAATTCAAAGATTTGGAACATTTTTAAGGATTTAAAATATCCCGAGTGGTTTATCAGAAAGGCGTATTTTAAAGCCAGAAAATCTTTTTATGCCCCTCGGGAACCTTCAGTTAACCAAAAACAATATGTGAGTTTGCCTTACATTGCCGGCTTAGAAAGAGTAAAACCGTTGACGAAAGATTTTAAGTTTGCTTTGGCGTTCAAATATTCGTCTACCGTGAAAAGTAAATTGGTTAGGAATAACGTGGCAAAAGAGGAACAAGCCTGTCTACAGCATTCCCTGTAAAAGTTGTGATTTAGTATACGTGGGAGAAACTGGAAGAAATATTGAAACCCGTATTAAAGAACACAAATATGCCTTCAGAAGTTGTAATACTAATAATGCCATTTTTTATCACGCCAGCCAAAATAATCATGCTATAGATTGGGAATCAAGTAAGGTACTTTATAAATGTAATAATTATGTCAAAAGAAAAATAATAGAATCTGTGTGTATAGAAAAAGTAGATAATTTTAATTTGTGCGAAGGTACTTATAAGTTAGACCCTTTAATGAGATTCTTGGTCAAAAAATCCCTTACGGAGTCGTGGGAACGTGTTCGAACCTAAGTGTGAATTTCTTAAATGTCTCTGGATTGGAATGTTTCCTTACTCGCCTTTAGTAAATGTAATAATGGAAGTAATAAATGTGGAAATAAATATAAATGCAACAGATGTAATAATAAAGGTGATATTATAAATTTAATAATTAGGTAAAAAAAAAATAAAAAAAAATGTAATAATAAATGCAGTAATTATGTCAAAATATTAGAATCTGTATGTATAGAACACGAAGATAGTTTTAATTTGTGGGAATGTACTTATAAGCGGACCCTGTAATAAAATGCCCTTCCAGTGTCGGGAGAACGGTATCTAACCTAGGTGCGAATTTCTCTGGCTGGATTGTTTCCTAATCGGCTTTTTTCATTCGTTTTTCGGTTTATAAGTTCTGTATAATAAACAATAATGTAATAACCAATGTATAATAAATTTATAATTTCTGTAATAAATAATTATGCAATATTAAATGTAATAAATTAATAATAAATTCAATAATTATGTAAAAAATATAATAGAATCTGTATGTTTAGAAGAGGAAGATAGTTTTAAAAATTTGCGCGAATGTACTTAATGAAAATGCCCTTCCGTGTCGGGAGAATGGGATCTAACCTAGGTGCGAATTTCTTAACGGTCGGTCCCTGGACTGCTTTTCCCTCTTGTTTTGGTTCATTCGTGTTTCTGTATCCACCCGAGGAGGATGCCAGTGGGCGTCGAAACTGTCGTGGAAATAAACTCTGTCTATTAGAGTGGGTTTTTATTTTCAATCCCCCAATATTGAATCTAATTGTGGTGAGGATTCTATTACCAATTTTGCAAATTTACAAATTATACATCACATAAAGGATGTTATCCAATATTTAATTAATCGTTATGTTAAATATATGCATCTCTAATGATTTTAACTTCTTTACAATGTATTTTTATACTTTATTAGTACTACAATTAAAAAATAAATCACAAATAATAATCATAATAATCACAATAAATAACAATACTCTCACCAGTAAACATCATCTGCAGCAACTCTACCCAATCTGCCTACCTTTATTTGTAAGTTAAACCATTTTTTTCTTGTTACTGCAGTAATATTATTATGTGCATTTAATATATAAATATACATGTATGTATAGTACGGTATGTGTTTTGGTGTTTCTGTACGTGTTTTAGTGATGTATGAGGAAGTATAGTTGGTCATAGGGAGGGGGTCAGTTGGTCTAGGGATTGATTGTATTTTTTCCCCATAAGGTACTAGTCCCTGTATGCACGGTTTCTGTTTACACAGGCATTTTCAGGAACCTAACCCCTGTGTATACCAAGGGTCACATGTAAATTAATAATTTCAATTTAAGAAAAATTTGATATTCCCTACCTTTTATTTATCTAAATAGGTACAAAACTATGATGAGGGAGCTCACTGAAGCATTCAACTCTACAACTTCCTACCAAAGAATGTTGCAAATTCTTACTCTATCCCCATACATGATCTCAAAAACTCAGGAGTTCTTTGGGGCTAGTAGATATCTTGTTGATAAAGCCAGGAGCATGAAGCAACAGTATGGAATATTGCCAAATGTGACAGCTTTTTATGAGGACCCAGAATTTAGTCGGGTGTATCCAGGAAAAAGGACTGTTAATGTCAAAGACAAAGATGGAGTGTTAATGTCAAAGACAAAGATGGAAACAAAATTTACAAACAAAAGCATCTCTTACTCAGTAATTTGAAAGAACTGTATCTTAGGTACAAAGAAATTGATTCAAGTATAAGTTTTTCAACATTTGCAGCTCTTAGACCCAAATGGTATGTTATTGCTGGAGGTACAGGTACACAGTCAGTTTGTATCTGTAACTATCACCAGAACCCCAAATTAATGGTTTCAAAAATTGGTGACAAGGACTTGACTTGACTTATTCATTGATTCAAAAAAGTGTTTGCGATGTGGACAATATTAAATGTATGTTACACCAGTGTACAGAATGTCCTGGTGTTGCTGGTGTAGATAACTATTTGAACACATTAAATGTACTGACTTCCAGGGATTCAACTGAATATGACCAGTGGACCAGCACTGACAGGGCAACTTTGTCAAATGTAACTGTTACAGTGGAAGAATTCATTGAAAAACTTTCAGAATCAATTTATTCTCTTACTCGTCATCATTATATAGTCAAGTGTCAAAGCCTCTACATGAAGACCCTTAAGCAAAATCTCAGTGAAGATGAAGTTTTAATACTGGGAGACCTTTCTGAGAACTATTCTTTCATCACTCAAGATGCACCACAGAGCTTCCATTGGACAAACAAACAAGTTACATTACACCCAATGGTTGTATATAAAATGGAAGATAGTAAATTGAGCCACACTAGCTATTGGGTCATTCCATGTCAACTCAGCCACAAAATGGCACTTTTTGCACTCACCCCTTTCAATTTTGCTCATACTTGGCACAATAGCAGATATACATGCCAAACTTAAATTCCCAAATTATTAGAGCTGACTGACCTTTGGTTACTGAGATACAAGGTCACAAAGTTGTGACATTTTGACCTTTTTTGCGTTAAATGACTATTTTCAAAACGGTGTAACTAAAAAACTATTAAAGCTAGAGCATTGATTTTGGTCTGATTTTAAAGCTCTTTAGTAGCCCCTTGTTTATTGTCTCTTGTTAAATATCTCTACTGTGAAAAATAAAAAATCCCTTCAAAAGTTGACCTTTGACCTTGAATAAAAAAAAAATACCTTCTCCTAAAAAATTCAATTTTTTTACATTAATACCTTGAGTCATGTACAACAAAATCCCAAGAAGCTGTAAGTGGCTGATAACTAGTTCATTTATTTAAAAGTTCTGTTCTGATATAGTGTCAGTGAAGAATTAGTTCAACTTAACATTATTAGTTCAAAAACCTTTTTGTGACCTGTGCCAAAAGAAGTCTTTTAAAAGACAACCAGGGTTAAACCCCTCGACAGCCCCAAATCTACTGGAGTAGCGCTGATCCAAAGGCCCAACTAGTATATAAGTACTGTCAACTTTACAGAGTTGACTCCTGACTTCAAGTTAAAGTTAATTTATTTTTACTAAATACATGTATAAAAATTTATTTAATAATTCATTAATTGTTCATTGTTTTCTTTTCAGGATTTTCTTTGTGCTTTTGTGATTTCAGAGTACAAACATGGAACATTTAAAACTGAAACAGAAGTGTGCTGATCCTTTGCTGCATCACAAAGGTCAGTGTCGAAAGAAGAGTTTGAGAATTGTACCACAGGAACTTGTAAATAAGTTTCCCGATCTGCACTTAACACTACATCACAGACTTTGTAAGCAGTGTAGAGAACATCTTGAGTCCTTGCCTGAGAAAGGAATAGGCACTTTGAATTCAGACATAAATGATGATTCTTCTTGTAGTAGTGAACCACCTGAAGATCTTGAGAAAATTGAAAATGTTGACAATAGTGATGCATCAACTTCAGAGCAAAACCATGAGATGTGTACTTTGAATGCTTCTTTTGTTTCAATTGGTGAATCACCCATAAAAAAGAGAGAGCTTGTAGAGCAAAAGTCATATGGAGCTAAAAAACTAAGCAAGGTGACAGAGACAGTTAAGAAGAGAATGGAAACAGTTGCAGGAAAAGAGATTTCTGACTCACAATTTAAGGAGCCATCTGGAGATGTAGACTGTTTAGAAATAATAAATCAACTCAAGGAAAAATTCAAAAATGAAAATACTAAAAGAAGTGATAAAATAAAAATCCTCACTGTATTGCCCAAAAGTTGGAGCATTAGGAAAATTGCTTCAGAATTTAACACAACAAGGCATACAGCATCTATTGCTAAAAAAATAGTTGAAGAAAAAGGTGTCCTTTCAGACCCAAATCCAAAGGGTGGGAAAAGAATTAAACAGGATACTGTTGATGCTATTAAAGCATTTTATCTTTCAGAAGACATCAGTAGAACAATGCCAGGAAAGAAAGACTATTGTAGTATCATTGACAATGAAAGAGGAAGGATACATTTGCAAAAGCATCTTTTACTTTGCAATTTAAAAGAAGCCTATCATATTTTCAAAGAAAGAAATCCTTTGGTTAAGGTGGGATTCAGTAAATTTGCAGAATTGCGTCCAAAGCAGTGTGTTATTGCTGGAGCAACAGGAACTCACTCAGTATGTGTGTGTACAATTCATCAGAATGCCAAACTTATGTTTGTAGGAGCTGAATTAGAAAAACTAACTGCAAATGATGACACACCTATTAAGAATGTACGTCATTGTGTTGCCTTTATGGAATGCAATCCTGCCTCAGACAATGTGAACAATGTGGAGATCCATCAGATTTAAAAAACAGACTACTGGACATATTTACAAACAACTTCATTGATATCATAAATTTTAAAAAGTGGACCAATACAGATGGGTCAAATCTTGAATCAGTAGAACTGAATACAGATGAATATATTGACCAATTCTGTAACCAACTGAAAGAATACCAGATACACGACTTCAAGACAAAGATGCAAGCAACTTATTACCGTGAAACAAAAATGTCTTTGAAAGATGGTGAGGTCTTTGCTGTGTGTGATTTTGCTGAAAATTATTCCTTTATTCTTCAAGATGAGGTTCAGAGCTTTCACTGGAACAATGAGATGGCTACTCTACATCCATTTGTTATTTACTATAAAAAGGAAGATGAGATTGCTCACCTAAGCTTTGTTATTATTTCAGAGTGTAACATCCATAACACAGTTGCTGTACATTTGTTTCAAAAGCATCTGATAAAATTCCTAAAAGATAATATCTCATCCATCGGTTCCATCCACAAAATAATTTACTTTTCAGATGGGTGTGCAGGACAGTATAAGAACTGCAAAAACTTTTTGAATCTTTGCCATCACAGAGATGATTTTGGAATTGAGGCAGAATGGAATTTTTTTGCAACAAGTCATGGAAAGGGACCCTGTGATGGTGTTGGAGGCACAGTTAAGAGATTAGCTGCAAAAGCTAGTCTACAACGACCTTATGATGAACAGATCCTTACTGCAGAACAGTTATATACATTTGCAAGTGAAAATATTGTAAATATAAAATGTCATTTTTCAACCAATAAAGAGCATGAAGAGGAAAGCCAACTTCTCCAAGAAAGACGCTCAACTGCAAGGACTATTGCTGGTACACAGAAATTAAACCATTTACAGCCAGTTTCATTGACTTCTCTTAAGGTTAAACATTATTCATTATCAGATTATTCAAATATTGAGAAAGTTACTGAAAAGGAAGAAGTTGTAACTGAGGAGAAAATACATGGTTTTGTTACTGCTGCATATGATGGCCATTGGTGGGTGGCATATGTGCTGGAAAAGATACCAGAGAATAGAGAAGTAAAAGTCACATTCCTTCATCCCATGGCCCAAACCCATCATTTGTGTATCCTGGTCGACCAGATGAATTAATCTTACCATATTCAGATATTCTAACACAAGTTGAGGCATCTACTACTAATGGACGAACATACAGGATTTGCAAAGAAGTTACTTTGAAGGCATCCAAAGCTTTGGCAGATCTACAGCACAGAAAGGTAAGAATTCAAAATTAAAATGGTCATGTAACTATATATGCACTGCATACATTTTAAGTTGTGATAAATGGAAATCAATGAGCACTATACCTATACATATTGTATGTACATTTTAATATGTTACTTGTATTTGTTAATTAGGTAGCTATCTAGGTATACATTAAAAATTGTTTTCTCTTCTAGAAATCACAATAAATTGGGTGGCCCCACAAGAATCTTGTCAACTACTGAAAACCATCACATACATGCACAACATACAGGTGAGGTGGGTAAAGAACAAATATTTAAAAATAAGCATTTGCTTGTTTGTAGAAGGCTGCAGATATGGGTTGTATTTGTAAGAGATTGAGCTGACTTTAGACAAAAATGGTTACTGACATACAAGGTCACAAAGTCATGACTTTTTGACAATTTTTGTATAAAATGACTTTTTTCAAGATGTTGCTTGAATTCATTATTTTTTATACATTGAACTAGTTATCAGCCACTTACAGCTTCTTGGGATTTTGTTGTACATGACTCAAGGTATTAATGTAAAAAAATTGAATTTTTTAGGAGAAGGTATTTTTTTTTTATTGAAGGTCAAAGGGTCAACTTTTGAAGGGATTTTTTTATTTTTCACAGTAGAGATATTTAACAAGAGACAATAAACAAGGGGCTACTAAAGAGCTTTAAAATCAGACCAAAATCAATGCTCTAGCTTTAATAGTTTTTTAGTTACACCATTTTGAAAATAGTCATTTAACGCAAAAAAGGTCAAAATGTCACAACTTTGTGACCTTGTATCTCAGTAACCAAAGGTCAGTCAGCTCTAATAATTTGGGAATTTAAGTTTGGCATGTATATCTGCTATTGTGCCAAGTATGAGCAAAATTGAAAAGGGTGTGTTTTAGGTGGCTGACTTGACATGGAATGACCCTATTGTATCATTATGTAGTGATAGTTTAGATCATAACACCATAGCAGTGTATACTACATTTCAACAATTTTTAGTTCAAAACATTAAAGTGAGATTCCCTCATGTGAAAACAATTAAATATTATTCCGATGGTTGTGCTGGACAATACAAAAACTGTTTTAATTTTAGCAATTTATGCCATCATGAAACAGATTTTGGTATAAAGGCAGAGTGGAACTTTTTTGTCACTAGTCACGGCAAAAATGCCTGTGATGGCATTGGAGGAAGTGTGAAGAGAGCAGCAGCTAAAGCTAGTTTGCAAAGAACAACAATAGGACACATCTTGTCTCCACAGAGTTTCTATGACTTTTGTACACAAAATTTTGAGTCCATCAAGTTTAAATTCATTGCAAAATAACAAATAAATCTAATAAAACAGAACTCAGTAGTAGGTTTGAAAAAGCAGTGACAGTGAAGGGCACACAAGGTTTTCACAGAATTGTGCCAATGTCTCAGAGTCAGATTAAAGCTTATTTAGTTTCAGGCTCCAATGACTACAATGTTGTTAGGGTTATGATCTCTGAACAAGGTGACTCAGACATGAGTCCAGATTTATCAAATGAGCAAATATTTCCTGTGGGAAAGTATGTTGCATGTATTTATGATGGTAGAAAATATCTAGGAATCATTTTAGATTATTCAGAAGAATTCCAAGATTATAAAATCAAGTTTCTAACTACTACTATTTCCAACAAACACAATAGATACTATTTCCCAACTAATAAAGATGATGTTTGTTGGGTAGAAGCCAAAAACATCCTTCATGAAATGTCAACTCCTAATATTCAATCTGGCACCAGAGTTGTGTATATCTTTGAAATACATGATACTGAGAATTAGGCTAAGAACCAAAAATGTTTCAGATTTAATGTATTGTATAGCAATTATTTTTATTCAAGCAATGTCTTAATTTGTTCAATAAAACACAACTATACTAGCAGTATTTTTTTTGCCTTTGAAGATTGACAAAGTTGAGAGTTATTATTGTTGAGTTTTAGGAAAACACTAATAAGTTTATCTTACAGCTATACTTAATCCACTTTAAGTGGAGGAAAACATCTTATAAGAGAGCTTGATAAGTAAAACAGGCATAATGGTGTAAGTTCAAAGTCCAGCAAGTAGAATGTGCTTTTAACCTCCACCACCATCTAATGAAGGGGAAAAAAAACAACGTCATTGACTAAGTCACACAGAAGAGTAATTGAGGTACAAAATGATGAAAAAAAAATCTTGAATATCTGTATCATAGGAGGTGGTGCCCCCCCAAAATATTCAAACTGATATAACTTTTTAACTATTTGATTAAATGCATTTTATTACCGTACTTAGTAGGGTGACAACTTCTTATTGGGATAAAATTTGAAATTCAAAAAAAATTTGCCGGCCATTTGTCCAATGCTGCCACCCTATGAGGAAACACTGTAGACGAAATCTCATGGAATTTGGAAAGCATTTAGGGGTGCCTCGAGTCACATGAATGAAACTGTCGCGCGGAAGAAATTTCAAGAATGAGTTTCGACAACACTTCAAAAGCAAAAATGTTTTGAGAATGAAGGATTATATAATTTAATAGAATTGTTTCCTTTATTTCATACTATAGATTATGCAAATCGATTAATTTATTTCATTAAATTAAAATTTTCATAAATAAATCTTTAAATAATATGATGTGTATCAATCTTTGGATGATCAGCTTTTGGTGCTTCAAGTTCATTTTGCATACGACTGCCTGACTGAAATCAACGCTTAGAAGTTCTCCCCCGATTCTTTTAAGATATCTAAGGTAATATTTTTTTATTTTGAATCATTGATTATATTATTATTGGAAATTGTTCTAGAAAAGTTTCATTAATTATTGGCATAGTTTGATGTTTAAATTATATAAATTTGGAACTGAATTTGATTTCCTATGAGAATATATATACAAGTATATAAATATATATACAGGGCCATCGAGAGGGGGGGGGGGGGGGGGTCAGGGGGGGCCAGTGCCCCGGGGCCTGGGTGTCTGGGGGCCCGCAGGAGAATAAAAAAAATTGTAAAAAAATAAATAAGGATCATAATAATCATTAAGAAATTGTGACTTTTTTTCATTCAGAGCTCCTTACATGTAATTTCTTACATGTAATATCTGAGTATCCTAAAAGTCAACACTAAAATTCATCAATCTGACATTTTTT
This sequence comes from Bathynomus jamesi, assembly GCA_023014485.1. Taxonomy (NCBI): domain Eukaryota; kingdom Metazoa; phylum Arthropoda; class Malacostraca; order Isopoda; family Cirolanidae; genus Bathynomus; species Bathynomus jamesi. Next base: position 455,358 of record JAJOZX010001538.1, on the reverse strand, counting down.
CAAATGTAGCTTCCGTTCTCACGCTTTGTGGTATGATCGAAAGTAGCCAAGGTCAATAAACTTGAGAAATATTTAACCAAATCTCTCACTTGTGTTTTGGGTGTTGCATGAAGAGGTTTGAAACACTTGAACTATTGAATTACTTAATTTTTATAAAGTTAATTATAATATTATTAAAGTTATACATATATATATACATATATATATATTAATAGATTTATTGCATATATATAATGCCTTGACACTTGGTGTGGGGGCCCGTAATGTTCGCTAGCCCTGGGGCCCGTTAATGGCTCTCAACGGCCCTGTATATATATAAATATATACAAAGCTGGGCACAAACCATTAATCCGTTAATCGTTAATTAACGAAGTTAACTTTTTCGTTAATGATTTAACTTTTAAGTTAATTTTGAAAATCATTATCGGACTAATTAACTTCCGTTAACTCAAGTCCGTTAACCCAAAAAATTCATAAATAAACGTTTAAAAGTTTCTATTATTTTCAGTGCTGAGCAGGTGCGCAATTAATCCGCCACTGTTAATAGTGATGAACGAATTTCCATTTCCGCAGTGCAAAATCAGGCGATATATTTGTTTCCGTCGCCACAATTTGTGTCTTACCAAATATGGTAGTTATTTATGGCATTGGTTTGAGCAAAACATGGTCGACTGTAAAATCAGGCAGAAAGATTTGCCATTTGAGTTGAATGTTTCAACTTCTTTCAAGAAATATCACGAGCATTTTAAGGCACTTTCAATAATATATATGTAACAATTACAACAAATAACTACATTCGTTTCATTTGCACTCTCTCTCTTGCACAACATGTTTGTGCTAGTGAATATTTAAAAATAATCGTTGTCAAGTAAGTCATGTATATTTATAATATGTCTGTGAGTACCTTATTAGTAGTCTCCTTGATACATTTCAAGAACCATAAAACTGATCAGGTAAGATTTCAATTCTCATGTCACTTTGATGACATAAATTAAGTCAATTGATGTCTTACAATGGGAGTGTTTTCACCTTAACCCTTTATGTCCTGGCGGTACTTCTAGGTACCACATCTTTAAAATCTCCATAATTATTTTTCTACCCAGTTGATCCTGCCGGTACTTTCAAGTCCCAATGTGAATTAGTTTCTTTATGAGATAATAGATGGCATTGAGAAGTAAATGTGAGCATGTGGTGCCAGAGGCTGTTTACTCTTTAGTATCTCTGCTGTGAAGACCGAAGAAATTTCAGTGCAATTACTTCCCGAATATTCTGTGCCATATCTGTTCCAAATAACAAAGGTAAGGGTTATTTTATTTTTTATCTTGTTCTTGAAATGTTCAAGAATGCTTCAAACAATTGTTGTTCTTGTTTATTATTTAAGTGTGAAATAATAAAGGATTTATTGAGTCAACTTCTAAGTACCAACAGGACAAAAGGGGCATAAGTCTACATCGTTTTCTTTTGGTTTTCTTTCAATTTTATGGATGACTATTTTAATTTATGTGGAAATATTTGAACTTGAACTCATGTGTTTACACAAGATGCTGCCTTCTTGGGTGAGCAAGTGTTGGTGGACTTGTTCATCAAGTTCAACACAGCCATCCCCTCCAGTGCTGCAGTGGAGCGTTTGTTCTCTATGGGCAAGGACATCCTGAGGGCCAAGAGATCATCCCTGTCTGATGAAAACTTTGATATGCTAATTTTCATGAAGGGCAACATGCATCTCATGGACAAAATGGAGAACGAGAAGAAGAGGGAAAATTAAATTATAAGACTTATATATATTGTGTTTTTCATTTTTTTTATAATAAAAGTTAACGTTAACAGTTTATCGGTAACTTCCATTACATGTTTAACGGATTAACGGTTAACGAAGTTAACTTTTTGGTTAATGGATTAGCGGTTAACGGTGCCCACCACTGAATATATACAGTATTACAATATAAATGAGATCTTTAAAAATGGAATCATAACACGAAAAAAATTAATGCTTTGATTCTTATTTTAATTTAATATACGTTTCTTTTCTTTTCTTAGGCCCAATGGTGACTACCCACACAGCGAGTCAAATTTGGCTCATTGGCCATCCCATACCCGAGATCAAGGGTGCACGGCTTCCTTCAATTGGAGACGTTTTACGCCTGTTTTTTCACTTTCACATAGAGCACAAGAAGACAGTGAACGACTCAGCGAAGGAGGTGGCATCATCAGTCATTGGTTACTGGGAGAAATCCTGGATACCTACCATCACAGAGAAGAGCATTGGTCAAAAAGTGGTAGATCTTTTTCTTACTTGGAAGCTTCTCCAGAAAAATTGTGCTCGCGCTACGGAAACCCAGCTGAAAAAAGATGAGTTCCGTGATAATTTGGAAAATCTTTTCGATGTTGCCCACCCTAAAGCGATGGAACTTTTGACCATCGAAGAAGATTGAGCCTTCCTTATTGCTCAGCGAGAAAAAGGGAGGAGGGGAGTAATGGGAGGAGTTGACAAGAAAATGGCTCATTCTATCATGCGTCGGGAACAAACTGAAAGACGCCTAGCTCAGCACCAACCTCAAGCCAATATTACTTTTGAAAATATTGAGCTGGAATCTTCTTCTACGTCTGAAGCACCAAGTTCTGCACCATCATCTGAAGACTCACCGCCTGCCTCTCCTGAAAAATGCAAATGTTATGCTCGTGGCACTATCCAAGTCATCACTCCCGAATTGGCAAGTACATTGGATCGCACAGGAATCAGTCATCGTTCAGCACACCGGATTATCGACGCTACGGCTAGAAGCCTCGGCCATAACTTACAAAAACTCGCGCTCAACTATGAAACCATTAGAAAATCACAAGAAAGGCTCCGTTTCGCGACGGCAGAAAAGATTAAACAAAGGTTCACACCCAACGAAGTGCTCACTATTCACTGGGACGGAAAAATTCTACCAGACGATGAAGGTGGTCGGTGTGACCAACTAGCCATTTTCGTAACTGGAGTTGATACTGAGAAGCTCTTGGGTGTACCTAAGCTGACATCAGGAATGGGTGAGGTCATCGCCTCGGTGGTACATGCTGCGCTCAAAGAATGGAATGTGTCAGAAAAGGTATCAGCTATGAGCTTCGACACTACAGCTTCAAATACTGGTTACTTGTCTGGGGCATGCGTAATTTTGGAGCAGAAACTTGGCCGCCGACTCTTATACCTTGCATGTCACCATCACATCCTAGAACTTGTCGTTGAGAAGGCGTACATGGAATGCATGGGACCATCATCTGGTCCAGATATCTTCCTATTCTCCCGCTTCAAAGAGACATGGAATACAATTTGCCAAGATAAGTACAAGACCCTGTCAGACCTTCCATCGAGTCTGAATGAGAATTAAGAAGAACTGATCGCTTGCTGGAATCTATATCTGACAAAACATCAGCCGAGGGATGATTACCGTGAATTCTTGGAGTTGTCGATTACAATCCTTGGAGGTAATTTACCTAACTTTAGGTTTCAGCAACCTGGAGCACTTCACCGAGCACGTTGGATGGCAAAAGTAATTTATTCATTAAAAATCCTGCTGCTTTCCCATCAGTTCAGACTTACAACTCATGAAATGTCTGGCTTAAAACGATTTGTATTTTTTGCCCTAGAGTTATATGTCAGCGCGTGGTTCACAGCCAGCAGTCCTTCATCTGCTCCCGCGAACAATTTGAAGCTTCTTCAAGACCTAGCAAAGTACCACGATGAAAAGATCTCAGCATCCTGCCTTAGTGTCCTTGGTTGTCACTTTTGGTACCTCAGCGAGTACTTGATTGGTCTCGCACTCTTTGATAAAGGTATCAATGCAACGACGAAAAAGAATATCGCTCGATCAATCCTCGAAAAAGAAGCTGCTGAAGATCCTCCAAAGCGAGCCCCAATACCTGCTGTTTCTTCCATTTCAACAAAGCAGCTCTCGGACTTTGCCTCGAAAGGATCAAAGCTTCTCTTTGAACTTCTAAAAATTAATGATGGTTTCTTGTCCAAGGAACCAGAGACCTGGCCGGACGACGAAGATTTCAAGACTGGTTTGACTATAGTTGAAGGACTAAAAGTCGTCAATGACATGGCAGAGAGGGGAATTGCCTTGATCCAGGCCTTCAATACAAAGATTACGAAGAATGAAGAACAGCGCCAACATCTCTTGCAGGTTGTTGAGGATCATAGGAAGTCTCAGCCTGCTACATTGAAAAAGGGGTATGGCTTGAGGAAAAGCAAGAATTAATGGGTGGTCTACAATTGAATGAAAGACACCCTGGAATATATTTAGTAAATATATTATTTACTTATTACGATTGGAGTATGCCTGCACTTAAACCTTATGAACTAAAACTAACGTTTATTTACATTAATTAAAAAAAATAATAATTTATTTTTACTAGGTAATGAATAATTAATTTTTGTTATAAGGAGAATTATTTACCTCACTTGAGACACCCTTAAATATTATCTGAATGACCTAATATTTACAGTACATTGTTTTCTCATGCAGTAGCAGCATTGAACAAATGGCCAATAAAAAACTCCAACTTTCGATTTTTATTGTCACCCTAGTACTTAGTCAATTATTCTTTAGGATTTGAGCTTTCAAATGATTTTTTAATTTTTTCCTAGCTCAATTAGGGACTGAGTTATAGACTTTAAAAATTAAGGGGCCAGCCCACACCACCAAAATTGGGGGGGGCCCATAACTTTTGAACTGTTACTCTGATTGTTCTGAAACTCGAAATTTCATGTTTTTCAGCAAAAACTAAGTGGGTGTGGTTTCAGGTAATGTCCTGGAATGACCCTAATATGAAGGAAAAAAACATACATTGGTTCCACCATCTTTGTGTCCTAAACAATATCCATGCATCATTAATATTGTCACAACCACCCATGACTAGTTCAATGGAAGGTCACTGGAACAGCCACCACAATCATCATTTGGGGTCACCAGGGAAAGGGACATTACCTTGGGAGAAACCCTGCATTCAATTCCTGGACAGAGAAGTTCTTCCCATGATCAGCAAATGAGCAATTTATAGAAAATGAAGTTGTAAGCCCTTACTTGAATGGATTTCTTCTTTTTAAACTGGAAGAAACACATTTTCTATCTTCATCCACAACTGCTTTTGAATATCCTACTGAATGAAGAGGTTGAGAACAATTCAAACGAACTTTAAGAGCATGCCTCCTAGATTTAAGTTTTCTTGATTTCATCACATCATTTGGTCTAATCCAAGTAGGTGAAGACCTTATGGTATTAATACTTGAACTCTTACAATTAACTGTGTCATTCATCTTTAGGAAAATAAGGTTTACGTTACTTAAATTATAGGTCAGACTCTGAAATATAAGATATAAAAAATTAAAGAACTGAACCAAGAATATATTTATCAAGAATAAAGTTATTTCCTTTTGTTTTGAAACTATGATGGTACCTATTTAAAAATATGCACCATCAGATCCAATATACTAGGGGCACTCAATATATTTTGCCCCACCCTTTTTTCTTAGCTAAATAATACGCCACGGGGGCTGAAATGTCTTTTGGACTGTAAGCATGAACTTTCTGCGCTTCACATAACCAGATTTTTCCAGTTTGAACCTCCCCTCCTTGTATAAAACTGCTTTTAAACACCCTTATATAAAACTGATGGTTAACGCAGTTTCAAAAATGGCATCTGACAGTGGTGTACATCATAAAGAGAGAGCTGTTATCAAGTTCTTAACTGCAGAGAAGGAAACAGTTGGAAATATTCACAGACATCTAGAAAACATTTATGGATATGCTGTTGTTGATCAAAGCACAGTTGGATGCTGGTCTAAACGTGTGAGATCATTGGGGAGAGAGAGAGCCAGCCTCAATGATGAGCCATGCAGCAGTCACCTGGCATCAGCTGTGACATCTCACACTGTGCAACATGCTATACAGCATTATTCATTCAAATCAGTGCACCACATACAAGGAGTTACCACTGGAGCTAGGAATTAGTGAAGGGAGCGTGATGATGATAATTCAGCAACTGGGATACTCAAAGTGTGTTCATGGTTTGTTCCTTGCGAACTGACTGAAAATCACAAAGCCCAAAGAAAAGACATTGCTTCTGAGTCATTGGTTCAATACGAGACAAAAGGGGATGACTTCCTTTCACAAATTGACTGGGGATGAGACTTGGGTACACTACTTTGAACCTGAAACAAAACACCAACCCATGAAGTGGCATCACACAGGCTTCCCATGCAAGAAAAAGTTCAAAATGGCTTCCTCTGCAGGAAAGGTTATGGCCACCATCTTCTGGGACATGAAAGGGAAAACTGGAAGACATCCTTCTTTTGCACGATAATGCAAGACCACACAACAGTTTGCAAACAAGAGGGGCCATCACAAAAATGCGCTTGACTGTGTTATCCCACCCTCCATACAGCCCAGATCTAGCACCTTCAGACTTCCATTTGTTTGGGCCAATGAAGGATGTTATTTGTGGAAGAAAGTTTCAGAATGACAATGAGGTTGTTAAGGATGTTAAGAGGTGGCTCCAGCAGAACCCAACAGACTTTTACCAGCAAGGAATAAACACCCTTGTTTCGAGGTGGAGGAAAAGCTGTAGAAAAGGATGGAGACTAAGGAGTCATTCCAGCTCAACTGGTACAGATTTTAGAAAGTTGGTCGGGTGACCATCTCCAATTTCCTTCATATTTTCAGGGTTGATTCATACACCATTCAATAGCTTAAATCTAAAATTTTAGCTTCCTCAGTCAAAAAGTTTAATTTTATGGTCGCTTAAATGGCCCCCACCTTTGACAAAAAATGCCCATGTTGGGCTTGATCGACCAATGCCTTCATTTTGAGAGGCCTTGAAAAGTGTCTTCTAATAGGAGTAGAAGCTTCAAATTTGTCATGCCAATACAACTTCTGGTGGGCTTTTCAATTTTGCAAGCTAAAAGGATGTGGAACAAATCGTTTCTGAGTTACAAGAGCTTAAACATGGCTCCATTTTGAAGCTTGCATCAATTCCTCCCACTTTTACGACTCCACCATTTTCAAAAGTTTTAGTTCTACATCAATCACAGCTGTTTTAATACTCCTAATAGTCTCTATGGGTTGTAAATTTATGTGAAATAAAAAATAACCAAAAAAGGATTATTTTTATTTTTTAAAATTTCCAAAAATTGATATTTTCACAAAATTTGCAAAATTAACATCAACTTTGGGGCTTAATATAAAGGTGTCCGAAATTAGTCAGGGAGTTGATACTTCTAGTAAAGAAAGATACATATGTGTACAAAAACATATACCGTAAGATGGGGTAACTGGGCACCTGCAGGGGTAACTGGGCACCACTAAGTTTAAGGTAAATTTTGTTATATAACAGTATGAATTTTGTCCATAAATTGTAGGTATCTACCTATGTATAGGTACCTAAACTGTATGGAAAAAATAATAACAAAATTTACCTTAAACCTAGTAGTGCCCAGTTACCCCATCTTACGGTATTAAGGAATAGATCTCAACTCAACTCCTTCATATAGTTTTGGCTATTCAAAGAAAAGTACTTTGTGTGAAAAATTCTGAATTTTTTCAAAATTTTGAAATGTTTAAATTTCTTTTTACAATATTGAATTGTAATTTTACTTCCATTTTATTACTTGGTAAGTTAATTCACAAATGTTAAATTATCTAAATAAGTTTTACTCATAATATATACCTAGATTATTACTACATTTGCAGTTAACACAACAGATGGACCAGCTTGTAGGCTCAATACTTGGATCTACCTAAGTAAATCATGTAGAACCGTGTTCTACTGCTCTTTAAGCACTTCCTAGTAATTTAAATTATGCAGTTAGTACAGATAAACTAGCAGTAACCACCATTTTCAGTACAAAACCTTAAATTTAAGTAGCTTTGTTGTATTACTTCCCTTAATACAAGTGTACAGTACTTATACAATAATGAATGCCTAAGTTTTTAAGCATGTGAATTATTGGCTATAAGTTCATATTCTTTTTTAATGTGTGTTGTTTTATGTAAATTTGTATGTAAACTTATATATAGCTAATAACTCTTATGTTTAGACACTGACTCAGGAATTTATTATTGTACTCAGGCTTTAAGTCTGATTGTCTTCAACACTCCATGGCCTCACAGCCATAAATTGTCAATTTATTATTCAGCATGATACAGGGCTGTAGTTACTTAGGTTTTTTTTTAAATACTCCTCAATTTTAGATAAACAATCATTTGATAACTTGTATTGTGTCCACATTTTCCCAGCAACTGTAGGTGGTTCAATTGAACACAAAACATGTTGGAATGGAATCCAGCAAACATCCTCTTGTTCAGGCCATTTAAAAGGATTCTTTTTCATGAAATTTACTAATAGATCCTTCTTAGTATCACACACTTCAACTATGTTTCCAACAAACCAGTCACCTTCATAGAAACAGGCCACATATGTACTAGGTTTATATTGGTAAGCCACATTCCACATTTTTTGTGTAGCATTGAAGAAGGAAAGTTGTACGTTAAAGAAATTTTTATCACTAGAAATTTTGTACAGTTTAATGCCTGTTGATGAAGGTCTAAAGCAGTGATATGAACAGGTTCCTGGGATTGTCTTAATTAAGGAATACCTTTTTTCTAACTCAAATAAATTAGCATTTTCCTCAATTTTAGCTGAATCAATGTACAGAAATTGTATACCATTAATATTAGATTTGCACCAATCAAACATCTCTTTTGGATTGGTGATGTGACCTTTACTTGTTGCTTGTAGACTTGCCCGGGCAACTAACCTTTTGACAGTGCCACCAACACCATCACAGGGGCTCTTTCCGTGAGAGGTGGCAAAAAAGATCCATTCACATATTAGTTGGAAATCTTTTTCATGTAACACTGAATTAATGATGTTTTTATAGTTTTTATATTGACTTGCTGCGCCATCGCTAAAGTAACAAATATGTTTTAGTTTAGGATTCTGACTTTTAATCCCAAAATTGTTCCAATGTCAGCTGTTATTGTTACTGAAGTTTGTTCTAAGAACCACTTTACAGTTTGTTCTTTAAGTTGATTATCTAATAGCTCACAAATTGTCTCGCATGCGTGTGTGCTATGATTCAAATTTCCAACCTCACAACCTGACCTATGTAATACAGCTAGAAGTACTGGATATAGAGCCCATGCAGTGTTTGTTTTCATTATGTAGTATAAGATGTTGCTACATAAGTCTTCTATGCGTTTAGTAGTGTTCCGAGAAGATGTTTTCATCACTTCATAAACAGCAGCTCTTTGATGATGCTGAAGTTTAATTAAATGTCTCTTCAGGTGGGTTTTCAGATTTCTAAACCATCTCTCTTGATTTTCTCCTTGTTTGCATACATAGGTTAAATCTTTAACATTGAAGTAACCTTTTATGTTAGAATGTTTGTCTGAAGCACATGCTTTGGGGTCTGTGCAAGCTATGCAATATAATGTAAACATTTTATCATCAGAAGCATCATCAATATCTTCTTGATTATCATCATCTTCATCCTCAACAGCTATATCTACATCAGGCATATTAGTGTCACTATTTGCAATTTTTTCCATTATATCACTTGGTACTGAAAATGAATCATCAGCATGCCCTAGATCCTTCTTTTCCACCAATTTGAATGTAGATTTGATCAAATCATTGTTCAGGATTTCTTGTATTGATTTACACTTGCTTAAATGGGCTATGGAAATGTCAAATTTGTTGCTTTTTGCTTTATTAGATTTGGATGCAACACTTGAACTTGAAGGCATATTTTGACTCTTCTCTTTATTAACCACAACAGCTTGGTGAGTTTCTTTTGTTAGGCGCAAAATTGCATTCAATGTCTTCTGGATTTGGGAATTTTCAAATTCCTCTAAAGCAGTTTTGTTAGTCTGATGCGCAGATTCCTCACTTACCTTTTGTTTCTTAGGTGGAGGAGAAGCACTTTCTTCAGTCTGTGAAACATCTAGTGAAAAAGTTTCATTTTCTAGATTAGCAGTTGATGAAGTGGGTTCATTTTTCTGAGGTCTAGCACTAGCACATTTTGTGAACAAACTAAATGACTGCTTTGCCGTATCTCTTTGCTGCACTTCATCCTAGTATTTCTTTACTGCAATATCTAAGCTGTGGGCCCAAACTCTGGGACCTCTTGTATTGTAACAAATATTTTTTTTGGAATTAAAATGTTCCTCCCAGTTTTGCTTCTTTGAATATTTGTTCTTGCATTGACCACAAAAGTAACCCCTTTTAACACCCTCACTTTTCTCTCCAACTTCATCAATATTAGGATCCATTCATTGATTATTGACTACCTGAAAAAATACAAAATAAGTAAAAGTTAGTAAATATAGTATGGTAAAAGTGAGTAAAAGTAAGTAAATATAGTACAATGAAAGTAAGTAAAGTAAGTGCTTTAAACTTAGTAAAAGTAAGGAAGAGTAAGTAAAAGTAGGTAAGTTAAAGTAAGTAAAAGTAAGTTTAAACTTAACTAAGCTTTTCAATTCTAGAGTCATGGTGGATTACTTAAAACCGCACAAGTAATTATCTGGCCAATTTATCAAACCTGGCCGAGATCAATGGAACATAGTCCAATCCTGATAATTTTATATTAAAAAAATATACGTTTTAATAAAATTTTAATTATCAAAACATTGAAGCTTAACAAAAAATAAAAATAATTGTTAAATATGGAATTACCAACTAAACTTAAAATAACTAAATTTGTAATTTAAAAAATTGGTTTGTACAAGAACGTATACGCAAAAAAATTGCATAACGTCTAGCGGATGAACAAAACCCAAACCCAAATTTACTTTTTCTCATGGTCAAATTTACTGGAGCAATGCTCCCAAGATCCCAGGAATCTGGAGTCATGCCTGTGTTGAGCTGTGGGATCTATCATCCAAATGCACATAATATATATGAAATAAACTAGTACCATTCATGCAATAAAAATGGGCTTAAACACAATCACCAGATGTCCCTTGCAGACATCAAACTATCCAACCTTCTTTTGAAAGAATCAAGCGTATCTGAAGTCACCACTTCTTCTGTCAGACTGTTCCAAAACTTAATTACTCTGTTTGTAAAACTATGTTTTCTTAAATTTGTTCTACATCTTGGCTTAAATAATTTCATACTATGACCTCTAGTCTGATTATTGTGATCTTTAATGAAAAGACTCAAAATCTATCTTATCCAACCCTTTTATCATTTTATACACCTCTATCATATCACCCCTTAACCTCCTCCTTTTTAATGAGAACATGCTTAGATATGCCAGTCTTTCCTTATATGTCAATTGTCTTGGAGATGGGATCATTCTTATTGCTCGTTTCTGTACTTTTTCCAGTTTTTCAATATCTTGTATCAAATAAGGACTATTAAATTGAATGCAGTATTCAAGGAGGGGTCTCACATATGAAATGTATAGTTGCTTTATAATATTGGGTGATTTGTATTCAATGTGTGTCTGCATGAGATTGAGTCTAGCATTTGCTTTATTTCTGATTACCATACAGTGATTTGAGGGTTTAAGTTCATTTGTCACAGTGACACCCAAGTCTTTCTCTTTATCATTTTTAATCCAAATTCCATTCATATTGTATTCAAATTCTGGATTTTTTGGCCCAATATGCATAACCTTGCACTTATCAACATCAAATTTCATCTCCCACTTATCTGCCCAGGCTATTACTCTGTCTAAGTCTTTTTGTATTGTCATTGCTCCTGTTACTGATTTAACATTATGGCCTAATTTTGTATCATCAGCAAATTTTGAGGTTTTACATGATAGGCCCTTCTCTAGATCATTTATATAGACAACAAAAAGCAGAGGTCCCAGAACAGACCCCTGTGGGACTCCGCTTAATACAGGTCTCCAAGTAGACTTATTTCCATTTAGATGAACTCTGTTTTCTAATTCTCAGCCATTCTTCTATCCAATCAGCTATATGACCTCTTATACCATGGGCTCTAACTTTTACCAACAATCTTGCATGAGGAACAGTATCAAATGCCTTTGCAAAATCTAAGTATACTATATCTACTGGCTCTTTATTGTCCAAATGCAATAGGAATCCATCATAAAATTCAATCAAGTTGGTTAGACAGGACCTTCCATTTCGAAAGCCATGCTGACTATCATTTATAAGATTGCACTCTTCAAGGAACTCAGTAACTTTACCTCTAATGATACTTTCGAGTAATTTGCAAATAATGGAGGTGAGGCTGATGGGTCTGTAGTTTTTTGCCAAGTTTCTATTTCCATTTTTAAAGATTGGAGCCACATTTGCTTTCTTCCAATCCTCTGGAATTTCAGTACATATCAATGATTTATTAAAAATGATTTCTAGTGCCTATGCTATATTCTTTTTGGCAGCTTTTATGACTATTGGATGCATTTCATCTGGCCCTGGAGATTTTTCCATTTTTAATTTATCTATTGCTTTTAAGATATCTAGTTTTGTTACCCTATCTATCTTGTCCTGGTAGTATAAGATCAAGAATATTATTTAAATTTTCGGTTAATATTCGTTTTTTGACCCAGTCACACCCAGCTATAACAGCAATATATATTGAATAACCAATCAAAACTGAATAAGAAAATATGGTATTTGTGGGTTATCTATCGCCACTTTTTAATTTAATTTTCCAACTTTTTCACAAATACAGATATGTGTTATCATGTTGCCATTTTTACAAAAATGGTTAGGTTAGGTTAGGTTAGTGTGAGGTTAGGTTAGGTTAGGTTAGAAGGAATAGTGGTTGAGATCGATGAAAGCCTGTTCACGAGGCGTAAAAACAACCACTATTCCTCTAACCTAACCTAACCATTTTTGTAAAAATGGCAACATGATAACACACATCTATATTTATGAAAAAGTTAGAAAATTAAATTAAAAAGTGGCGACAGATAACCCACAAGTACCGAAAATATATATATTATCTTGTGCAAATTTATATAAAATGTACTTTTTAAAAAAAAATATTTTCTCCTTTCTAATATGTAAGTATATAAATTTTGGTGAGTTTGTTTATTTTGACTACCTTTTTTGGACTTTTTTGGAGATTTTTCTTGGCTTTTTTTGGCTACTTTTTCTTACTTTTGCCTACTTCTTTCTGTTTCTGGTTAGTGTGGTGATTTTCGTTCTACTGTTATGATGTGTCAATCTTGTGAACTTGATTTTGAAGACCTAATCCGCCTTGTTGGCCTTGATAAAGATAAAAGTTTAGATGTTTTTTCCAATCATGGCATAATTCCAACATCCGTGATTTGCCCTAAATGTAATACTGCCTGTATTTTAAGACAAGACTCGAAGGTGTTTAGGTGCCGTAAAAAAAATCCAAAAAATAAGCGTGTGTGTAGATTTACTGTTTCTATCTTTAAGGGCACATGGCTGGAACATTGCAACTTCTCAGTGAATAAAAGCCTCCGGTTCATAAATATTTATTTGCAAAAATATTTTTCACAACATTATGCCAAGAAAGTTATAAAACTAGGCAGAGAGTCCATTGTTGACTGGTTAGGTTAAGTTAGGTTAAGTTAGCACGAATGCAAACTTTTCTGGTCAATTTTGAGGTGTTTTGCACGAATCTCCCATCCGTTTCCTGTGCAAATGCGGTTTTCGAGATGACGATATCTCGAAAACTACGCATTTGCACAGGAAACGGATGGCAGATTCGTGCAGAGCACCTCCAAATTGACCAGAAACGTTTTCTCTAATTATAAAAAGAGACTGGGTCAAAAAACGAATAATTACCAAATTTTCATTTGTGAACACTGATGAGAAGTATTTGTTTAGTTCTTCAGTTATTTCAAGATCATCATCTATAGTTTTATCATCTATATGGAGGGGGCCAATTTTCTTTTTCACTCTACTTTTCCATAAAAATTATGAACTCAACACCTTCACTAAATCAGCCTGCCCTAGCTTAATTTAACATATTACCAAACTGGAATTGGAGTCTTTCACCTAACCAAAGCAAGCATCCAAGAAGGCAATGACTTCCTGGGAAGCTTCCAACCAAAACTTACAGTACCCGACACTTCAGTTCAAAAATGCTGTCTCTGAATTTCTGAAGATTGATCATTGGATCATGGAAATGCCTACAGTTCAAAAATGCTTTGGCGTCGCTGAAGATTGAAATGTGCATAATTTTGGCCGACGGATTCATCTGACAGATTTAGTGGAGTGATTTTGTTTGGACCCCAATCACTGATCTCTATAAATTACTGGATATCGATCAGCCTACTGTATATTTGTATATAATGAATTGAAGCCATCGAGCCACCATATTGGTACTCCCAGGGTTGCCAGATTGGCCATTTCATGGCCAAATTAGACAAATTTGGCCATTTTTGAAGTACTTTCAAAATCCATTAATATATATACAGTATATATAATTTATTTCTTAATTTTTATTTATTTATTTATTAAATATGAATAAAGTATAAGATATATTATATGCTCCTATATTATTTTTTATTAATTTATTACACATGAATTTGCGATTGTTTTTGTCGGTTATGCTGGAAAACGTAATTATACGTTATTTTACGTTTTCGCCCTCGGTTCTCGTGGCACGATCAACCTCGTGTCCAGTTAGTTCTGCGCGGTTGCTGGTGTCTTGTTGCTGTTTGCTGGTGCCTATATATTTCATAATTTGTGTAGCCCTTTAAAATGCCTAAGTGGAAATGTTACTATGAAGGTGGTAGGAAATATATTTCTTACACTTGGAGGAATTTGTTGGATATGGGGCTTTAAAAATAATTAATCTTCTAATGTAAGTATTATTTAGCATTACAATTATCATTTATTATGTCAAGGTGAATCTATTTCGTGATATTAAATGTTTACTTATAATTACACCATCATAAAATTGTGCAGAAATTCAAGTACAATAAAAGCTGAATACGTTTTTTTGTTAGAAACATTTGGCCATTTTTGGCCATTTTTTTATGCCTATTTGGTAATTTTCGTTAGAATAAATCTGGCAACCCTGGGTACTCCCACAATGAAGACTTCCAACATTTGTCGGCTCCAAATCTTCTGTACAAATGAGAGGATTGGGATGATACTTTGTACAATTGTTACCCACCCCTAAGATGATTTGTCATAAGAAATTTTTAAGAAGAAATTTAAGAAGAAATCGCCCACTTCCGGAGTTATACTTTCAAGGTCAAGGTCACAGCATGGGTCAGAATGTTTTTTGTGTTTGCTCCATAATTCTTGAATAAGTGAAGGGATTGAAATAATGCTTTACAGTCCAGTAGTTCCCAAACTGTGTTCCGCGGAACTCTAGAGTTCCACCGAGGCTTAACAAGGGTTCCGTGACACGTTTTCTAATCATCTAATCAGGTCTTAATATTAAGGTAATTAAGGTCCTAATATTTATACATAATTTTACCTTGTGGCTTTTTGTTAAATAATATTTTATATTCTTATTCTGACTTGAAATGGCACTATCGTGGATTTGGGATCACTAAATATTTTTCACTAAAATTAAAATCTGCTAAGTATATGTAAATAAATTTTCGCTACTCGGCTACTGCAAAAGTGCAATTTGGCAGATTTTAACTTTAACGATTTTATAAAAGACTGGTTCTATTAGTACTGTTTTAAAATAAATATCATATAAATTCTGTAATATTATTTATGCCAAATTTTAATATATATATTTTACTCGTGAGAATTTAACTGTAATTAATTTTGAGCAATATGTTTTGGCTAAAATTAAAATTTTCTAAGTTGCCAGTTGATTAGATGTGCACTTGTTTCGTAATTAATTGTGAACCAATCAGTATAACGTTGGCGTGGTGCACTGTGAAGTTAATTTCTGATAGGCTTTATTTACTTGTGTTTTCAGTGTAAAAATTTGTATTGTGTTCATCACTAAAATCTGTAAGTTTTGTTGCTCAATGAACATTTACAGATCTAAGTCTAATATATATATATATACCTTGTTAACCTTGTTTGGGTTCCGTGCGTCGGTCTTTCTTCACATGAAGGTCAAGCTGGTGGCCACGCCTCTAGGTCTGGCTTGGTGGAGGAGCGAGTTGCTCTCTTGCGCTCTCCATCGTACATAGCCAGGTACACCCGGCTCATCTGGTACTGTCCTGAGCCTGGCATCTAGTTTTCTCTTGAAGACTTCAACTTTGACCCCTGTAATGTTTCTGAGGTCCTTTGGAAGCTGGTTGAAAATTCTTGGCCCCCTAACAACCAAGCTATTTACCTTCAGAGTTGAGGAGGTCCCTTGTCGGGCCTTTAATTTGGGAACACTACACATTCTGCCTTTCCTATTTTCCAGCGTTGTCTGGGTGATAATTAGGTTTTGTTTGAGGTTTGGTACCAGTTTTTCGATAATTTTCCATATGTAGATTATGGTATACCTCTCTCTTCTTCTTTCCAGGGAGTACAGATTTAGTTTGAGTAGTCTTTTCCAGTAGTTGAGTTCTTTGCAGTCATCAGTCTTGGCTGTGAAATGTCTCTGCGTTTCTTCTAGTTTATTAATTTCTTCCTTTTTATATGGGGACGTCAAAACTGAGCAGTATTCAAGTTTTGGTATGATCAGTGTTCTCAGCAGGGAAATCATTACTGTCTTGTCCCTCCTTTTGAACGTTCTTAGTACCTGTCCTGCGACTCCTTTTGCTTTGTTTATTGCTATCTGATTTTGTGTCTCGAATTTGGCATCATCGATCATTACAGTATTACCCCAAGTCGACCGCTTTCGTGCTTCTCTGAATTTCTTGCCTATCTGGAGCATAATATGCAGTCTTTTTAAGTTCCTCATTTCTACCATATCTCAAGAGCTGAAATTTCTCGGTGTTGAATGTCATATTGTTGTCTTCTGACCATTTGTATATTTTGTTTGTGTCTCTCTGCAAGGCTTCTACTTCGTTTGCATCGCTGATTTTTCTGCTGATCTTTGTATCGTCCGCAAATGATGTTATTATACTGTTGCTGTTTACTCCACTGTCTATGTCTGTTAGCATGATAATGAGAGTGGGGCCAGCACTGTACCTTGTGGTACTGAGCTGCATACTTCTGATTCTGATGATGATACACCTTGAATTTTGGCCACCTGTAGTCGATTTCTGAGGAAGTTATAGATCCATTTTCCCACTTTGCCTGTTATTCCCATCAGGGGCGGCTCGTCGGTAGGCACTGAGGAACTGCAGCACCCCCATGATCTTATGATCTTTATATTTAAATATTTAAAATAGCCTCTCTGATTGTTTTTTTTCAATGAACTTTGAGTTTTTAAATCAGATTATATCCTTTTTTCTTTAAACTATTTCAATGCCGAACGAATGAATCACGAAAGTAGCTTCAGTCTTCCCGTAGAACTGCGTACTTAACAGTTCCAGATTTTGTTCGAAACGCTTGAAACCTCGGTGGCGGACGTACGAAGAGCGAGTCAGAATCGCGGGTTTAAGAGGATCCAAAGCACTGTGCAGGGTTGCCAGGTCTGTCCTCTTGGGGACAGTCTGTCCTATTTCAGGTTCGGTTGTCCTAAACATTTTCAAATAAAGGGGACAACCCAAAACTGTCCTCTTTTGTCCTATTTGAGAAATTTATCACATGCATTATAAAAAGAAACATTTAAGAACAAATATAATTTTAAACAAAGTATAAGAGAATATAAATATAACGTACATATATTTACGTTTCTTCAAATGGTTTACACAGTCTCGCCGCCACTGAAGTATGTACAATGTACGTATTACGTATTGAAACGTTTTATTACATTTTGGCTATGCATTGCAAAACATTACAGTGTGCTGCGTGGCATGCCGCTTAGTTTTAATGCATAGACCCGAGACAGCTAGACTATAGAGCCTATCAGTCGCGAATCAAACATAAATCAATGTGGTTGTGATTTTGTTCGTTTGATCATGTTAAGTGAATAACCAAGTTTATATAATATAGTTACATCGCATCATTTGAAATAAATATATAGCCCTTCAATATGGGAAAGTGGAAGAATACATATAATGATAACAGACATTATAATAAAGACTGGGAAAACCAATTAAAATGGCTTTCGTGGAAGAACAGTTCTTGTATGTGTAAGTGGTGCAATTGTGTATTAACTTTTAGCATAAAATAACTCGGTATGGTAATAATTTAAACCTGTCCCTTTTTAAAAAAATTATAACATTGGCTGTCCCCTTTTTTTTTAGTGTTTATCCCATTTTAAGAGATCACCTGGCAACCCTGGCACTGTGGACAGAGCAGTGCCGATTTGTTTGTTTGACGTGGTAGTTGTGTTGCTGTAAAGTTTGCTGATTCGAAATTTAATTTCCAAATTGCATTTATCAATGATTCATTACACTGGTCAACACTCATTTTATTGCCAATCATATTAGAGTGATTTTGGGGTAACTTTGTGGTGCTGATTCCGAATATGACATCGGTTTTGCTAGATTGGCTCTAATTTATGAGATAATTGGTACCCCATTGAAACACGTAAAAATGCAAAAAATTTAATGTTCAGGCGGAGCCTACTTACTGGTTGGGGTTCCGCGAAATAAAAACAAGTCTGTAAGGGTTCCGACAGTTATTAAAGTTTGGGAACCACTGCTTTCCACAAATGGGGTAATATTCGTTTTAGCACACATCGGTATTTTTGGGTTAAAACATACGAGGATAATTCAATAAGTATCCGCACTTTTTATTTTCACAATTTTATTTTCACATCTGATAGATTATAAACACATCACTTCACTTCTCAACACAGTCTCCCTGTTTCTCAATACACTTAGTCCAGCGATCTACAAGCTTCCTAATGCCATCACAAAAGAATGTTTTTGGCTGTGTGCGTAACCAGTCATGCACTGCCTCCTTCAGGTCATCATCGTCCTGGAATCGCTGACCTCTCAAAGCGTCTTTTAGTGGTCCAAACAGGTAAAAATCCGAAGGTGCCAGGTCTGAACCTTAGGCTGGATGGTCGAGAACTTCAAATTTAAGTTCTTGAAGACATTTTCTAGTCTGTGCAGCGGTATGAGGGCGCGCATTGTCGTGTAACAGAATAACACCTTCCGACAATCTTCCTCTCCGTTTTGTGCGAATTGCTTGCTTTAACTCATTCCAAAGCATGTCAGAATACGATGCACTTGTTGCTGTAGTTCCACGCTCTAGATAATGTTCAAGGATAAGGCCTCGTGTATCCCAAAACAGTGTTCGCATAACTTTACCTGCTGACGGCTGCGCTTTGAACTTCCTTGCAACGGGAGATGTTGGATGCTTCCATTGCATGCTCTGTCGTTTACTTTCTGGTTCATAGTGGTGGATCCAGATTTCATCTCCAGTGATAATGCGCTCCAAAAAGTTTTCACCTTCATTATGATACCGTGCCAAAGGACGAGCGCAGACGTCCATACGATTACGCTTGTGCTCTTCTGTCAATTGTTTGGGCACCCATCTTGCACAAACCTTGTGGAAGCCAAGAATGTCATGAACTATCGAATAGGCTGACCCTTGACTGATGTCTAATGAAGATGCAATTTCTTTTATTGTTAATCTTCTGTCATCGAAAATCATGGCTCTGGCTTCTTCTTGCTTGTCACCACTGGTTGATGTTGACGGTCGTCCTGAGCTCTGAGCATCTGTCACATATGTCTGACCTTCCTTGAACATTTGAATCCACTCGTACACACTTCGCCGTGCTAACGCATTATTCCCATACTGAGCACATAAACGCTTGTGAATTTCAGCTCCTTTCACACCTTCTGCCCACAAAAAACGAACCACGGATCTCTGTTCTTCCAGAGTACAAACTGAAAGCGGCGCAGCCATGCTCACTACTCGTACGATATGTGACAGCTACGAGTAGCCTAAATAAGCCTATACTGTTGCTAGCCTAAATAAGCCTATACTGTTGCTAGCCTAAATAAGCCTATACTGATGCTAGCTTAAATGAGCCTATAGATCTCAGTTTGGCTCGTTATTACGAGTATATATTATATATACTATATTATTGTTAGAAAATCTAGAAGAGGAAGAACCATTGTTGTCCCAAGGCGATACGATGACTAAGCTGATTGATGCAGCATTGCTTGTATATATATTAAGTTAAGGTGTGTATATATATCCATCTCATAATTGTAAGGTTAGTGAAAAATTAAATTAATTTAGAGCTAGCATTTTTGAGCTCTTGTGGCATCATTGTTTGGTCACACTGTTGGCATCATTTTGAGACGCTGCGCGTCTTTCTACTCGTTTGTGGAAGGTCGTACGTAAAGGTGTGGTTTGATAGAGAGCTCTCTTGCAATTCAGTTTGGTTGTTTAGATACATGATTGTTGCATCGTGCAATAGTCCAGGTTGCGTTGTTGTTGCAAGGTTCATAAAGAAGACCACAAATAGTACCCTTTTGTTTACCTTTTAAGTTCATGTAATTTAAGGTCTAAGGTAGGCCCGCATCGAGTCAGCAACCCTGAGGTTACCCTGAGGTAGGACCTAATAGGATCTCAAATCCGTAAAGTTTAATTTAGCTTAACTTGGGCTTTAGGTAGAACTTGCCCTTTAGAATTTGGCCGTTCACGGCTCAGCTGGGATTTCGAACCCGACAAATAAATAAAATAACATGGTCCTTCAGAACCGGATTTCTACCCCAAGACTGAGTCAGTGACCATTTTTCGGCAAAGTTCTGATTGTGCAAATTGTATCCCAAGTTAGGCCTAGACGGGTTGAGTATTATTGAGTTAAGGTCCCAGGGTAAAAAGTTTGGTCGCCCAATTGCGAAACTTGGCCAGTCGTCTGTCGTTTTTTGGCCTACTTTTTTTCCGGTTTGGTTAATTTTGGGTTATTATTGAGTTAAGGTCCCAGGGTAAAAAGTTTGGTCGCCCAATTGCGAAACTTGGCCAGTCGTCTGTCGTTTTTTGGCCTACTTTTTTTCCGGTTTGGTTAATTTTGGGTTATTATTGAATTAAGGTCCCAGGGTAAAGTTTGGTCGCCCAATTGCGAAACTTGGCCAGTCGTCGGTCGTTTTTTGGCCTATATTTTTCTGGTTTGATTAATTTTGGGTCATTATTGAATTAAGGTCCTGGGGTGGAAAATTTGGTATTCCATACTGGTGTTTGGTTAGTACCCCACTCAGCAATTCAGTTTATTTGAAAGTAAAATTTGCGTTTGATCAGTTTGGTTAAGTATTTCTGCCAATTCAGCTCATTTGGTATTGAGCCCAAGGGTTGTTTACATTGAAGATGAGTGCATCTGAATTGAACAAATTTATAAAAAGGAGAAGTGCCTACAAAGGTCTAATTACAAAGGTCATTGCCACTATAGATTCTGCCATAGAGCAAGAGGATTTACGCTTAGTGACTGCGAAGCTTGCCATATTAGAAACTAAAAAGGTTGCTCTAAGTGAGGTAAATGTTAAAATTGAGGCTCTTATAGAAGAGGATGAAATAGAAAATAACATAATTTACTTTGAAGAGATTATTGATGATATGACTAACGTAGGCCTCCGAGCAAAAGAGTTTAGCAGCTCAGTACAGTTAGAGACCAGGTCTAATAATGAAACACAACACTCAACAAATGATGCTTGTGAAGTTAAGGTTAACAGATCTGTAGTTCAATTACCGAGGCTTGTACTCAAAACATTTTCTGGGAGTATTCAGGAATGGCAAGGATGGGCAGACAGTTTTCAATCAGCAGTTCATTCTAGTCAAGTGTTAAGTGCCGTGGAGAAGTTTAATTATTTGCGGTCCCTCTTGGAAGGGGAGGCAGCAAAGACTATAGCAGGATTAGCATTAACAGAGGCTAATTATAATGTGGCTTGGGATATATTAAAGAAACGGTTTGGTAAGCCAGAGATCTTAATTAAAAGCCACCTCCGTGCACTTTTAACTATACCTCCTGTTAATAATCCTAATAGTGTCAAGGAGTTACGGCAGTTATATGATGAATTTGAAATTAGAACTAGGTCTCTGGACAACTTGGGTGTAGGAATGGAAAAGTATGGTATAATGTTGGTTCCTACACTGGAGTCTAAATTGCCTAGCTCAATTTTGCTTGAATTAAGTAGGGGACACTCTGCAGAACATGTGTACATCCCCCTTCAGCAGATGTTAAGTCTTTTAGGCACAGAATTAGCAAGACGAGAGGGAGTTGAGTTTGCACAGTGGGATGGTAAACAAGAGGACAAAGGCAGGCACAGCACCAAAGTTTCCACAAAAAGGAATAGCCCAGGTACAGTGTCAGCTCTACATGCCTCCTCTGAGAATAAATTAAAGGGAATCAAGGAATGTATATTTTGCGAAGGTAACCACAAGTCATATAAATGTGAGGTGGCTGAGGCCTTACCCTTTGAGGAGAGAAAGGACAGGGTAACTAAGTCCACAGCATGTTTTAAATGTTTTTTGAAAGGTCATAGAGCAAGGTTTTGTAAGTTTAAAATTTTGTGCAAAAAATGTCATGGTAGGCATCAGCCATTATTGTGTGAAAACACTCTTAGTAGGCCTACCCCAGAAGTAGAGACATCAGTGGCACATGCCACTGCTATGCAAGGGAGTAAAAGTAAAGGGGGATTATTGCAAACAACTGCAGCCTTATTAATTGGGAATGAGGGAGAAGCTACTGTAAGAGTGTTGTTTGATAGTGGTAGCCAGTGTAGTTTTATTAAGACCAGAATTTCCAGAAAATTGAAGTTTAAAGAACTTAAGAGGGAAAATTTAAGAATTTCTGGGTTTGGGGGTTCCGTTCAAAACCGAACCAAATTTAAGAAGGTAGAAGTTCTGGTTAAAGGGTTGTTACCGCAAAGTCCCACTATCAAGGTCCAAGCTGTAGAGATTGAGGAACTTTGTGCTCCAGTCACTACTTGTTTAGATATGGCATGTGTCCAAGAATTGCAAGTTAAAGGAATTAATTTGGGCAATAATAAGTTTGAGGGAACAGAAGATATTAGTCTTTTGATTGGAGCTGACTATTATTGGGACTTCATCACTGGTAATATTGTCCGTACATCTCAAGGCCCAGTAGCTATTGAAAGTAAGCTAGGCTGGATGCTACATGGTAGTTATTGCAATGAAATGGAAGTTAAGGCTCTCTTTGTTAAGATTGAGGAGAACAGCCATGGTCTGGAAAGGCATTTGAAAGCATTTTGGGAACTTGAATCTATTGGTATAAAGGACAACCAGGCAAGTACAGTGAACAATGATGTTTTAGAGCACTTTGAAAAAGGGATTGGGTTTAGAGATGGTTGCTATGAAGTTGGCCTACCATGGAAGGATTCTTGCAAACCCGGTTCAAACCTTCAGCTAGCTAATCGGAGGTTGGAGACTTCATTGTACAGGCTAAGAAAAAATGAGGAGTTGTTAATTGAATACGATGAGGCCATCCTAAGTTATGTAAGGGAGGGCTATGCTGAAAGGGTGCAAGGTGAGCTGGTGAGCCAGGAGGCACATTATCTGCCACACCATGCAGTGGTACGGCGAGACAAAACTACCACCAAACTGAGGGTAGTTTTTGATGGCTCAGCCAAGGACAAAGGTGGTGTGTCCTTGAATGACTGTTTGGATGCTGGGCCAAATTTAAATGCAGATTTATTTTCCTTGTTACTGAGATTCAGGTTTGGTAGAGTAGCATTGACTGCAGATGTGAAGCAAGCTTTTTTGCGGATAAAGTTAAAACCAGAGGACAGAGATGCAGTAAGGTATCTGTGGGTGGATACGAAAGACTTGTTGGAAAATGAACCTAAGGTTCAAGCATATAGAATGAAGTCAGTGTTGTTTGGCCTCAGCTCTAGTCCATTTCTGTTGGCAGCTACTATGCAGTACCATTTTAAGAAATATTCTGAAGTCTATCCTAACACTATTGAACACATAAGGAAAAATTTTTATGTTGATGATTTGCTATGTTCCGTGGATAATACAGAAATGGCTAAACAGATATTCATGGAGGCTAGAGCTATAATGAGGGAGGCTGGCATGGAGCTCAGAAAATGGCAGACCAATCATTCGCAATTACAAGAGTTTATGAGTCATTCCTCTGTAGTACCTGATGCAGCAGAAAGTATTGAGGATTCTGGTATTAAGGAGTTGTGGGCAATAGACGCAAAGGTGCTAGGCATCGTTTGGCAGCAAGATGATGATTTGTTTACCTTCAATGGGAAATCTTTAGTAGAGCTGGCCGAGAATGAGACAAGGTGGACAAAACGTACAGCTCTTAGTTTGGCTTCGAAGGTCTTTGATCCTCTTGGATTCCTGGCTCCATTTGTGATAAAGTCAAAAATTTGGTTTCAGAGCCTCTGGGAAATTGGACTTGGTTGGGATCAAGAGTTATCTGATCATATGGTGGTAAGGTGGAAATATTGGTTCAAAGAATTGGCACATCTTGGAGACATTGAAATCCCAAGATGGTACTTTGGAGAGTTGAACAATAGTCCAGACAATTTGGAGCTGCACATCTTTTG
The DNA here is from genome assembly GCA_023014485.1 of Bathynomus jamesi. NCBI lineage: Eukaryota > Metazoa > Arthropoda > Malacostraca > Isopoda > Cirolanidae > Bathynomus > Bathynomus jamesi. The sequence goes on along the minus strand of JAJOZX010001538.1, from coordinate 430,922 downwards.
TGATGCAAGTGAGGAAGCCTATGCAACTTGTATTTATATAAGAGGCGCATTGCAAGAAGAAGTAAGTTGCAGGTTGGTTGCTGCAAAGAGTAGAGTAGCACCTTTGAAAAGGCTTTCTGTTCCAAGGTTGGAATTGATGGGTGCCGTTATTGCTAGTCGGCTTGCAATTACAGTGCGAAAGTCTTTGGCCCTCTATGAAATTCCAAGCTATTATTGGACAGACTCCACTATAGTTTGGCACTGGTTAGAAGTCAGGCAAGGAAATGGAAACCATTTGTTGCCAATAGGGTGGAGGAAATTCAAGCGCACACAGATCCCAAGCAATGGAAGCATTGTCCAGGCATCCAAAACCCCGCTGATTTACCAACACGAGGAATTTCGGTGAAAGATCTTTCACAATCAAGTTTGTGGTGGAATGGGCCAGAGTGGCTAAAACTTGGAAGTGAAAACTGGCCTTCTAATCAGCCTATTGTAGGAGAATGCCAGGCTGAAGAAGCATGGGTGAGTGAGGTGAGAAAATGCGCTGTGAACAGTTGTCAAGTTATGCAGCAGGACCCCATATTGAGGCTTGAGGACATTAGCAGTCTGAAAGATTGTTAAGAGTGACAGCATGGGTATATAGATTTACCAACAACATTAAGGGAGAAACAAGAAGGGAAGGAATTCTGAACAGTAATGAGATTCAGCAAGCCAGGAAATACTGGGTGGTATATATGCAGAAGAAAAAATTTGGTGAAGAGAGAGAATTGCTCACCAGCCATCCATTACAGGTTCTACCAACACATTCTGCGCTCAAGGGTTTGGATGTGTTTTTGGATCAGGATTTATTGAGAGTAGGAGGTAGACTACAGTTTTCTGGGCTTCCAGAGGAGAAGAGACATCCAATTTTGCTACCTTCTGGGGGGCACTTTGTGGACCTTTTGATCCTGGATACTCATCATAAGCTGTTACATGCTGGAGTTAGAGAAGTGATAATAGAGATTAGACAACAATTTTGGATTCTCAAAATTAGACAAGTAGTGAAAAAGGTCTTGCATAAATGTGTGGTTTGCAAGCGTTGGAGTGCAAAGCCTTATTATGAAAAGGTGGCTCCACTTCCAAGAGAACGGTGTGTCTATACTGCCCCATTTGATGTAGTGGGAGTAGACTTTGCAGGGCCAGTCTATGTGTATGAGCGAGGGGAGTCTAACAAAGGTTATATATGTCTTTTCACCTGTGCTACCACCAGAGCAATCCATTTGGAGTTGGTAAGCAACTTAAGTAGTGATGTATTTCTTTTGGCCTTTAAACGGTTTGTGAACAGAAGGGTTTCCCAAATAAAATCATATCGGATAATGCAAAAACCTTCAAAAAGGCTGCAAAGGAACTCCAAGAAATTTGGTCCTTGCTAAAAGAGGAAGGATTCCAATCCTACTTTTCACACCAAGGGGTACAGTGGGAGTTTATTGTTGAGAGAGCACCATGGTGGGGAGGATTTTGGGAAAGGCTAGTGAGAAGTGTAAAGTGTCCATTAAAGAAATTTTTAGCTAATGCTCATTTGAGCAAAGAAGATTCTCTACTGTTTTATGTGAAGTAGAAGCAATGGTGAACAGTAGGCCTATCACTTTTGTTTACAATAGTAGGCAGGATGCAGAGCCATTGACACCAAATCATTTTCTTTGTGGTAAACGATTAACATCAAACCCCAGTGTGCCAGAAGACTTGCAGCCCATCCAGAGCACTCAAGGAGTTAACCAGACGGTTCAGGTACCTTGAAGAGCTACAAGATCAGTTATGGAAGAGGTGGCAGATGGAATACTTGCCAGAACTCAATTATTACCCATCAGGCAAGGTAAAGGGCTCCAATGCAAATTGTATCAAGGTGGGAGAAGTGGTAATGATTGGGGATGAAAGACCAAGGCAATGCTGGAAGCTTGGCATAATTGAAGAGTTGTTTGTTGGCAAAGACAATTTAGTTAGGTCTGCACTGGTAAAGACTTCAGGAGGAAAGTTAAAGAGACCTATACAAAAACTCTATGCTTTAGAAATCAGCAAAAACACAGATAGTCAAGATGAAACATTTGAGTTACAGCCTCATGAAGAAGGCTTGGCTAACCTTGCAGAAGGTAATGACAACAATGCCGCTTCGGTGGGGAGTGTTAGAAAATCTAGAAGAGGAAGAACCATTGTTGTCCCAAGGCGATACGATGACTAAGCTGATTGATGCAGCATTGCTTGTATATATATTAAGTTAAGGTGTGTATATATATCCATCTCATAATTGTAAGGTTAGTGAAAAATTAAATTAATTTAGAGCTAGCATTTTTGAGCTCTTGTGGCATCATTGTTTGGTCACACTGTTGGCATCATTTTGAGACGCTGCGCGTCTTTCTACTCGTTTGTGGAAGGTCGTACGTAAAGGTGTGGTTTGATAGAGAGCTCTCTTGCAATTCAGTTTGGTTGTTTAGATACATGATTGTTGCATCGTGCAATAGTCCAGGTTGCGTTGTTGTTGCAAGGTTCATAAAGAAGACCACAAATAGTACCCTTTTGTTTACCTTTTAAGTTCATGTAATTTAAGGTCTAAGGTAGGCCCGCATCGAGTCAGCAACCCTGAGGTTACCCTGAGGTAGGACCTAATAGGATCTCAAATCCGTAAAGTTTAATTTAGCTTAACTTGGGCTTTAGGTAGAACTTGCCCTTTAGAATTTGGCCGTTCACGGCTCAGCTGGGATTTCGAACCCGACAAATAAATAAAATAACAATTATCACTAAACTAAAAAGTGCGGATACTTATTGAAGTACCCTCGTATTTTTCTGGTCAATTTTTAGTCGTTTTGCACGAATCTGACATCCGTTTCCTGTGCAAACGTGTATATATATATATTTTTTTTACATTTTCACTTGAAAATATTTAGTTTTTATGTAGTGATTTCACCATTTTTTTTATTTTTTCGCTGATCCGCCATATCAGCCGTGAAGACAAAAAAGCTCTGGAAGTCTTTAGTAATCACCGAGTAATTCTTGCATCCTTAAGATGCCCGAAATGTAATAATCAGTGTAATATTAGAAACGATCAGTTAAGGTTAGATTAGGGATAAGGTTAGGTTAAGGTTAGGTTAGGTTAGGTTATTTATTAGGGAAAGATGAAAACATATTTTCTGGTCAATTTTTAGTCGTTTTGCACGAATCTGATATCCGTTTTCTGTGCAAACGCGATGTTTTTGCAATATCTTCAAGTGGAGATATCTCAAAAACTACACATTTGCACAGGAAACGGATGTTAGATTCATACAAAACGACTAAAATTGACCAGAAAAATATGTTTTCGTCGAAAAACACCGAAGTGTTCTAAAACGAATACTTACCACAAATGTTACCCACCATCAGTTGATTTCTAATCGCCTATCCCCTGGTCATGCCTTCAAGATTAAGGTCACGGCAGGGGTCAGTGTTTTTCGTGTCTGCTCCATAACGTTTGAATAAATGAAGGGATTGGGATTAGGATGACATTTTACACAAATGTTACCCAACACCAGATGATTTGCAATCGCCCATCCCCTGGGTTATAACTTCAAGGTTAAGGTCACAGCAGAAATCATGATATTTTTCAAAGGTCAAGGTCACAGCAGAAATCATAATATTTTTCAAAGGTCAAGGTCACAGAAGGGGTCATGGTATTTTTTTGTTTGCTTCATAACTTTTGAATAAATGAAGGAATTAGGATAATACTTCACACAAATATTACCCACCAACAGATGATTTGTAATTGCCCATTCCCTGGGTCATACCTTTAAGCAGTGTCATACATAAAGGGAGGCATATGCCCCCATTGTAAAAATTATTACTACTCTCATTAAAGATATTTGAAAAAGAAATTTTAAAAAATCGATAACTTTGCAACATTCACCACAAAAAAATTTTGATGTCATATGGAATTTCAGTTATTTCATGATTACAGGACATGTTATTAACTCAAAACTCAAAATCAATTTTGGCTGGCTTAAGAACGTTTATATATATCTTTATACGTACGATTAATTTGTGCAAATTTAATTCTTTGCCCATAAATTGGAAATAAAATACAACTGAAGCCTTCCAAGATGCAATTCATTTTGATTCCAAATCATTCATCATCAATTTTTAGCTCACACACACACACACACACACACACACACACAATATATATATATATATATATATATATATATATATATATATATATATTATATATATATATATATATATATATATATATATATATATTGTGTGTGTATGTGTGTGTGTGTGCGCCCCCCCTTTAAGAAATGCTGTGTACGCCCTTGCCCTCAAGGTCAAGGTCACAGCAGGGTCAGAGTGTTATATATAATTAACATAATTATAGATACTTGAATAAAAGTAAATTTAATTTTTAAGTTCAATTTCAGTTTACATTTTAACTTCATTTTAATATTTTTTGGAATGGACACCAATTTAATGGACACCTGTAGAATATATGCCACCCAGCCAACTAAATCCATTTTCTTTTGTTCCTGTTACCTCTACTGAGGTCGGCAATATTATTGGTAAATTAAAAAATACAAAAAATAACATTCATAACATTTCTGTGCCTATATTGAAACTTGTGAAAGATAAGATATCTGTAACTTTAGCTAAAATTATCAATCAAAGGATTTCCAAAGAATATTCCCATCAATACTAAAAACTGGTTTTATAACACCAAGGGGTGATCATACACTAGCAACAAATTACAGGCTGGTATGTTCATTATCTGTGTTCAGCAAAGTTTTTGGAAAAGTAGAATGCAACGATATTTAGAATCCTACAATTTATTATCTCCAAATCAATATGGCTTCCGTAATAATAAAACAACGGAAATGGCTATTTTAAGTCTTATGGAAAATGCAAATATAACTAAAGAGAACAAAGAAATAATGATATCAATATTTATGGATTTGAGTAAGGTGTTTGATGTAATAGACCATAATATTCTACTTAATAAATTATATTGTTACGGCTTTAGGGCTTTAGAGGAGCAATCAGTGATTGGTTTAAAAGTTATTTGTCCAGTAAATATAATTTTGTATCAGTAAATAAGATTTGCTCAACTAAAGCGCTTGTCAAACATGGTGTGCCACAGGGTTCAGTTCTGGGTCCACTGTTATTTTTATTATATATAAATGACCTCCCACGTTCATCTGATATACTGAACTTCATAATGTTTGCAGATGATACAAATGTGTCTTTTTCTTGCAAAGATGTTAATTCATCTAAGAATATATTTAATTCAGAATTCATCAGTGTAATGAAATGGTTGACCACCAATAAACTCTTCCTAAATACCAATAAAACAATTTCATGATTTTTACTAATAAAAGAAATGTATATCTTGATGAACTTAATGTTAATGAAATCGCTATAAAGAAGTGTACTGTAGCAAAATTTCTTGGTGTAATGCTACAGTAGATAAGAATTTGCAATGGAGTAATCATGTAAATTATATCGCGAAAAAGATTTCAAGGAGCGTTGCTATAATGTTTAAACTTAGAAATGTAGTCCCTAAACAAGTTTTATTGACTATCATACTCTTGTTCTTCCTTATTATTAAATATATAACATACTGCACCCTTGTTTGGGGAAACTCCGTTAACAACGCATTAAATGGTATCTTTGTCATCCAAAAACGAGCAATGCTGATATCCTTGATCACTCCAGTGCATTATTTAAAGAGCTAAACCTACTAAAGCTCAACGATATAACGAAACTGGCACATCACATTTTATTTTTATTTACAAGTATAAGAACAAAATCATTAATTTACAATGGGTAAATAGATATTTTGTAACTCATCAAGAAATCCACTTGTATCAGACCAGAAACAGATCAAAGCTTGTTATACCTCAATTTAGATTGTCTTCTCAAAAACTGCCCATTTTCATTGGATTGAAACTATGGAATGACTTAAATGCCAATATAAAAAGTATTGTGAATGTAGGTTTGTTTAAAACCAAGTTGAAATCCCGATTAATAATGGCATACTAACAAAAATCTAGGATTAATGTCCATTGCTATTGTTTATTAATTTCTAGTGTGTAATCTAGTATTAAAAAAACATTCCTTGGGATTGTTCGGTTCTTGTCTCTCATATATAGTATTGGTTTCTTTGTATGGTATTGGTATAATGCCTTCAATGGTGATCTTGCATTTGTCATGTCAGTAGTGATAATTTAAGATTAATACATACATACTTTAACTAGTAATAATAATTATTATTTACTTATTATTTATTTATTATTAATTAATAACAACTAGCTGTTTATTTTTAATAAGAGCCCAGTAAAGCCTAAAGCTTAAGGGCCAAATTAAATAAAATAAATGTTCGAGCTTCACAATTATTCATGTCATTGTAAATTGTAAAACGAATGTATTTATTTTATTATTAATAAAGGTTATTCAATTCACTTCAATTCAATTCAGAGAGAGGCTGGAACGTCCTTAATTTTACATTCATTTCAAGGATATATATATATATATATACATTATAACTGCAAACACGCAGTATAATAAAGTAAAGAACGACGCTTTGGTATAGGAGAATATTCCGCGCAAGATGAGAGCGAAAGAACGAAACAAATGAAAAAATGAGGTAACCACCCGGGAATCGAACCCGGGAATTGCCGGTCAGTAATGATCCATTACACCACGGGCCCCTTTGGGGCATTGGTTCTGCGCGCATGTAGAGGAATTACATTTGATTGAGTGAGGCCCGTGGTGTAATGGTTATCATATCTGACCGGCAATCGGGATCCCGGGTTCGATTCCCGGGTGGTTACCTCATTTTTTCATTTGTTTCGTTCTTTCGCTCTCGTCTTGCGCGGAATATTCTCCTATACAAAGCGTCGTTCTTTACGTTAATTATACTGCGTGTTTGCAGTTATAATGTATATAATGTTACGGCATGCGGGAGGTGCCCCTTTGGGGCATTGGTTTCTGCGCGCATGTAGAGGAATTACGACATTTGATTGAGTGAGGCCCGTGTGTAATGGTTATCATATCTGACCGGCAATCGGAAGATCCCGGGTTCGATTCCCGGTGGTTACCTCATTATTTGTTTCGTTCTTTCGCTCTCGTCTTGCGCGGAATATTCTCCTATACACAGCGTCGTTCTTTACGTTAATTATACTGCGTGTTTGCAGTTATAATGTATATAATGTTACGGCATGCGGAAGGTGCCCCTTTGGGGCATTGGTTTCTGCGCGCATGTAGAGGAATTACGACATTTGATTGAGTGAGGCCCGTGGTGTAATGGTTATCATATCTGACCGGCAATCGGAAGATCCCGGGTTCGATTCCAGGGTGGTTACCTCATTTTTTCATTTGTTTCGTTCTTTCGCTCTCGTCTTGCGCGGAATATTCTCCTATACGAAGCGTCGTTCTTTACGTTATATATATATATACAGGGTGTTTGAAAACTTTCTGTACAAATTGTAATGGGGGCATAGGCAACACCAAGACAAACCCTTTTCGTCTATAAGTGTATGTCCGCTAACGTCACCATTCGGCGCGAGAGGGCGCCGCTGCAATTGGCTAAAAGGTGAAGTGGGCTAGACTCGCGCTTGCCGCGGGCATTCTTAAATCGGACGTAGTACGCGTAACATGTTTATTTAAAGAAGGATGTTTATTTAAAGAAGGTGCTGAAGTTGCGACCGGTAGCATCAATGCATGCCCAACAGCGTCGAAGCATTGACCGACGTACACGTCGAAAGATTCCCGGCATTTCGGGAACAGTTTCCAGCGGCGACAGCGATTCTTGCTACGAGGTCTTCTTCTGAGTAAATGGGAGTCTCGTACACGAGGTTCTTCATGTGTCCCCACAGGAAGAAATCGAGGCATGTTAAATCGGGCAATCTCGGTGGCCAGGCTACGGGCCCACCCCGGCCTATCTATCGGTCCCCAAAAGTTGCGTTCAGATAATCCCGCACATCGTTGCTGGAGTGTGCTGGGGCCCTGTCGTGTTGAAACCACATTCGTCTACGAATAGCCACGGGAACATCTTCCAGCAGTTCCGGCAACGTTTCTTCAAGAAATATCCGATAAACCCGCCCGTCGAGTCGGGCAGGCAGCAGGTACGGCCCAATCAACTTGCCATGGACGATACCCGCCCAAACATTGACGGCGAACCGTTCTTGATGAGCATGCACCCGTGTAGCATTTGCGTGCGCCCACACGTGAGAATTGTGCATGTTAAACACACCCTCACGTGTGAAACAGGCCTCATCTGAGAACAGCACATAAGCCGGAAAATTAGGCTGCACCGCTGTCTGCTGCAGAAACCAGCGTGCGAATTCCACACGAAGAGGGTAATCCCGAGGTTGTAATGCCTGGACTCTCTGACGATGAAACGGATGTAACTGCTGCTCGTGCAACACTCTCCATACCAGGTCGTGGTTCACACCGAGGATACGTGCAACACCTCGCGTGCTTGCGCTTGGATTGTCCTCAAATCGCCGTAGGATTTCTTCTTCCATGTCAGGAGTGCGCACGTTTCTCTCCCGACCAGTGTCATGCATGTTTGCATGGAATGTTCCAGTTTCTCGCAGTCGCCGATGCAAATGCGCAAACGTTTGGTGGTTTGGCACACGTCTGTTTGGGAAGCGCTGTCGGTACAACCTCACAGCAGCTCTTCCGTTTCCATTGGCAGCCCCATACACACATATGCATGTCAGCCATCTCAGCAGTCGTGAAGCGCTCCATGTTACGCGTACTACGTCCGATTTAAGAATGCCCGCGGCAAGCGCGAGTCTAGCCCACTTCACCTTTTAGCCAATTGCAGCGGCGCCCTCTCGCGCCGAATAGTGACGTCAGCGGACATACACTTATAGACGAAAAGGGTTTGTCTTGGTGTTGCCTATCCTCCATTACAATTTGTACAGAAAGTTTTCAAACACCCTGTATATATTATATATATATATATATATATATATATATATATATATATATATATATATATATATATATATATATATATATGGTCATGGTGGTGATGTCACTCAAACAAACTAAAAAACTATTGGGCCTATGGATGATTGCTATCAACCTGGCGATCCGGTAAAAATTTCCACCAGATTTAATGCCTACAGCCGACGGCAAAAAGGCTATGTTTTTTCGTAAAAAGTTGTGCGTTTGTGGAGGTCTTCAAAAGACTTCTTTAGTACTTTTTGTAGTTAAATTATTAAATTTATATATTTGCATTCGATAATTAGCGCAGGTAAAAAGGAAACCACCATACCTTTTCTTTTTTGTTGAAGGTCGCGCGTTTGCCCATCACACTTTTCTTGCGATGTAAGCAACTTGGTGACGGAAGAGATTTGTTAAGTTCAGTTAACACAGGCAACTCACTGTGCTTAATTACACACGGGAATAGGCCTATCCTATAGTTTTATTAGTGTTTTTCACTCAGAACCAGGGTTATGTCATTTATGGCAATTAGTGCTACTTTTTCAAAAAATTAAATAAAGTTCCTACATTTTTGTGTAAAAATAAAATTTTCCACTTTTGGCCACTTTTGCTAATTTTTACCCCCACTTTGCCACATCATGAATAAGACGATAGTAAAAATTCATTTTTAGCGGAAAAATTGTTTATCAAATTATGTTCAATTAGAATGATTGGTAAATGAACCAATGACCTCACACTGGGCTATATCGCAACTGGCGGGTTTTGAATTGAATTCATATGGGAATGGTCTTCACAAATTCGGCGTATACAAGTCAAAGCTAAACGTCGTCTTATCCTACTTAACCTACTGACCTAATTGTAGGGGAAGTGTGTTTCAGGTCACTGGCAACAGTAGCTTTAAATACTCTTTGCCTTTCAATTTCAAATGCAGTTGTGGAAAGAGTGCTCAGTTAGGTAACTATAATCAAGTCAGAGCTCAGAAATAGGATAGGTTTAAAGCTCATCAACAGTATTTTATTAACACATTTACCGCCAGCACTTTTTAAGAAGGTAACCAGCTCTAAACAAAATCAGGGGCGTCATTTCAAATTGGCTGGGAGGGGGGGCGAAGAAGGCAGTGAAAGGTCCCTGTTAGAAAATCTAGAAGAGGAAGAGCCATTGTTGTCCCAAGGCGATATGATGACTAAGCTGATTAATGCAGCATTGCTTGTATATATTAAGTTAAGGTGTGTGTGTGTGTATCCATCTCATAATTGTAAGGTTAGTGAAAAATTCACTTAATTTAGAGCTAGCATTTTTGGGCTCTTGTGGCATCATTGTTTGGGCACTATTGTGGCATCATTTTTTGGGGGCACTGCGCGTCCTGCCTACTCGTCTGTTGAATGCGGCACTTACAGGGCGTGGTCTTATAGAGAGCTCTCTTGCAATTCAGTTTGGTTGTTTAGATACAAGATTGTTGCATCGTGCAATGGTGCAGGTTGTGTTGTTGTTGCAAGGTTTAGAAAGAAGAACATAAATAGTGCCTCTTTTGTTTTTTAGCTTAATTTTATGCAACTGAGGCCTAAGGTAGGCCTACATCGAGTCAGCAACCCTGAGGCAGGACCTAATAGGACCTCCAAGTCCGTAAGTTTTTAGTCTAGCTTAACTTGGGCTGTAGGTTAAACTGGCCCTTCACGGCTCAGCTGGGATTCTGAACCCAATAAAATAAATAATAACATGGTCCTTCGAAACTGGATTCTAGCCCAAGACTGAGTCAGTGACTATTTTCCGGCAAAGTTCTGATTGTGCAAATTGTAGCCCAAGTTAGGCCTAGACGGGTTGAGCATAATTAAGTTAATGTCCCAGGGTAGAAAGTTTGGTCGCCCAATTGCGAAACTTGGCCACTCGTCTGTCATTGTTTTGGGCCTACATTTTTACCGGTTTGGTTAATTTTGGTTTATTATTCGTAGGCGAAGGTTGCAGACCAGTGCGGCAGTTACTTGGGTGGAAAATTTGGTATTCCATACTGGTGGTTGGTCAGTACTGTACAGCAACCAAGCAATTCAGTTTATTTGTAAAAAGCAAAATTTGAGTTTGATCAGTTTGGTTAAGTATTTTTGCCAATTCAGCTTGCTTGGCATTGAGCCCAATTGTTATTTGCATTGAAGATGAGTGCAGCTGAATTGAACAAGTTTAAAAAAAGGAGAAGCACCTACAAAGGTCTAATTACAAAGGTCATTGCCACCATAGATTCTGCCATAGAGCAAGAGGATTTAAGCTTAGTGACTGCGCAGCTTTCCATATTAGAAACTAAAAAGGTTGCTCTAAGCGAAGTAAATGTTAAAATTGAAGCTCTTATAGAAGAGGATGAAATAGAAAATAACATAATTTACTTTGAAGAGATTATTGAAGAGATTATTGATTATTGGTTAAGTAATTTTGCCAATTCAGCTTATTTGCCATTGAGCCCAATTGTTGTTTGCATTGAAGATGAGTGCAGCTGAATTGAACAAGTTTAAAAAAAGGAGAAGCACCTGCAAAGGTCTAATTACAAAGGTCATTGCCACCATAGATTCTGCCATAGAGCAAGAGGATTTAAGCTTAGTGACTGCGCAGCTTTCCATATTAGAAACTAAAAAGGTTGCTCTAAGCGAAGTAAATGTTAAAATTGAGGCTTTTATAGAAGAGGATGAAATAGAAAATAACATAATTTACTTTGAAGAGATTATTGATGATATAATTAAAGTATGCCACAGAGCAAAAGAGTTTAGCAGCTCAGTACAGTTAGAGACCAGGTCTAATAATGAAACACAACCCTCAACAAATGGTGTTTGTGAAGTTAAGGTTCACAGATCTGCAGTTCAATTACCGAGGCTTGTACTCAAAACATTTTCTGGGAGTATTCAGGAATGGCAAGGATGGGCAGACAGTTTTCAATCAGCAGTTCATTCTAGTCAAGTGTTAAGTGCGGTGAAGTTTAATTATTTGCAGTCCCTCTTGGAAAGGGAGGCAGCAAAGACAATAGCAGGATTAGCACTAACAGAGGCTAATTATAATGTGGCTTGGGATATATTAAAGAAACGGTTTGGTAAGCCAGAGATCTTAATTAAAAGCCACCTCCGTGAACTTTTAGCTATACCTCCTGTTAATAATCCCAATAGTGTCAATGAGTTACGACAATTGTATGATGAATTTGAAGTTAGAACTAGGTCCCTGGACAACTTGGGTGTAGGAATGGAAAGGTATGGTATAATGTTGGTCACTATACTGGAGTCTAAATTGCCTAGCTCAATTTTGCTTGAATTAAGTAGGGGGACACTCTACAGAACATGTGTACATCCCCCTTCACCAGATGTTAAGTCTTTTAAGCATAGAATTAGCAAGACGAGAGGGAATTGGGTTTGCACAGTGGGTTGTTAAACAAGGGGACAAAGGCAGGCACAGCACCAAAGTTTCTACAAAAAGGAATAGCCCAGGTACAGTGTCAGCTCTATATGCATCCTCTGAGAATAAATTAAAGGGAATCAAGGAATGCATATTTTGCGAAGGCAACCACAAGTCATAAATGTGAGGTGGCTGAGGCTTTACCTTTTGAGGAGAGAAAGGACAGGGTAACTAAGTCCACAGCATGTTTTAAATGTTTTTTGAAAGGTCACAGAGCAAAGTTTTGTAAGTTTAAAATTTTGTGCAAAAAATGCCATGGCCGGCATCAGCCATTATTGTGCGAAAACACTCCTAGTAGGCCTACCCCAGAAGTAGAGACATCAGTGGCACATGCCACTGCTATGAAAGGGAGTAAAAGTAAAGGGGGATTATTGCAAACAGCTGCAACATTATTAATTGGGAATGATGGAGAAGCTACTGTAAGAGTGTTGTTTGATAGTGGTAACCAGTGTAGCTTTATTAAGACCAGAATTTCCAGAAAATTGAAGTTTAAAGAACTTAAGAGGAAAAATTTAAGAATTTCTGGGTTTGGGGTTTCCGTTCAAAACCGAACCAAAGTTAAGAAGGTAGAAGTTCTGGTTAAGGAGTTGTTACCATAAGGTCCCAACATGAAGGTCCAAGCTGTAGAGATTGAGGAACTTTGTGCTCCAGTCGCTACTTGTTTAGATATGGCATGTGTCCAAGAATTGCAAGTTAAAGGAATTAATTTGGGCAATAATAAGTTTGAAAGAACAGAAGATATTAGTCTTTTGATTGGAGCTGACTATTACTGGGACTTCATCACTGGTAATATTGTGCGCACATCTCGAGGTCCAGTAGCTATTGAAAGTAAGCTAGGCTGGATGCTACATGGGAGCTATTGCAATGAAATGGAGGTTAAAGCTCTTTTTGTTAAGATTGAGGAGAACAGCCATGGTTTGGAAAGGCATTTGAAAGCCTTTTGGGAACTTGAATCCATTGGCATAAAGGACAAACAGGAAAAGCAGGCGAGTCCAGTGAACAGTGATGTTTTAGGGCAATTTGAAAAAAGGGATTCGGTTTCGAGATGGTTGCTATGAAGTTGGCCTCCCTTGGAAGGATTCTTGCAAACCCAGTTCAAACCTTTAGTTAACTAATAGACAGTGGCGGCTCGTCGGTAGGCACTGCGGAACTGCAGCACCCCTAAATTTTTTATTTACAATTGAAATAATCAAGAACAATATAAGGATGAGCTCACTGAATAACTTTTTCAATAACTTTTGAAACTTTTATTCATTGCTCAATGCTCATCCTTTTATTTCAGTAATTATTTCAACCCATTCTTAGAGACAGCACCCCTAGAATTTTTAGTCACGAGCCGCCACTGCTAATAGGAGGTTGGAGACTTCATTGCACAAGCTAAGAAAAAAATGAGGAGTTGTTAATTGAATACAATGAAGCCATCCTAAGCTATGCAAAGGAGGGCTATGCTGAAAGGGTGCAAGGTGAGCTGGTGAGCCAGGAGGCACATTATCTGCCACACCATGCAGTGGTACGGCGAGACAAAACTACCACCAAACTGAGGGTAGTTTTTGATGGCTCAGCCAAGGACAAAGGTGGTGTGTCCTTGAATGACTGTTTGGATGTTGGGACAAATTTAAGTGCAAATTTATTTTCCTTGTTACTGAGATTCAGGTTTGGTAGAGTAGCATTGACTGCAGATGTGAAGCAAGCCTTTTTACGGATAAAGTTAAAACCAGAGGACAGAGATGCAGTAAGGTATCTGTGGGTGGATACGAAAGACTTGTTGGAAAATGAACCTAAGGTTCAAGCATATAGAATGAAGTCAGTGTTGTTTGGCCTCAGCTCTAGTCCACTTCTGTTGGCAGCAACTATGCAGTACCATTTTAAGAAATATTCTGAAGTCTATCCTAACACTATTGAACACATGAACATAAAGAAAAATTTTTAGGTTGATGATTCGCTGTGTTCCGTGGATAATACAGAAATGGCTAAACAGATCTTCATGGAGGCTATAGCTATAATGAGGGAGGCTGGCATGGAGCTTAGAAAATGGCAGACCAATCATTCTCAGTTACAACAGTTTATGAGTCAGTCCTGTGTAGTACCTGATGCAGCAGAAAGTATTGAGGATTCTGGTATTAAAGAGTTATGGGCAATAGACACAAAGGTGCTAGGCATTTTTTTGGCAGCAAGGAAAGGATTTGTTTACCTTCAATGGGAAATCTTTAGTAGAACTGGCTGAGAACGAGACAAGGTGGACAAAACGTGCAGCTCTTAGTTTGGCTTCGAAAGTCTTTGATCCTCTTGGATTCCTGGCTCCATTTGTGATAAAGTAAAAAAATTGGTTTCAGAGCCTCTGGGGAATTGGACTTGATTGGGACCAAGAGTTATCTGATCATATGGTGGTAAGGTGGAAACATTGGTTCAAAGAATTGGCACATCTTGGAGACATTGAAATCCCAAGGTGGTACTTTGGAGAGTTGAACAACAGTTCAGACAATTTGGAGCTGCACATCTTTTGTGATGCAAGTGAGGAAGCCTATGCAGTATGCAACTTGTATTTATATAAGAGGCACATTCAAAGAGGAAGTAAGTTGCCAGTTGGTTGCTGCAAAGAGCAGAGTAGCACCTTTGAAAAGGCTTTCTATTCTAAGGTTGGAATTGATGGGTGCAGTTATTACTAGTCGGCTTACAGTTGCAATGCAAGTCTTTGGCCCTTTATGAAATTCCAAGCTATTATTGGACAGACTTCACTATAGTTTGGCACTGGTTAAGAAGCCAGGCAAGGAAATGGAAACCATTTGTTGCCAATAGGGTGGAGGAAATTTAAGCACACACAGATCCCAAACAATGGAAGCATTGTCCACGCACCCAAAACCCAGCTGATTTACCAACACGAGGAATTCCAGTGAAAGATCTTGCACACTCAAGTTTGTGGTGGAATGGCCAGAGTGGCTAAAACTCGGAAGTGAAAATTGGCCTAATCAGCCTATTGTCGGAGAATGCCAGGCTGAAGAAAAATGGATCAGGACCCCATATTGATGCTTGAGGACCTTAGGAGTCTGAAAAGGTTGTTAAGAATGACAGCATGGGTATATAGATTTACAGATAACATTAAGGGAGAAACAAGAAGGGAAGGAATTCTGAACAGTAAAGAGATTCAGCAAGCCAGGCAATACTGGGTGGTGTAATTAGGGCGGGTCATACTATGCATTTTTTTTAAATCAATGGAGAGGGGTGTTCAAATGACATATTTTGGTGTATAGAACACAATTCTGAAGAAAATATTTAATTCTGATAACCCTAACCTACATCATTTTGCAGTTGATTATTATTAAATTGTTGATTATTTTACTATTGTAGTTACCCCAGAATATGTCTTCTCACGTTTTCTATCATGGCTGCTCACGTTCTCTCTCATAGAGCATTGTTCTAACTAATTCATATAAACACATATAGTGTAATTCATATAATAATAATAATATTTAAATACTCAAATAAAAAGGTGTGCCATTCCACTTAATTGTAATTATCATACAGTTTGGTATATGAAATATTTTGACGGTTCATTGTCAAGTTAGACAAGTTCTTTGATATTTTGACTTGCAAGTGTCAGATTACCAGTTGTGAGGGGGGAGGCTGTGAGGGCTGTGTTATCCAAGCCCACATTAACTGTTCCTGCAGCAGAGAGAAAAAGATTCCTGTGAAAGATCTTGCCGACATCAAGGGACAGAAAGAGAAGGCTGGCAGTAAGGGACCCCACCAAATAGGGGGTCCTGATCTACCAGAGCACAAGAGACAGGTGAGGACATTGAAAAGGCAGTGGATGGAAAGGAAGGCAGAGAAAAGGAGGAGCAAGGAGGAAAGTGCTGCAGTAGCAGAGAAGGCAGCCAGGAAGGATGTTAAGAGATTTTTGGCAGATGGTGATGAGGATCTGGAATTGGAGAGAAGTGGTGATGAAGATGAGTTTGTTCCTGAAGTTGAGCTCTTCCCTCAAACTGACCCTGAGCCAGCAGCTTCGGCAAAGGTACAGAAAAACTATGATGAGATTCAAAACATTGCCCTTGCTAGTGTAAGGTATGGCATAGGGCTGAGGCCAACTGCAGCGATAGCAACAGCAGCTCTGATTGACGCAGGAATCATCACAGAAGACAATACAAGTAAAGTGATTGATAAGAGCAAGGTCAAGAGAGCACAGGAGAAGTTGATGAGAGAGCTGGGGGAACAGTTCGAGAAGAAGTGCAGGGAGGAGGGGGGATCTCTTGCATCCTCTTTGATGGGCGGATTGACCTGACCAATGTGATGATGGAAGCTGAGGGCAGTGACCAATCTTTTCCCGCAAAGATCAAGGAAGAACACTATAGTGTTGTTAGTGAGCCTGGCAGCTACTATCTGTTCCACTTTACCCCAGAGAAAGCAACTAAAGAGGAGTCACATGCGGAGAAGATTGCTAAGGTCCTGTTTGCCTGGCTGAAAGAGAGGGGTTATGATAAGACCTTGTTGGCCATTGGAGGAGACTCAACAAATGTCAACACTGGTGTGAAAGCTGGAGTAATGCGGAAGCTGGAGCTGCACCTGGGGAGAAAGCTGGTCTGGTTGGTGTGCAACCTGCACACTGTTGAACTTCCCCTGCGCCATCTCATTGTTGACCTTGATGGCCCTACTCTGTCAGACAAAAATTTATCCGGGCCAATAGGAAAGCTCCTTGATTCTGCTACAGACTTTGATATCAATCCAAACTTCACCCGAATCTCTGTTGGCACTCCACTGATCAAGCTTCCTGACAAGGTCATTCAAGATCTCTCAACTGATCAATACTATGGCTATAAAATTGTCTGTGCAGTCAGGGATGGAGTACTTCCTGCAGGGCTGGCTCTGTTAGAGATAGGACCAGTAAACCACAGCCGCTGGCTCACCACAGCGAACAGACTTCTCAGGCTCTGGGTGTCAAAGCACGGACTTAAAGGAAAGAACCTGAAGATTCTGCAATTCATTGTGGAATTCATCATTGGAGTGTATTACCCATGTTGGTTCAACGTGAAGGTCAAGCACTCCTGGATCGAAGGGCCTAGGCACATCCTCTTTCAGCTGGACTGCCTCAAGTCCCAGAGAAAGGAGGTGCTGGATATTGTGATGCCAACTGTGAGAAGATCTGCTTGGTATGCCCACAGTGAAGTCATCCTCCAAACACTACTCTGCTCTGAGGATCAGAAGGAGAGGATTGAAGGGGTGGAGAGAATCCTGGCCATCAGGGGAGAGGGGGACCCGGACACTCAGCTGGGGGACTCCTCTGTTAGGAGCAGAAGGACACCTGACATCAATTGTGATGCTTCCAGCATCGGTGACTTGATCAGCTGGTCAGAAGGTGTGTCAGAGCCACCTCTCACCTGCTCTCTAAGCACCTCAGAGGTGAAAAACTTCATCAACACCCCCATGGAGGTGCGCAACTGGCCTTGCCACACACAAAGCATTGAGATGGTTGTTAAAATGGTGACTGAGGCTTCTGCTAAGTACTTCTCACAGGAAAAGAGGGATGGAGGGATCAGGGCTCAGGAGACCAGCAGGAAGCTGATGTCCAAGTCTGAGTCAAAGCAGGATTTGTGCAACCTTGCAAAGTTCAAGATGTCAGGAGAATGATCTTTGTAATTATATCCAGTGATATACATGCAGTTCACCTATTAATAAATATATGTAAAGTTGATTTGGCCTTGTCAATATAAATGATTTACCTTATATCTTTTAATATATTATAAAGGGGTTCAAAAGGGTAAAATTGGCAATTTAGAAACACAAAATGATGTAGGTTAGAGTTATCCTATCCAAAAAAGAAGCTCATATTTGAATTCCCCATGTAAAAACACATAATTTAGACACCCATGATGGTAGGATTTCCTTCAGATTCATGTTGTCACCTGAGTACGACCCGCCCTAGTGGTGTATGTGCAGAAGGAAAAATTTGGTGAAGAGAGGGAATTGCTCACTAGTAGTCCATTACAGGTTCTACCAACACTAGGTAAGTGTACCTTTATTGTCTATTTAATAACCTAATACCTAACGGGGTCTAACACCCCCACGTTATTACAAAAAGGGTACAGTTGTTACATGCTGGAGTTAGAGAAGTGATAACAGAGATCAGACAACAGTTTTGGATTCCCAAAATTAGACAAGTAGGAAAAAAGGTCTTGCATAAATGTGTAGTTTGCAAGCGTTGGAGTGCAGGGCCTTATCATGAAAAGGTGACTCCTCTTCCAAGAGAACGGTGTGTCTATACTGCCCCATTTAATGTAGTGGGAGTAGACTTCGCAGGTCCAGTCTATCTGTATGAGCAAGGGGAGTCTCTTAAAAGGTTTGTGAACAGAATGGGCTTCCAAATAAAATCATATCGGATAATGCAAAAACCTTCAAAAAGGCTGCAAAGGAACTCCAAGAAGTTTGGTCCTTGCTAAAAGAGGAGGGATTCCAATCCTACTTTTCACACCATGGGGTACATTGGGAGTTTATTGTTGAGAGAGCACCATGGTGGGGAGGATTTTGGGAAAGGCTAGTGAGAAGTGTAAAGTGTCCATTAAAGAAACTTTTAGCTAATGCTCATTTGAGCAAAGAAGAATTCTGCACTGTTTTGTGTGAAGTAGAAGCAATGGTGAACAGTAGGCCTATCACCTCTGTTTATAGCAGTATGCAGGATGCAGAGCCATTGACACCAAATCATTTTCTTTGTGGTAAACGATTAACATGAAACCCCAGTTTGCCAGAAGACTTACAGCCTATCCAGAGCACTCAAGAAGAGTTAACCAGAAGGTTCAAGTACCTTGAAGAGCTACAAGATCAGTTATGGAAGAGGTGGCAGATGAAATACTTGCCAGAACTCAATTATTACCCATCAGGCAATGTAAAGGGCTCCACTGCAAATTGTATGAAGGTGGGAGAAGTGGTAATGATTGGGGATGAAAGACCAAGGCAATGCTGGAAGCTTGGCATAATTGAAGAGTTGTTTGTTGGCAAAGACAATTTAGTTAGGTCTGCACTGGTAAAGACTTCAGGAGGAAAATTAAAGAGACCTATACAAAAACTCTATGCTTTAGAAATCAGCAAAAACACGGACAGTCAAGATGAAACATTTGAGTTACAGTCTCATGGAGAAGGCTTAGCTAAATTTGCAGAAGGTAATGACAACAATGTCTCTTCGGTGGGGAGTATTAGAAAATCTAGAAGAGGAAGAGCCATTGTTGTCCCAAGGCGATATGACGACTAAGCTGATTGATGCAGCATTGCTTGTATATATTAAGTTAAGGTGTATATATATCCATCTCATAATTGTAAGGTTAGTGAAAAATTCACTTACTTTAGGGCTCTTGTGGCATCATTGTTTGGGCACTCTTGTGGCATAATTTTTTTTTGGGGGGGGGGCACTGCACGTCCTTCCTACTCGTTTGTTTAATGCGGCACTTACAGGGCGTGGTCTTATAGAGCGCTCTCTTGCAATTCAGTTTGGTTGTTTAGATACAAGATTGTTGCATCATGCAATGGTGCAGGTTGTGTGTTGTTGCAATGTTTAGAAAGAAGACCATAAATAGTGCCCCTTTTGTTTTTTTCCTTAATTTTATGCAACTGAGGCCTAAGGTAGGCCCACATCGAGTCAGCAACCCTGAGGTAGGACCTAATAGGACCTCCAAGTCCGTAAGTTTATTCTAGCTAACTTGGGCTGTAGGTTAAACTGGCCCTTCAGAGCTCAGCTGGCCTTCTGAACCAATAAAATAAAATATAGGAACCACTGACATGCTAGAACAAAACCAATTTGGACCAAATAACATGAAGTAGGTTAGGTAGGGTTTAAATTTGATCTAGTTCCTCCCCAGTTAGGGCTGAATAAGAAATTGTAATAGAGTTAGGGCTGAGTAGGAATTAGTATAAGAGTCAGACTACATCCAATTTTCCAAACAACCAAATCCCACCCTCGTCGCCAAATGTAATAACGTGGGGGTGTTAAACCCCGTTAGGTATTAGGTTTTCTAATAGACATAAAAGGTACTTACAGGTGCTTTGATTTTGATCTTCTTTAGAGCCTACCATTTTGTGCCAGTGTCCCAAACTCGACCGACTTATTTCCTATTTTACTAATTTAGAAGCTATAGACATTACCCCTTACTGACATAATAATTAGACAACTTCACCTATTAACATTAGTCTGTAAGGGTCCTATTTATTATTACAGACCTTTACAAGTTTACGTAGATAATTAACTAAATGCCAGGGTCACCAGCGCCCAAATACTAGATTGGCATCCAGCACTGCGGCGCAAAATTAATTTTAATAAAAGAAGGGAAGGACTGATTATGAAATCATCAACATGAATTTTGTATTTTATTGACAATAATTAATAAACTATATGCAACAATTATTTATGAATGCAAAGGGGATTTTTACACGTAACAACTTTGATTGGCATATAAATGCGAAATTAAATAATGGCACCGTTTAGCTAATATATAACAGTCTGCAACTAATACTGATACTAATAATAAATATGTAAATAATAATAACAATATACAAATAATATTAATATATAAATAATAGCCACAATGACAACCTTGTCTGCAAAGAGAGAGACAAGAATACTGTAAATAATATTCCAGACAAAAACTGATACATAAAAATGGTAAAAATTGATAATTAAAATATATATGCTATATAGGCCCAGTAACCTGTGGATGGTGAATTACAGTTAAACCTCATTATGGGATTGTGTTAAGTTGAACAGGAAAACTAAGGAAGTATGTAGGCCACAAATGACTAGTAGGCCATCTGCTAAGAAAATACATGAAACATAATAGGCTTATAAAGTAAAATATACTAAGAAAATTAATTGGCAGGCCTATGCCTCTTCAAATATAGTGGAGCTGAGGTTAATTATTTAAAACAAAGGCTACGGTAGGCCTCAGCTAGGCTAGAGTAATTTACAATTTGGCTTTTGCCTAAATAGACCTAACTTAGCCTAAGGTAATTTTTGTATGAATCTTACAGTATTATTTATAGTATGAATGTTTCAGTACTAATCACCAGTATAAGGCTTGTTAATGTCTGCAGTATGCGGTATTGCATACAGATATGCAATAGTAAAAAATATAAACGTTATAAATAGGAACATACTACGAAGAACCTTTGCTTGCTGGCGCCGTGTTTTTAAATGATAAATGTGTAAACGGCGTCCTTTGTGTTGTCGTTGTACATAAGTTTGTTTTTACTTCACAATTTTACCAACAAGCTAAAATAATCCTTAAAAGCAAACTCACGTCTAGTCACACCATGCCCCCAAAATTTACATTGTTTAGAAAGCACAAAATATATTTTTATATTTACTTTAAACTTGCGAAAAATGCTCTGTATGAATTGGTCCACAATTAACCCACCCCTTATATCTCCAGTCTAACTATAGAGTAGATCAAGTCTAGCCTAGAGGGGTCAGCCTAGAGATTCCGGAAATGGTCCAGAGCGGGCAGATAAATTGAGGTCCACAGTAGGATTCCTCACAAGATTAGGTTAGGGCAATCTATCTTCACCTTTGTTAAGCTATGAGTTGATGCTGGGTCTTAGGCCACAATGTAGGCCTAACTTGTCTGACCCAGCTTAATTTAATGTGATTAACTTACTGGGGTAAAAACTCAATTAGTCACTTACTGTTTGTTATTGGAGTGTCTCCCTTCTCCGGTTGTGTAATTGTCGAGAGCGCACTTGCTGGTACGTCCTCTCGCCCCGTTCCTCGTTTTCGTTCTGCTGTTCGCGGGGCTTTTTTCACCAGCGTTGTCTTGGTTTTTTCCTCGGTTGGTTGAGCGGTAATGTATCTATTACCGAGCACGCTCTTCTCACACAGTATATAAATACTAGTGTGGAGAATAACTCTGGTGAGCAACCAATTGGTTTCATCCACCCAGTTATTGACATAAAAGGAATTTAATAATTGTTAGATTAACTACCTACCTACTCAGTGAACCATTTTCGTTACATCCCAACTACCCACTCATCAGTTTTCCATAAACTTCTTTGACGACTGCACTTTAATTTTTAACTAAATTACTATACACAATGCTTAAGAATTAAATTTGATCACTGGACATGTTTAACTTGTATTTATTTATTTAGACTTAAAATATTTCACTTGTGCCAACTTGTGGCAATTTTCACTAATAAAAAAAATAATCTTGTGGTGCAAGGCACTACAAGTCACTTTCGAAGCATCACCAAATTAAACATATAACCAACGATTACTGCAAATACAAAAATATATACTGTTTAGGGCAGCCCAATAACCGAACAGACCGCGTCGCACTGTTTATCTCTTTGTGTTGCCATTCAACTTTCTTTAGTGACTTTTTCCTTTAGTGATGTTGTGGTAAAACTAGAGGACCCGCCTGGATTTAACTCTGGAAACAGCTCTTCCTATGGTAGGAATACCGTTCTACTGGCCAACCACGCAGTACATGCGAAGTTAATCGACTGGAAGGCAGGAGGTGAAGCTGTACTCAAAATCTTTTCTCAAGCAGTGCACTGGACATCAAGTGAGCGAGGACCATTCACAAAAATGTCAAGCAGGGAGAGCAAGACCACCACAGTGCATTCAAGCAATGGTAAACAAACAGTATAGGCTGGAATGCTAAGGAGTGGGTGCAAGAATAAAAGGTGTTCAGCCTGAACACCTTTTATTCTTGCACCCACTCCTTAGCATTCCAGCCTAGTTTCAAGAAAAAAGGAAAAGAAAGAACTTTAGGGTAAACAAGAATGAACAGGAATAAAAAACACAGTTCAGGCAAGACCTACTCTATGCTACTGAAAATTAATTCAAGAATTTTCTCTTGACTTGAAAATATCACCAAATTTAGTAAACCTTATTCCAGTGTATGACTTTTTATCTAGTCTTCTTCCCAGTGATGCTCAAATGTGGAACTGATCTCCCTATCATGTACATGACTGATATTTAATGATTTAAAGAAAGCAAACTAGAAATTTAGGTTTTTCAGTTTTATTTATAACTTGATTTTGAAATAGGACAACTTGAACCCTCCCATTTCTAGACTTGAACAAAAACTTTAACAGTAATTATTTACAATTTTTTCTGGAGGTTTTAGACAATAAGAAACTTTAATCTTAAATTAAATGATGATGGGATTATTAAGGTTTGTTATGATAATGAGCATATAAAGATGATTTATGTACAAAACACTAGAATTCTAAATAACTTTCTTAAACTTTGGAGGGTCTTAACTTTCTAGATTTTGATGGTATTGCATTTACTGGAATTCTTCTCGTTTGTTTATTTTCTAATTTATCTGGACAAGACAACGTGTATAGGCACTTAATGAATTCACATGCAATAGCTTAATTAAAAGTTTATTAGCCAAAGCTGCAAGAAAAGTGAGGTGACGTGTGTGTATGTACACACACACACACACACACACACATATATATATATATATATATATATATATATATATATATATATATATATATATATATATATAGTCTAAAAGTCACTAAAGGGAAAAGTCACTAAAAGAAAGCCGAATGGCAATACGGCCAATACCAAAAGATAAACAGAGGAACGCGGTCTGTTTGGTCAATGGGCTGGCTAAACCAGCATGTGTTTTTGTATCTGACTAAATCGTTGGTGCTAAGTTTAATTTGGTGATGTTTCTAAAGTGGCTAAGGAAAGCAGTTGAAGTTGTCTAATTATTATATCAGTTAGGGGTAATGTCTATAGCTTCTAAATTACTAAAGTTAGAAAACTAAGTAGGTTGTTGCGGGACCCTGGCACCTATGGTAGGCCCTAAAGATCTAAATCAAAGCACCTGTAAGTACCTTTATTGTCTATTTAATAACCTAATACCTAACGGGGTCTAACACCCCCATGTTATTACAAAAAGGGTACACACTGGCAATGCTTCAAGAAATTTGGACTCATGCACAACACTGGATTGTCTGCATAAAAGGAGCACTTAAGTTCTGGATCCTTAGTGCTAAACTTCAAAAACATACCTTCTCTCTTCGATAATGGACTATGATCTCGCCTTTTCTTGAGTTCAACAAGGACTGTCAGGGCTAAATACTGGACTAGGTTTTAACACTAGCCCAGAGCTGTTTCTAGTAGGATGCCCTATTAAACTGATTTGAGTATTTTGCATTAATTACAGTATCTGGCTATGCTTGACTAGATTGACTTAATTAACACTCTTAACTACTGTAGAGGCTGCAAAAGGTGAGTGGCTGGAAAGAGAAAAAACACATGAATTTAAAATTAAAAAATACTTTAGAAATAAGAATCAGCAAAACCCTACAGTGACTTTTAGACTACATACACACACACACACACACACACCACATATATATATACGTCACCTCATAGCCATAGCTTAGTTATTATAAACTTTTGGAATGCTTTGCCATCTGACAAAGACAAAAATTTTATGGAGAGCGAAAAGATACCAAAGGCTAACTTAACCATATATAAAACCAGACTAGAACTAGCTTAAGTTATACGCTCAAAAACAGAAAGTCACCAGACCAGGGCACAGCATTATTTTACATGTAAGCCCCCAGGCATATTAGGTGAACCCAATTCCACTGTTTTTCTGTACTTAGGAGTCAGGACCTTACAGTCTAGCCTAACTGAATACTTATTACTAGGCTATTCTGTCACTCACTGATGAAATATTTTTCCCTAGCCATGAAACTGCCGATTTGTACAATTGATAGCTGCACAGAAAGTCGTGTTTACTTCACAAAGTATTTTTTAATCCAATTCTGATAACTGTAACTCCAATTACCATTATTCACTACCATAAAACGACTGTAATTTTTAATTAACACGCATTCCAATTACTACTTCTCCATCGACAAATTCATTTTGTTTTGGGAGTACCAATATGGGGGAAGTGGAAGTGGAAAGACTTTCTCTACTGTGTTCCAAGTTTTTTTTACAAATTGTTGAAGGATTATTGTATTAATTTTGTTGATTTTACTTTATTGGGATTAGTAATTAAAGTATAAATAGCTCTATTCCTAAGTTTTAAGCTTAATTTGGCACTTCTTCGCAATAGTCCCCGCACTAGACTAATAAAACTTCTTAATTTTAAATTTGTTAACAATTCGTTTTAGGTTCTGAAATGCTGTAGTAATTGAATGCTCGGTAAGGTTAATTGAATGCCTTGTTAGGTCAACTGAATGCCCGGTTAAATCAACTGTACGCCCTTACGATTGGTTAAGTATATAAAAATTAGTTTTGTGTATATATATATATATATATTATATATATATATATATATTATATATATATATATATATATATAATAGTATATATATCTAAGCGTTTTACTTTTTATAAATTTTTATTTTTCTACGGCTTTCCTCCACCTCGAAACAAGGGCCTTTATTCTTTGCTGGTAAAAGTTCATTGGGTTCCGCTGAAGCCACCTCTTAACCTCCTCAACCAGCTCAACGTCAATCTGAAACTTTCTTCCACGAATAGCATCCTTCATTGACCCAAACAAATGGAAGTCTGAAGGTGCCAGATCCGAGCTGTATAGAGGGTGGGGCGACACAGTCAAGCGCATTTTTGTGATGGTTTCTCTTGTTTGCAAACTGTTGTGTGGTCTTGCGTTATCGTGCAAAAGAAGGATATCTTCCAGTTTTCTCTCCAGTCGAACTCGCTTTATACGTCTCTGGAATCTCTGTAGGGTAGCAATATATGCCTCTGAGTTGTTTGTTTGTCCTTTCATAATGTCCACCAGAATCACCCCTTTCATGTCCCAGAAGATGATGACCATAACCTTTCCTGCAGAGGGGGCCATTTTGAACTTTTTCTTGCGTGGGAAGTCTGCGTGATGCCACTCCATGGATTGGCGTTTTGTTTCAGGTTCAAAGTGGTGTACCCACTACCCAAGTCTCATCCCCAGTCACAGTTCGTGAAAGGAAGTCATCCCCTTCTGTCTCGTATCGAACCAACGACTCAGAAGCAATTTCTTTTCTTTGGGCTTTGTGATCTTCAGTCAGTTGGCGAGGAACAAACCGTGAACACACTTTTGAGTATCCCAGTTGCTGAATTATTGTATTCGCACTTCCTTCAATAATTCCTAGCTCCGGTGATAACTCCTTGTATATGATGCGCGAATTTGATCGAATAATGCTATTAGCACGTTGCACAGTGTGAGATGTCACAGCCGATGCCGGGCGACCGCTGCGTGGCTCATCATCGAGGCTGGCTCTCCCTCTCTCCGATAATCTCACACGTTTAGACCAGCGTTCAACTGTGCTTCGATCAACAACAGCATCTCCGTAAACGTTTTGTAGACGTTTGTGAATATTTCCAACTGTTTCCTTCTCTGCGGTTAAGAACTCGATAACAGCTCTCTGTTTACGGCGCACATTCCTGTCAGATGCCATTTTCGAAACTGCGTTAACCATCGGTTTTATACTGTGGGGCCGCGCAGTTAATTTTCCGCATTTATATTATTTTTATATTAGTTACCGACAAACCAATTTTGCGCGTTACCAAATTGTATATATTTTATCATTGTGTAATTTTAAGAATCATATATAATCTTTATAAATAAGTATTGTACATAAATTTTTATATATATTTTTAATTAATTCAGCTGTATATACAATAACAAAATCTTCTGTAAAATGACCCCAGCCAACCAAGAACTCAATAAACTCTGAAAGCGACCGGCTTTTCCTTCAAGACGCCAACCCCCCAAACGACAGGAAGAGAAGAGGACACGAGAGGCCCCTAGAAGAGATAGCCTGCCTCTCGTATCCTTCATTCTTCCCGGCAAATACAAGTAGTAGCAAGAAGGAACCAGCTATAATTGGTGACCTCGGAGTGACCCGAAGCAGCCAGCGGAAGCAGCATCCTTCAGTCGCCGGGCGGAACAAACCGAAGCCACGCCTCTTCGCCGCCCACCCGTAGTAGCCGGTCGGAACCGAAGCAGCAGCAGACCCGAATTACATTCCCGCAAGATGGAATCTGTTGAATCAGGAGTGCACTATGTCACCATCAAGCCATCCACGTTCTCTGAAGCGTCGGCCGCAGGATGGTTCTCCATCATGGAGGCACAATTCCACATTTCCAGAATAACATCCGAAGAGACCAAATTTTTCCATGTTCTAGCCTCGTTACCCCCCGAAGTCGTCTCACGAATTTCAGCAGCAACTCTCTCCAACAAGTCGTACACCGATTTAAAAGAAGAAATCGTGAGTCATTACGAAAAGACGAAGCCAGAACTCTTCGAACGACTCATCTCCAACACTCCTCTCACTGGAAAGCCCTCCCAATTCCTTCAAGATATCCACCAAACGGCACTGAAGGTGGGCGTCAGCGATAATTTGGTGAAGCATAAATTCATCCAGGCGCTCCCATCCTCAATAGCGCCCGTCGTAGCAGCACAAAAGGAGCTGACGCTAACTCAACTCGGCAAACTAGCCGATGAGTTAATACCGTTCGCTCAACAAAGCTGCTACGCGGCGCCAACATCAACTCGAGCCAATACAAGCCCAAGAACGAATATCCCCATCGGCCTAAAACCCTTCAGCGAGAATCAGCGGCCGGTGGTGTGCCGCGCGCACCTTTATTATGGCCCCCAAGCAAGGACCTGCAGGCCATGGTGCAAGTGGCCAAATAAAGATGACGCCAAGCTGCTCCCCTCGTCACGCCCAAATTCAAGATCTTCCTCACCATCAAGAGAAACGTCGGAAAACTAGATAAGCAGGCTGTGATTAACGCGACGTCCGGCCTGCCGCTGATCTCAGTCGCAGTTCGCATCGCAAGTCTGAAGGTCAATTTTATCATTGACACAGGAGCGAGCATCTCAATTTTACCACCAACTTGTGTCAATGATTATCAACTCCACCCAACCGCAGTAAAGATTTCCACCGCAAACGGTCAGCCGCTCGAAATATTCGGAGAAGTAACACTGGACATATCAATTCCTAAATTACGAAGAATATTCAGGTGGACATTCGTCGTCGCCCAAGTCTCCAGTCCACTTCTCGGCGCCGATTTTCTATCCCATTATGACATCCTTGTGGACTGCAAGCATGGCATTTTGAAGGATAGAGCAACAACTCTTCAAGCCACTACTAAACCTGTGCAATCCAAAGACCTTCACCTCATCAATTGTGAAAAATGCTCTGTATGAATTGGTCCACAATTAACCCACCCCTTATTTCTCCAGTCTAACTATAGAGTAGATCAAGTCTAGCCTAGAGGGGTCAGCCTAGAGATTCCGGAAATGGTCCAGAGCGGGCAGATAAATTGAGGTCCACAGTAGGATTCCTCACCAAATAGGTTAGGGCAATCTACCTTTACCTTTGTTAAGCTATGAGTTGATGCTGGGTCTTAGGCCACAATGTAGGCCTAAGTTGTCTGACCCAGCTTAATTTAATGAGTTTAACTTGCTGGGTTAAAAACACAATTAGTCACTTACTGCTAGTTATTAGAGAGTCTCTTTTCTCCTTCCTGTATAATTGTCGAGAGCGTACTGCTGGTGGGATCTTTCCTCGGTGTCTGTTCTCGTCCCTTCTCCAGTTGCGTCCTCTCGCCCCGTTCCTCGTTTTCGTTCTCCTTTGTTCTCCTTTTAGCGGGGCTTTTTCCACCAGCGTCGTCTTGGTTCTTTTCGGTTGGTTGATCGGTAATGTATATCTATTACCGAGCACGCTCTTGTCACACAGTATAAATATACTATGTGGAGAATAACTCTGGTGAGCAACCAATTGGTTTCATCCACCCAGTTATTGACATAAAAGGAATTTAATAATTGTTAGATTAACTACCTACCTACTCAGTGAACCATTTTCGTCACCTCCCAACTACCCACTCATCAGTTTTCCATATACTGGGGGCCCCGGAGATAAAAATTTGGTGTCATTGTCACCAATTTTTATGTCTGAGTGTAGACTAGCTAACTATTTGACTGTAAATGCCTGTTAATCTGATTAACAGTGCCTATCCTCACCTTCTCATGGAGAAGGTGTAGCATTTAATTAGAAGAGAAAATATACATCCATAGGATGAAACTGTCTATGGTCTTTACCATAAGAAAAGAAAAAGTGAAAGTTAGAAGATAAAATTACAATTCCCCAGCATCTATTTTTTGTTGTAAAAATAGTCGCGCCTTTAATGCTGTTTTGTCTGTGCTCTCTCTTCTCTGGTAATTTCTTCTTGTCCTCTATTTCATTACGATCCCCACACGGGCCACCAATGTGAAAAATGCTCTGTATGAATTGGTCCACAATTAACCCACCCCTTATTTCTCCAGTCTAACTATAGAGTAGATCAAGTCTAGCCTAGAGGGGTCAGCCTAGAGATTCCGGAAATGGTCCAGAGCGGGCAGATAAATTGAGGTCCACAGTAGGATTCCTCACCAAACTAGGTTAGGGCAATCTACCTTTACCTTTGTTAAGCTATGAGTTGATGCTGGGTCTTAGGCCACAATGTAGGCCTAAGTTGTCTGACCCAGCTTAATTTAATGAGTTTAACTTGCTGGGTTAAAAACACAATTAGTCACTTACTGCTAGTTATTAGAGAGTCTCTTTTCTCCTTCCTGTATAATTGTCGAGAGCGTACTTGCTGGTGGGGATCTTTCCTCGGTGTCTGTTCTCGTCCCTTCTCCAGTTGCGTCCTCTCGCCCCTTTCCTCGTTTTCGTTCTCCTTTGTTCTCCTTTTAGCGGGGCTTTTTCCACCAGCGTCGTCTTGGTTCTTTTTCGGTTGGTTGATCGGTAATGTATATCTATTACCGAGCACGCTCTTGTCACACAGTATAAATATACTAGTGTGGAGAATAACTCTGGTGAGCAACCAATTGGTTTCATCCACCTAGTTATTGACATAAAAGGAATTTAATAATTGTTAGATTAACTACCTACCTACTCAGTGAACCATTTTCGTTACCTCCTAACTACCCACTCATCAGTTTTCCATATCAATATTAACCCTACCGACAAATTACCTCAAGAAATCAGGAACCTGCTTAACAAGTACTCCTCACTACTGAAACCAGCTCAACCGCAGAAAGTTTCCACCAACACTGTCAAGCATACCATCGACACTGGCAGCGCACCACCAGTGTTTGCAAGCCCTCGACGTCTTCCACCCGATAAATTATCCTCAGCTAAGGCTACTTTCAACAACTTACTTCAAGATGGAATTATAGAACCCTCAAAATCACCATGGGCCTCACCGTTACACCTCGTTCCGAAGAAGATACCAGGCGAATGGCGGGCGTGTGGTGATTATAGAAGCCTAAACGCTGCCACGAAACCGGACAGATATGCACTTCCTCATATAAGAAGTCTGTCAACATCTCTGCACGGAAACTCATGCTTTAGCAAAATCGATCTAGTCAGAGCATATCACCAAATTCCAGTCCACCCAGAAGATATCGAGAAAACGGCTGTAACAACTCCATTTGGTTTATTTCAGTATTTATACATGCCATTTGGTTTAAGAAACGCCCCTGCAACATTTCAACGCTTCATGGATACAATTTTCAGAGAAGTTGACTGCGTATTTGTGTATCTCGACGATATTTTAGTCCATTCAAATAACGCAGTTGACCATTTGAAAGACTTAGAACGCGTATTCAAGATCCTTCAAGAACACAATTTAAGAATTTCCTTAGAAAAATGCATATTTCAGCAATCCAAAATTGAATTTCTGGGTCATGAAGTTTCCCCAGCAGGCATTCGTCTTCCTGTAAACAAAGTCTCCGAAATTCAAGATATTCCCCAACCGCAAGATTACCAAAGCCTCAGAAGATTCCTAGGAATGACGGGATTCTATCGCCATATGATACCCCGTTACGCCGATTTAGTCTCACCTTTAAGTGAAATCGTCAGAACTCAAGTCAAAAGCAAAAGTCTACAGTGGAACGACGAAGCAATTCAAGCCTTTCAAGATGTCAAGGATGCACTACGGAACGCCGTTACGCTTTGTCATCCTCTTCCATCAAGCTCAATCCTTCATTTAGTTACGGACTGCTCACAAATAGCAGCTGGAGCAGTTCTTCATCAAATAATCGACAGCAAACCAGTTCCCATCGCCTTCTTTTCCAAGAAATTAACTACAACTCAGCAAGCGTACGCCGCATACGATAGAGAATTACTCGCAGCATACCTAGCCGTCCTGCATTTCCGTCAATTTTAGAAGGTCGTCAAGTAATACTCTTCACGGATCACAAACCGATGGTTTCTGCCTACAAGAGTCCCTTACGAGCCAAGACAGACCGACAACAACGTCATTGGTCTGCCATCACGGAATACGTATGCGATGTAATACATATCTGTGGATCCGAAAACGTCGTAGCGGACTGCCTTTCACGCAACGTAAACGCAGTACATATCGACGCTTTCGATTTATCAGCAATCGCGGAATCTCAACAAAAAGATCAAGAAACGCAAGAATTTCTCCCACGTCTCAAGCCGTTCCCGTTTCCAGAAAATACAACTTTATATTGCGATACATCCACGCCATATCCCCGTCCTTTTGTTCCCAAGCAGCAGCGATCTTCCATCTTCAATCAATTTCATAATATTTCTCATCCAGGCATCAAGCAATCACTTCGTATCATTAAATCAAGATACTTTTGGCCCTCAATGAATAAGGATATTCGAACTTGGTCCCGAAATTGTGAATCATGTCAATCCTCAAAAATTTCTCGCCATACAAAATCAGAAATAACCCCCTTCGATTTACCAAGTTCAAGATTTGAAACGGTACATATCGACATCGTCGGTCCCTTACCGCCAACCACTTTGCCCGGTCAAACATATCCTTCCCCATATAGATATCTCCTAACCTGCATCGATCGTGACACAAGATGGATAGAAGCATATCCTCTGATTGATACTACAGCCACATCAATAGCACACGCATTTCTCGATGTATGGATTTCAAGATTTGGTGTACCACTGCAAGTCATAACGGACCGCGGATCCCAATTCGAATCCGAACTCTTTAGGGAACTCTCAGCTCTCATCGGATTTCACCGACTAAGAACTTTGTCGTATCGCCCTCAGACCAACGGAATAATTGAAAGATCTCATCGCACCATCAAGACAGCAATCATCGCTCGAAAACAAGATTGGCTCCCCGCTTTACCCATAGTTCTCCTTGGTTTACGCAGTC
Organism: Bathynomus jamesi; assembly: GCA_023014485.1. Classification (NCBI taxonomy): domain Eukaryota; kingdom Metazoa; phylum Arthropoda; class Malacostraca; order Isopoda; family Cirolanidae; genus Bathynomus; species Bathynomus jamesi. The sequence continues at coordinate 398,407 of JAJOZX010001538.1, read as the reverse complement.
TCCCCAACGAATCGGGTTATTCACCGTTCACCACCGTCACCGGAACCACCCTATTATGCCCGAGGCCAATGATCGCCAATTCGTCGTCAAAATCCAATTCAAAATTCATCACCGAATTAGCCAGGAAAATGACGCAAATCGATTTCGCCCAACTCTCTCAAGGAAACATTCACTCAGCCCCAATGTTCCCTCTAAGGTGTGCGCGTGTGCGCGCGCACACACGCGTTGTGAAACCCGCGCACACAGCAAAATAAAATGCGCACAGGCTCAAGCGTATCATAAGTCACGACAGTAAATGAAGTAATTTAAAAAATTTCAGTTTAATGAATTCTATAAAGAACAAATTAAGAAACCGCTTGAAAGAAAATCATTTGGACACGCTCATGCGAATTAAAAGTTACCTGAATGATGACGGATGTATTAATCTTCATAGAGTTTATTTGGAATGGGCAAATGCTAAAGATCGTAGGGAGAAATCATAATAATTCTTAAATGAAAGGCACTTTCATTTAATGTTATTTTGATTATATTTTATTTTATTGAATTATTTTTTATTTTATTCCTATTTTGTGAATGGATAAAATCATGTATTAATCTTGATAGTCTATTTTAAATTGCTAAATGCTAAAATTGTTTTGAGAAATGATAACTAAAATAATCATTTTCAATTAATGTTTTTTTATTTTATTTCTTTATTTTGTTGAATTTTATTTTACTATTTTTTATTTTATTCATATTTTTAGAATGGATAAAATGTTTACTTTTTTAAGAATATATAATATTGTAAACAGTTTTTTAATATCCATTTAATAGTACCGTGATGATCAAGCTATCACCTTATGGAAATAATATTTATTAAGTATTTAATATTTATATACATTTAATTTTGAAGATAATAGCGCTCAAAAATGTTTGCACAATTTTTCACCATGAATCTAAATGTATGCACAACGAAAATTTCTTGCGCACACGAACTAAAAAAAATTAGAGGGAACATTGCTCAGCCCCCAAATCATTCATTCCATCGGAACTCCACAAATCAAGCCACGTATGGGTACGCATCGACCGCGTTCGAAAACCATTCGAGGCACCATATCAAGGACCTTTCCGTGTTCTCGAACGCCACGATAAGTACTTCGTAATAGAAAAAACCAACGGATCATCAGAAGCCATTTCAATTAATCGTTTAAAACCGGCTTATATAGTTTCAGGTCCCACACAGGTACCGGGCGCACAATCGGACGACATCGGATCGGAGAAAAAGCACGCAAGGAAAAAGGACGATGGAGGACGCACCTCGGAGGTAGCAAATACAGACCTCAGGACGAGCGCGCAGGACAACGCAACAACCGGAAACGAGGCCGACCGAGGATCAACGCGAGCTGGACGAAGGATCCGATTCAAATCAAGACCCGAATATTTCTACTTTTGATATACGTGCTACGCTTCTCGGGGTGGGCAGTAGTGTGGGGCCGCGCAGTTAATTTTCCGCATGTATATTATTTTTATATTAGTTACCGACAAACCAATTTTGCGCGTTACCACATTGTATATATTTTAGCATTGTGTAATTTTAAGAATCATATATAATCTTTATAAATAAGTATTGTACATAAATTTTTATATATATTTTTAATTAATTCAGCTGTATATACAATAACAAAATCTTCTGTAAAATGACCCCAGCCAACCAAGAACTCAATAAACTCTGAAAGCGACCGGCTTTTTCTTCAAGACGCTAACCTCCCAAACGACAGGGAGAGAAGAGGACACGAGAGGCCCCTAGAAGAGATACCCAACAAAGAGATAGCCTGCCTCTCGTATCCTTCATTCTTCCCGGCAAATACAAGTAGTAGCAAGAAGGAACCAGCTACAATACAATGAGGGGAGGTTCAAACTGTAAAAATCTGGTTATGTGAAGCGCAGAAAGTTCATACTTACAGTCCAAAAGACATTTCAGCCCCATAGCGTATTATTTAGCTAAGAAAAAAGGGTGGGACAAAATATATTGAGTGCCCCTAGTATATATATATATATATATATATATATATATATATATATATATATATATATATATATATGCCGTAACGTGGGTAGCTATAACGAACACACAATTTTGGTAAAAGTTGCTTAAAATTAATCGAAACCTACGTGAAAATTATTGACTGCCCGGTTAAGTCAACTGTACGCCCTTGACGATTGGTTAGGTTAAGTCATGATATTTTCGTTTAAACTAACGAAAATATCACGACTTAACCTAACCAGTCGTCAAGGACGTATAGTTGACATAACCGAGCATTCAATTGACCTAACTGGGCATTCAGTTGACCTAACCGGGCATTCAGTTATTACAGCACTTCAAAACCTAAAATAAATTGTTAACAAATTTAAAATTAAGAAATTTTATTTTTTATTTTATTATTAATGTAAATGTAGATGAAGATTATAACAAATTTTTAAAAACAATACAAAGCTCACAAAAATAATCTATATGTGCACAGGACTGCTGGCTAAATAGCCAGGGAGACTATTTAGCCAGTGCTGGTCAAATAGCTTGGAAGGTGCGAAAAATGCTCTGTATGAATTGGTCCACAATTAACCCACCCCTTATATCTCCAGTCTAACTATAGAGTAGATCAAGTTTAGCCTAGAGGGGTCAGCCTAGAGATTCCGGAAATGGTCCAGAGCGGGCAGATAAATTGAGGTCCACAGTAGGATTCCTCACAAGATTAGGTTAGGGCAATCTACCTTCACCTTTGTTAAGCTATGAGTTGATGCTGGGTCTTAGGCCACAATGTAGGCCTAACTTGTCTGACCCAGCTTAATTTAATGTGATTAACTTACTGGGGTAAAAACTCAATTAGTCACTTACTTTTAGTTATTGGAGTCTCTCCCTTCTCCGGTTGTGTAATTGTCGAGAGCGTACTTGCTGGTACGTCCTCTCGCCCCGTTCCTCGTTTTCGTTCTCCCTTTGTTCTCCTCTTCGCGGGGCTTCTTGCACCAGCGTTGTCTTGGTTTTTTCCTCGGTTGGTTGAGCGGTAATGTATCTATTACCGAGCACGCTCCTCCCCACAGTATATAAATACTAGTGTGGAGAATAACTCTGGTGAGCAACCAATTGGTTTCTTCCACCCAGTTATTGACATAAAAGGAATTTAATAATTGTTAGATTAACTACCTACCTACTCAGTGAACCATTTTCGTTACCTCCCAACTACCCACTCATCAGTTTTCCATATACTGGGGGCCCCGGGAGATAAAAATTTTGGTGTCATTGTCACCAATTTTTGTGTCTGAGTGTAGACTAGCTAACTATTTAACTGTAAATGCCTGTTAATCTGATTAACAGTGCCTATCCTCACCTTCTCATGGAGAAGGTGTAGCATTTAATTAGAAGAGAAAATATCATCCATAGGATGAAACTGTCTATGGTCTTTACCATAAGAAAAGAAAAAATGAAAGTTAGAAGATAAAATTACAATTCCCCAGCATCTATTTTTTGTTGTAAAATTAGTCGCGCCTTTAATGCTGTTTGTCGCTGAGGTCTTGTGTCTGTCAATGTTGTAGTAGGATGCGTTACCACTCCTACTGTCAAAGGAATAGTTACTGGAAGTTCAGTGTCTCCAGTTGTTACTGTCAGTGGAGAAGGTTCTCCAAAGTCCATTGTTTTGGGTCCAGACTCTAAAGGGTACAAAGAGAAATGTCTCTTGTTGTGTCACCCGTTGAAGTCCTTAATTTGACCACTCTTGTTACCCCGTCTGCCCCTGGTCTGAGTTCTGAAACTCTAGCCAGAGGCCAGTATTGTCTTGGAGTACTGTCATGTATGAGAACAAGGTCCCCTACCTTAATTGTGTCAGACCAATCCTTCTTAGTCATTTGTTTATGTCTCTCCCTTAGACCCATCAAGTACTCAGTTTTCCACTGTTTAATGAAATGAGCTTTAACTCTAGTTAAATGTTGTAACTTAGTCTGGAGTTCATTATGTCGTTGAGTCCAGTTTGGGTCTTCTGAAGAGTCTATATTGTAGTCCGGCAGGAGACTAACTTGTTCTCCCCGAATCAAATGATTTGGAGTTAATGGTTCCGGGTCATTAATGTTGTCACTCACATAAGTGAGTGGTCTATTGTTAATGATGTTCTCAATCTCAGCCAGGAGAGTGAGTAACCCAAATAAGTGTATCTGTTTTTTGCCAATTGCTTTCTTCAAGCAATTCTTTACTGTTTGTATATTCCTCTCCCAGATAGAACCATACCAAGGAGAGGCAACCGGAATATACTTCCACTTTATGTTTGAATTTTGTACATATAATTGTGTGATTTCATTGCTTAACAAGTCGTGAATGACTTGTTCACCAGCTTTGAAATATGTAGCATTGTCAGTCCAAACTGTCTTTGATACTGAATGTCGTGCACAGAATCTCTTAAAGACAGCAACAAAAGATTCTGCTGTAAGGTCCTCCACAACATCCAAATAAACAGCTCGTGAGGCAGCACATGTAAACAGTACAATGTACATTTTTTGTTCAGTGTCACCCACCCCTACAGTCAATGCTCCTGTATAGTCAATGCCTACAGTCTCAAAGGGTCTGTTGAGAATAACTCTCTCCTCTGGCAAAGCAGGAGGATTTGGTTTCCTATAGGGCCTAGCATGAATACGCCTACATGTGACACACTCACTCAGGACTGTTTTAACAGTGATCCTTCCCTTGGGTATCCAATAAGTTTTTCTTAATGTAGTTAGTGTCTGTGGTACCCCCATATGATATACATCATTGTGTGTTTTTCTGGTGATTAATGTTGTCAAATAGCTAAATCTAGGTAAAAGGATTGGATTTTTGCTTTTGTATGACAGTTTTGATTTGTCTAATCTCCCTTTACACCTTAGAAGGCCTTCCTCATCTCTGAACAAGTTTAGATCCACAACTACTGATGGTGTAGTGCCTTGCACCACAAGATTATTCTTTATTAGTGAAAACTGCCACAAATTGGCATGAGTGAAATATTTAAATATAAATAAATAAATAAATAAATACAAGTTAAATATGTCCAGTGATCAAATTTAATTCTTAAGAATTCAGTGTGGTGTGACTAGACATGAATGGGCTTTTAAGGATTATTTTGGCTGGTTGGTAAAATTGTTAAGTAAAAACAAACTTGTGTGCAACGACAACACAAAGGACGCGTTTTCCACATTTTAAGATTCGAAAGCGCGGCGCCAGCAAGCAAAGTTCCTTTGTGACAAGGTTGTCATTGTGGTTATTATTGTTATTATTGCTATTATTGCTATTAGTATTATTGCTATTATTATTATTAGTATTATTGCATATTCCTTATTATAATCAGTATTATTTGCAGACTGTTATATATTAGCCAAACAGGCCATTATTTAATCTCACCATTATAAGTCCATCAAAGTTGTTACGGGTAAAAATCCCCTTTGCATATACTCATTAATTGTTGTCAATAAAATATAAAAATTCATATTGATTTAATAATCAGTCCTTCCCTTCTTTTATTAAAATTAACTTTGCGCCGCAGTGCCGGATGCCAATCTAGTACTTGGGCGCTGGTGACCCTGGCATATAGTTAATTATCTACGTAAACTTGTAAAGGTCTAAATAAATAAAACTGGACTCTAACAATTGGTAACCTCCTGGAGTGACCAAACACCGTAATTTATGCAAAAAAAAAATTTCTAAAAGTTTTTTCTCAATTTTTGTCATATATTCAGTCTGCATCTATAATTTTATTAAATTCACTAGTACTAAGCACTCACCTGTACTGGAAGTGTATTCTATTGCAAAATATATTCCTTTTATTTTGCCTTTTTATAAATTCAGCATTTTCTAAAGTTTTTTTTTATGCAAATTTACTTATATTTTGCAAATAGCCTATACGCAGACTATTTTTCTGCTAATATTGGGCTACATCATAAAAAAATTTTTTACTTACATTTTGTAAACAGCCTATACGCAGACTATTTTTCTGCTAATATTGGGCTACATCATAAAAAAAAAAAAAAAAAAAAATTTACGTAACTTTTTGTTATTGGCATTCATAACTCAAATTGAGTCTCATACTCAACCAAGCTTACCTGAAGCCATTATTTACATTCAACAACATTTGTTGAAATCTTGTCAGTTTGTGACACATTTTAAATTTTTTTTAGTACCTTGTAACAAATAATAGCCACAATGACCAATAACAACCTAGGGTCATCCAACGGTGGTACTCCAAATTCATCACCTATAACGGACTTTCTCACAATGTATCAGCCTACCACTCCACAATTCACCGCTGAAGAGCCTGGAATCTTTGTGAGTCAACTGCGGGATTATTTTGAGATAAAAGGAGTTACGGACCCACGAACCAAGTTCCTTGTCACAAAGAACCTCCTGCCTACACAAGTATACAAAGTAGTGCGGGATGTAACTCTATTGCCTCCGTCTGACCAAGCTTTTGAGAGCCTCCTCAGCGAGTTAGTCAGGAGACTCGGCCAATCAGAAGAAGAGCGACTCAATGCTCTACTCAAGGACCAAGTTCTTGGGGATCAAACGCCAACAGCCTTCCTGAGACATCTGCAAGACCTGGCTGGACAGACCAATGAAGATGATAAAAACTCACCCTTAATGCGACGCCGCTTCCTCAATGGTCTCCCTACTGCCCTACGGCCAATGCTCCGTTGTATGCCAGATGATACAGACCTCCTCACAATGGCTAAAACAGCTGATAAGATGATGATTGAAATCCACCTTGGCCAAGTAGATAACCACACCCATCACCCCAAATCTGTGCCACGCAGGACGACAATCTGAGTCCGGCTGCACAAGGTCTTAAAGTATCCAACGAAATTCTACAAACACTTAAAGATGAATTTAAAGCTCTCCGAATAGAGCTAGCTAACAACAGGGAACGAGAGAGAAGTTCTTCAAGGCGAGGACGACCCTCTGGTCCAATTAGAGCCTCCCAATATGAACCTGGACAACGCCTCGTTCTCCTACAACCACAGCCACCGCAAACAGGTCAGTTGGTTGCTCCTAATCCAAATCTATTAGCCTTACCTCATCCTCAATCCTCAATCCCCACTACTCAGCCCCATTCTCAACCTATTTCCTTACCACAGTCTACTGTTCATACCCCTCCTTGCTGGTATCATGAAAAGTTTAAAGATCGTGCAACGCGCTGTCTCACACCTTGCCCATGGACTCCTAACCCTCCTTTAAACTAACCAGGCTGGTGTCACAGGCGTCTGACGCTACAGCCTCTCAAGCCTCTCCTCCTATCCTTACTTCAACTAACCCTACCACTACCTCATTTAACACTGTCAAACCAACACCTACGTACGCAAGTAAAGTTAAAGAATCGCAACCTACTTATTCAACCACAGTTAATTTAATACCCCCAACTAATTCTCCAAATACAACACAAACTCCTTCCCACAGCAATACTAACCTTTTTCCACAAAAATTTAATGATTCACAAACTACTGCACCACCTGGTCCAACATTCACCTTGCATGATCCACTTTCAGGCTATGCATTCCTTATTGACACTGGAGCTCAATACAGTGTTATTCCTGCAACAGCCGCAGACCGTGCAAACGGACCTTCTCCTTTCATTTTATGTGCAGCTAATTCTTCATCTATTCACACTTATGGACATCGTTCTATTTCAGTTTCTCTTGGACTTAGACGTGTTTTCCGCTGGATATTTCTTGTCGCGGATGTATATATTCCAATGTTAGGCTCTGATTTTCTTTCTGCTAATGATTTATTAGTTGATGTTCGTAGAGCACAATTAATTGATAATGTCACACATCTTTCAGTAATTGGTTCTCCTACCGTGCACCCCTCTTCATTATTGGCAAGTTCTCTGCCACTGTGCTCACCTGCTATAGAGCAGCTCCTAAATGAATTTTCTTCACTTACTCAACCCTGTTCTAAGGATACCCCTATTAAACACACTGTTGTCCACCGTATTGATACGGTAGGCTCACCTGTTTTCACCCGCCCACGTCGCTTAGCTCCAGATCGTCTTGCAATTGTGAGACGAGAGTTTGAACACATGCTTGAACTCGGTATTATACGGCCTTCAAGTAGCCCGTATGCCTCTGCTTTACACATGGTCCCAAAACCTACACCTGGAGACTGGCGTCCATGTGGAGATTATCGTGCTTTGAATGACAACACGATTCCAGATCGCTATCCCCTTCCTCACTTACACGATTTTACTTCTGCTCTCCATGGCACCACAGTATTTTCACGCCTTGACTTGGTGCGAGCCTTTCATCAAATTCCTGTACACCCTGATGACATACATAAAACTGCTATAACAACCCCTTTTGGGTTATTTGAAATGACAAAAATGCCATACGGACTGCGTAATGCGGCCCAAACTTTTCAACGCTTCATTGATGAAGTGTTGAGAGGTCTCTCCTTCACTTTCACATATGTCGATGACATTCTCATCGCAAGTTCTTCTCCCTCAGAACATATTCAACATTTACGCTTAGTTTTTTCTCGGTTGGCAGAATATGGTGTATTGCTAAACCCTGAAAAATGTGTCTTTGCTGTAGATGAACTCACCTTCTTAGGACACAAAGTTACTTCGAAGGGCATTTCTCCTCTCGAAAATAAAGTATCTGTCATAAGGTCTTTCCCACAACCGCAAACTCAAAAGCAACTTCGCCGCTTTTTAGGGATGGTAAACTTCTACCATCGCTTCATTCCTCAGTGTGCAAACATTCTTGCACCCATAACCTCTCTTCTTCGCCAATCAAAAAGGGGCAGATCCACTGCAGTTCTGTGGAACCCCGAAGCTACCAACGCTTTTTCACAAGCAAAAGAGGCTATAGCACGAGCTACATGCCTTGTTCACCCTCAACTAGACGCTCCTCTGAACTTAGCCACTGATGCCTCTGACGTTGCCGTGTCAGGAGTGCTCCAGCAGCTTGTTTCAGGCGTTTGGGAACCTCTCGCATTCTTTTCACGCAAGCTCTCACCTTCACAAATGAGGTACAGCACTTTCGGTCGAGAGTTGCTGGCGATATACCTCTCCATCCGTCATTTCAGGTCATTCCTGGAAGGACGTGACTTTAGCATTTTTACGGATCATCGTCCGTTAATATTTGCTCTCCATTCTCAATCAGACTCTCATGCTCCTAATGAGCGAAGATACCTTGATTTTATTCTTCAATTTACTTCAGACATTCGACACATTTCAGGTTCTTTGAATGTTGTGCCGGATGCGCTGTCTCGCATCTCAGCAATTTCTGACCCTGACACTCTCACATCAACCTTTCAGAGATGGCTAAGGCTCAGTCCACGGATACAGACCTCCAAACTCTTATTAATTCACCCACTTCATTGCAAGTCCGCTCTTTACCAGTTGAACCCAAGTCAGACTTACTAATTTTATGTGACGTCTCGACTGAGCATATTCGACCGTTGGTCCCACAAGGGCTGCGAAGAGCTGTTTTTTGCTAAACTCCATTCCCTTTCTCACCCGGGAATTAAGGCCACCCAAAAATTAATTGCAGCTAGGTTTGTATGGCCAAGTATGCACAAAGATATCCGCAATTGGACTCGATCTTGCCTTCAATGTCAGCGTGCCAAAGTTCACCGACACACAAAGTCAGAAATTGGTACCTTTCCTTTGCCAAAGGCTCGTTTTGAGGCCATACATCTAGACATAGTCGGCCCCCTCTATTCTTCTCGAGGTTATACCTATCTTCTCACTGTCATTGATAGGTTCACAAGATGGCCAGAAGCTGTTCCTTTGACTTCTTGTACTGCTTCTGCAGTAGCTCATGCCTTTGTTTCATGTTGGGTTTCCCGTTTTGGAATACCTGCAACCATTTGCACAGACAGAGGTGCCCAGTTTGAATCGGCCTTATGGAAGGAACTCATGCTCCTTCTTGGGACTGAGCGCATCAGAACAACAAGCTATCACCCGCAATCCAATGGGGTGATAGAACGCTTCCATCGTCAACTTAAAAGTTCCTTGCGAGCCACTGATCCATCTACTACATGGGTGGACAGGCTACCTCTAATCCTACTCGGAATTCGTACTGCTCTGAAGACTGATCTTGCATGCTCTGCAGCAGAATTAGTTTACGGTACCACACTCCGGTTACCCGGAGAATTTTTCACACCTACACCCATTAACCCCGCATGTGATCCTGCTTCGTATGTTAAGACATTACGCTCTGTTATGAAGCAAATTCGTCCCACAGCACCTAGAACTTCCACCTCACAAACTACCTTCGTTTCCCCTGATTTACAAACTTGCACACACGTTTTCTTGAGACATGATGCTCACCGCTACCCTCTTCACTGTCCCTATGATGGTCCCTTCCTTGTGCTAGACCGTAGACCCAAAACTTTCATCATTGACAAGATGGGCAAGCGTGAAACTGTTTCTGTGGACCGCTTGAAACCAGCATACCTTGATTTTTCTCCAACAAAAGATCCTATCCTCCCTCAATCTTCTGTACCTCCACCTCAAATACAGGTACAGCAACCTATCCCTACTCAATCTTCTGTACCTCCACCTCAAATACAGGTACAGCAACCTATCCCTACTCATCTTCTGTACCTTCATCTCATATACAGGTACAGCAATCTACCCTTCCTAAATCCTATGTACCACCACCTCATCCGAGGGTACAACAATCTATCATCCCTCTTCCAATTCTCCTTCATTATCGCAACCAACTGTCTTTGAACCAGCCAGTGGCTCCATCGCACAGGCACCAAGAATCCCCTTCCCCCAATGTCCCTACTGCACCTGTAGCACCATCCATGCCTTCAGAACCAGTGCTGCAGGATATTGCCATCCAAAAGCAAACAACGACTCGCTCTGGAAGAGTCATTCGTAAGCCAGTGCGTTTTGACATTTAAGTGTTTTTTTTTACCCCTGACAACCATGTTTTTGGGGGGCAGTACTTGTAGTGCCTTGCACCACAAGATTATTCTTTATTAGTGAAAACTGCCACAAATTGGCATGAGTGAAATATTTAAATATAAATAAATAAATAAATAAATACAAGTTAAATATGTCCAGTGATCAAATTTAATTCTTAAGAATTCAGTGTGGTGTGACTAGACATGAATGGGCTTTTAAGGATTATTTTGGCTGGTTGGTAAAATTGTTAAGTAAAAACAAACTTGTGTGCAACGACAACACAAAGGACGCGTTTTCCACATTTTAAGATTCGAAAGCGCGGCGCCAGCAAGCAAAGTTCCTTTGTGACAAGGTTGTCATTGTGGTTATTATTGTTATTATTGCTATTATTGCTATTAGTATTATTGCTATTATTATTATTAGTATTATTGCATATTCCTTATTATAATCAGTATTATTTGCAGACTGTTATATATTAGCCAAACAGGCCATTATTTAATCTCACCATTATAAGTCCATCAAAGTTGTTACGGGTAAAAATCCCCTTTGCATATACTCATTAATTGTTGTCAATAAAATATAAAAATTCATATTGATTTAATAATCAGTCCTTCCCTTCTTTTATTAAAATTAACTTTGCGCCGCAGTGCCGGATGCCAATCTAGTACTTGGGCGCTGGTGACCCTGGCATATAGTTAATTATCTACGTAAACTTGTAAAGGTCTAAATAAATAAAACTGGACTCTAACAATTGGTAACCTCCTGGAGTGACCAAACACCGTAATTTATGCAAAAAAAAAAATTTCTAAAAGTTTTTTCTCAATTTTTGTCAATATATTCAGTCTGCATCTATAATTTTATTAAATTCACTAGTACTAAGCACTCACCTGTACTGGAAGTGTATTCTATTGCAAAATATATTCCTTTTATTTTGCCTTTTTATAAATTCAGCATTTTCTAAAGTTTTTTTTATGCAAATTTACTTATATTTTGCAAACAGCCTATACGCAGACTATTTTTCTGCTAATATTGGGCTACATCATAAAAAAATTTTTTACTTACATTTTGTAAACAGCCTATACGCAGACTATTTTTCTGCTAATATTGGGCTACATCATAAAAAAAAAAAAAAAAAAAAATTTACGTAACTTTTTGTTATTGGCATTCATAACTCAAATTGAGTCTCATACTCAACCAAGCTTACCTGAAGCCATTATTTACATTCAACAACATTTGTTGAAATCTTGTCAGTTTGTGACACATTTTAAATTTTTTTTAGTACCTTGTAACAAATAATAGCCACAATGACCAATAACAACCTAGGGTCATCCAACGGTGGTACTCCAAATTCATCACCTATAACGGACTTTCTCACAATGTATCAGCCTACCACTCCACAATTCACCGCTGAAGAGCCTGGAATCTTTGTGAGTCAACTGCGGGATTATTTTGAGATAAAAGGAGTTACGGACCCACGAACCAAGTTCCTTGTCACAAAGAACCTCCTGCCTACACAAGTATACAAAGTAGTGCGGGATGTAACTCTATTGCCTCCGTCTGACCAAGCTTTTGAGAGCCTCCTCAGCGAGTTAGTCAGGAGACTCGGCCAATCAGAAGAAGAGCGACTCAATGCTCTACTCAAGGACCAAGTTCTTGGGGATCAAACGCCAACAGCCTTCCTGAGACATCTGCAAGACCTGGCTGGACAGACCAATGAAGATGATAAAAACTCACCCTTAATGCGACGCCGCTTCCTCAATGGTCTCCCTACTGCCCTACGGCCAATGCTCCGTTGTATGCCAGATGATACAGACCTCCTCACAATGGCTAAAACAGCTGATAAGATGATGATTGAAATCCACCTTGGCCAAGTAGATAACCACACCCATCACCCCCAAATCTGTGCCACGCAGGACGACAATCTGAGTCCGGCTGCACAAGGTCTTAAAGTATCCAACGAAATTCTACAAACACTTAAAGATGAATTTAAAGCTCTCCGAATAGAGCTAGCTAACAACAGGGAACGAGAGAGAAGTTCTTCAAGGCGAGGACGACCCTCTGGTCCAATTAGAGCCTCCCAATATGAACCTGGACAACGCCTCGTTCTCCTACAACCACAGCCACCGCAAACAGGTCAGTTGGTTGCTCCTAATCCAAATCTATTAGCCTTACCTCATCCTCAATCCTCAATCCCCTACTCAGCCCCATTCTCAACCTATTTCCTTACCACAGTCTACTGTTCATACCCCTCCTTGCTGGTATCATGAAAAGTTTAAAGATCGTGCAACGCGCTGTCTCACACCTTGCCCATGGACTCCTAACCCTCCTTTAAACTAACCAGGCTGGTGTCACAGGCGTCTGACGCTACAGCCTCTCAAGCCTCTCCTCCTATCCTTACTTCAACTAACCCTACCACTACCTCATTTAACACTGTCAAACCAACACCTACGTACGCAAGTAAAGTTAAAGAATCGCAACCTACTTATTCAACCACAGCTAATTTAATACCCCCAACTAATTCTCCAAATACAACACAAACTCCTTCCCACAGCAATACTAACCTTCTTCCACAAAAATTTAATGATTCACAAACTACTGCACCACCTGGTCCAACATTCACCTTGCATGATCCACTTTCAGGCTATGCATTCCTTATTGACACTGGAGCTCAATACAGTGTTATTCCTGCAACAGCCGCAGACCGTGCAAACGGACCTTCTCCTTTCATTTTACGTGCAGCTAATTCTTCATCTATTCACACTTATGGACATCGTTCTATTTCAGTTTCTCTTGGACTTAGACGTGTTTTCCGCTGGATATTTCTTGTCGCGGATGTATATACTCCAATGTTAGGCTCTGATTTTCTTTCTGCTAATGATTTATTAGTTGATGTTCGTAGAGCACAATTAATTGATAATGTCACACATCTTTCAGTAATTGGTTCTCCTACCGTGCACCCCTCTTCATTATTGGCAAGTTCTCTGCCACAGTGCTCACCTGCTATAGAGCAGCTCCTAAATGAATTTTCTTCACTTACTCAACCCTGTTCTAAGGATACCCCTATTAAACACTGTTGTCCACCGTATTGATACGGTAGGCTCACCTGTTTTCACCCGCCCACGTCGCTTAGCTCCAGATCGTCTTGCAATTGTGAGACGAGAGTTTGAACACATGCTTGAACTCGGTATTATACGGCCTTCAAGTAGCCCGTATGCCTCTGCTTTACACATGGTCCCAAAACCTACACCTGGAGACTGGCGTCCATGTGGAGATTATCGTGCTTTGAATGACAACACGATTCCAGATCGCTATCCCCTTCCTCACTTACACGATTTTACTTCTGCTCTCCATGGCACCACAGTATTTTCACGCCTTGACTTGGTGCGAGCCTTTCATCAAATTCCTGTACACCCTGATGACATACATAAAACTGCTATAACAACCCCTTTTGGGTTATTTGAAATGACAAAAATGCCATACGGACTGCGTAATGCGGCCCAAACTTTTCAACGCTTCATTGATGAAGTGTTGAGAGGTCTCTCCTTCACTTTCACATATGTCGATGACATTCTCATCGCAAGTTCTTCTCCCTCAGAACATATTCAACATTTACGCTTAGTTTTTTCTCGGTTGGCAGAATATGGTGTATTGCTAAACCCTGAAAAATGTGTCTTTGCTGTAGATGAACTCACCTTCTTAGGACACAAAGTTACTTCGAAGGGCATTTCTCCTCTCGAAAATAAAGTATCTGTCATAAGGTCTTTCCCACAACCGCAAACTCAAAAGCAACTTCGCCGCTTTTTAGGGATGGTAAACTTCTACCATCGCTTCATTCCTCAGTGTGCAAACATTCTTGCACCCATAACCTCTCTTCTTCGCCAATCAAAAAGGGGCAGATCCACTGCAGTTCTGTGGAACCCCGAAGCTACCAACGCTTTTTCACAAGCAAAAGAGGCTATAGCACGAGCTACATGCCTTGTTCACCCTCAACCAGACGCTCCTCTGAACTTAGCCACTGATGCCTCTGACGTTGCCGTGTCAGGAGTGCTCCAGCAGCTTGTTTCAGGCGTTTGGGAACCTCTCGCATTCTTTTCACGCAAGCTCTCACCTTCACAAATGAGGTACAGCACTTTCGGTCGAGAGTTGCTGGCGATATACCTCTCCATCCGTCATTTCAGGTCATTCCTGGAAGGACGTGACTTTAGCATTTTTACGGATCATCGTCCGTTAATATTTGCTCTCCATTCTCAATCAGACTCTCATGCTCCTAATGAGCGAAGATACCTTGATTTTATTCTTCAATTTACTTCAGACATTCGACACATTTCAGGTTCTTTGAATGTTGTGCCGGATGCGCTGTCTCGCATCTCAGCAATTTCTGACCCTGACACTCTCACATCAACCTTTCAGAGATGGCTAAGGCTCAGTCCACGGATACAGACCTCCAAACTCTTATTAATTCACCCACTTCATTGCAAGTCCGCTCTTTACCAGTTGAACCCAAGTCAGACTTACTAATTTTATGTGACGTCTCGACTGAGCATATTCGACCGTTGGTCCCACAAGGGCTGCGAAGAGCTGTTTTTGCTAAACTCCATTCCCTTTCTCACCCGGGAATTAAGGCCACCCAAAAATTAATTGCAGCTAGGTTTGTATGGCCAAGTATGCACAAAGATATCCGCAATTGGACTCGATCTTGCCTTCAATGTCAGCGTGCCAAAGTTCACGACACACAAAGTCAGAAATTGGTACCTTTCCTTTGCCAAAGGCTCGTTTTGAGGCCATACATCTAGACATAGTCGGCCCCCTCTATTCTTCTCGAGGTTATACCTATCTTCTCACTGTCATTGATAGGTTCACAAGATGGCCAGAAGCTGTTCCTTTGACTTCTTGTACTGCTTCTGCAGTAGCTCATGCCTTTGTTTCATGTTGGGTTTCCCGTTTTGGAATACCTGCAACCATTTGCACAGACAGAGGTGCCCAGTTTGAATCGGCCTTATGGAAGGAACTCATGCTCCTTCTTGGGACTGAGCGCATCAGAACAACAAGCTATCACCCGCAATCCAATGGGGTGATAGAACGCTTCCATCGTCAACTTAAAAGTTCCTTGCGAGCCACTGATCCATCTACTACATGGGTGGACAGGCTACCTCTAATCCTACTCGGAATTCGTACTGCTCTGAAGACTGATCTTGCATGCTCTGCAGCAGAATTAGTTTACGGTACCACACTCCGGTTACCCGGAGAATTTTTCACACCTACACCCATTAACCCCGCATGTGATCCTGCTTCGTATGTTAAGACATTACGCTCTGTTATGAAGCAAATTCGTCCCACAGCACCTAGAACTTCCACCTCACAAACTACCTTCGTTTCCCCTGATTTACAAACTGCACACACGTTTTCTTGAGACATGATGCTCACCGCTACCCTCTTCACTGTCCCTATGATGGTCCCTTCCTTGTGCTAGACCGTAGACCCAAAACTTTCATCATTGACAAGATGGGCAAGCGTGAAACTGTTTCTGTGGACCGCTTGAAACCAGCATACCTTGATTTTTCTCCAACAAAAGATCCTATCCTCCCTCAATCTTCTGTACCTCCACCTCAAATACAGGTACAGCAACCTATCCCTACTCAATCTTCTGTACCTCCACCTCAAATACAGGTACAGCAACCTATCCCTACTCAATCTTCTGTACCTTCATCTCATATACAGGTACAGCAATCTACCCTTCCTAAATCCTATGTACCACCACCTCATCCGAGGGTACAACAATCTATCATCCCTCTTCCAATTCTCCTTCATTATCGCAACCAACTGTCTTTGAACCAGCCAGTGGCTCCATCGCACAGGCACCAAGAATCCCCTTCCCCCAATGTCCCTACTGCACCTGTAGCACCATCCATGCCTTCAGAACCAGTGCTGCAGGATATTGCCATCCAAAAGCAAACAACGACTCGCTCTGGAAGAGTCATTCGTAAGCCAGTGCGTTTTGACATTTAAGTGTTTTTTTTTACCCCTGACAACCATGTTTTTGGGGGCAGTACTTGTAGTGCCTTGCACCACAAGATTATTCTTTATTAGTGAAAACTGCCACAAATTGGCATGAGTGAAATATTTAAATATAAATAAATAAATAAATAAATACAAGTTAAATATGTCCAGTGATCAAATTTAATTCTTAAGAATTCAGTGTGGTGTGACTAGACATGAATGGGCTTTTAAGGATTATTTTGGCTGGTTGGTAAAATTGTTAAGTAAAAACAAACTTGTGTGCAACGACAACACAAAGGACGCGTTTTCCACATTTTAAGATTCGAAAGCGCGGCGCCAGCAAGCAAAGTTCCTTTGTGACAAGGTTGTCATTGTGGTTATTATTGTTATTATTGCTATTATTGCTATTAGTATTATTGCTATTATTATTATTATTAGTATTATTGCATATTCCTTATTATAATCAGTATTATTTGCAGACTGTTATATATTAGCCAAACAGGCCATTATTTAATCTCACCATTATAAGTCCATCAAAGTTGTTACGGGTAAAAATCCCCTTTGCATATACTCATTAATTGTTGTCAATAAAATATAAAAATTCATATTGATTTAATAATCAGTCCTTCCCTTCTTTTATTAAAATTAACTTTGCGCCGCAGTGCCGGATGCCAATCTAGTACTTGGGCGCTGGTGACCCTGGCATATAGTTAATTATCTACGTAAACTTGTAAAGGTCTAAATAAATAAAACTGGACTCTTACAATGGTACAGGTTCTTTTGTTTGTTTCCCATTAGTTAAGAATTCTAACTCTTTATTGTACTCTTTTTGTTGTGCTTGGCCTATCCAGTATTTGGTTGCAACTTCTGTATAATTATGATTATTTTTATTTAGCTGTTTGTTAATTGTAGCTAAACAGTTGTGAGCAAACCTCAAACAGTAGGCTGTCACCCTGACAAGTTTGTTGAAATCAGAATACTGTTCATGTAGGCCTAACTTGTCTGACTCAGCTTAATTTAATGTGATTAACTTACTGGGGTAAAAACTCAATTAGTCACTTACTTTTAGTTATTGGAGTCTCTCCCTTCTCCGGTTGTGTAATTGTCGAGAGCGTACTTGCTGGTACGTCCTCTCGCCCCGTTCCTCGTTTTCGTTCTCCCTTTGTTCTCCTCTTCGCGGGGCTTCTTGCACCAGCGTTGTCTTGGTTTTTTCCTCGGTTGGTTGAGCGGTAATGTATCTATTACCGAGCACGCTCCTCCCACACAGTATATAAATACTAGTGTGGAGAATAACTCTGGTGAGCAACCAATTGGTTTCATCCACCCAGTTATTGACATAAAAGGAATTTAATAATTGTTAGATTAACTACCTACCTACTCAGTGAACCATTTTCGTTACCTCCCAACTACCCACTCATCAGTTTTCCATAGAAGGCTATCTGACCAGTAATGGCTAAATAGCCACAGCGTATATAATAATAATAATACTTCACTTAGACTTGGAATATTAAAAATTTGAAATCACAATTAGAAACCAGTGCTTTCATCTCGGTCTGTTTGTTCCCAACTTCCAATAAATAAATAAAATTTGGATGAATGGAGGAGTGGGAGCGGTGCTCCCATGTGTTGCAGCACTACACCCATGATTATAGGTAGTTAAGAAATAAGCCAAATAGTTTGATTAAGATAAAGTGACCATATTTTTAGGAGCAAAAACCGGGACATTTTTCTATTTTTGGAGTTATAAACTAAAGTGACTATATTTTATCGTACTTGCTTTTCAATTCCCGTACTTTTCAGTAGATGAAATCTTCTGAAGTAACTCCGGAGTTGATTTCAACATAGTGTAGAACTCCATACAGGTTTGATTGAAGTTTATTTTAGTTAAAAGTAAAGCTTTTAGAGTCGAGACTTTCAGTTGTGCTTTCTCAGATGTCCACGTCTTATTCATTTGAGAGAAATCACGTTCAGTCGAAGTATTAGTTCCTGGAAGACAGAGTATGAACTGAACTAATGCTGACATTCGTTGATGATTGACATCTCTGGCCTTGAAATGAGTGAATACTTCCACCCAGCGCTGGTTTGTTGATAATTTAAATGCATTCCACTCTGCTACTTTCTCATCACTAATGTACTTTGCAAAACACGTGAACTCATCAAATAATTCAGTGTCAAATAGTTGTTTTTCAGCAGCAAAATCCATTGTTTTCTCAACAACTGACCACTTTGGAACTTGTTTTAATAAAGCCCACTGCATACACTCAACGTTTGGCAAGTGACCCGTCCACTGATCCAAGTACTTAACACATGTGTCATAAAACTCAACTAATATTTTCTTTACAGATAAGGAATCATTAGAATCAATCAACCCATCTTGTTCAAGTTTGTTTACAAGACTCCTGACTGAGAGTGGCACAAGCACATTATCTTTCTTTGATTGCAAATTATCCTTCAGATCAGAAATTGCACTCATCACTTCCACAGCTGATATATGTTTACCCTCAATCTTTAAAACCACTTGGTGAAAGGTGGCTGTTTGACAGTGCACAAAGTTGAGCCAGATCTCTGAG
The DNA here is from genome assembly GCA_023014485.1 of Bathynomus jamesi. Taxonomy (NCBI): domain Eukaryota; kingdom Metazoa; phylum Arthropoda; class Malacostraca; order Isopoda; family Cirolanidae; genus Bathynomus; species Bathynomus jamesi. The sequence continues at coordinate 378,936 of JAJOZX010001538.1, read as the reverse complement.
TGTTGGTTTTCAAAAACGTTTTTCAGTATCACTGGACACTTGCTTTGGCTCAGAAAGTATGATCTTAGACCAGGAAACAACTTGAGTATTCTTTCAACTGCAGGAATTAATGCCAACCACCTTGTTTTACTATATCCCAGTAACTGTTTATATTCAATGTCCACAAAATCACAAAACTCTTTCAGCTCTTCTACTCGAACAGTAGAGATGTAGAAATATGAATATATTTTTACAACCACTGTTTCCACATCAATTGGCAGACAGTCACTGGCAGACTGAACAGCATGATGTACAATATGTGCAAAACAACCAATCCCAATTAGTTCTCTACCAATGTAGTCATTTAGCTTCCTGAAAATGTTATTCACTCCTTTTCTTGCAGCACCACCAAAATTACAGTCAGTGTTATCACCACAGAAAGCAACTAATTTTCTGCCCAGGTCATGCTCTTCAATAATATCAGTTAAATATTTCACCACAATATCTGAGGTTTCTTCAGGCTGAGATTTAAAGTCAATAAGCTTCACTTGAGCACCTTCATATGGCTGAAAGAAGCGAATTAAAACAGGAAACAGCTTGATGTTTCCATGGTTGCTTACATCAGTTAGCAATGTTATGCAATGAGCATCCTTTAATTGCTTTTTTTAATTCTGTTTCAGCATATGGTGCAAATACATTTGAAACAATCGCTTCGCACTTTGTTCTGGCACATGAAAATTTTGGTTCAAAGCATGTTTTCAAAATTTTTGTTGCACAGTCAGTGGATCTGAAGCTTTGATTTTCCCTAACTGTATGGTAAGCCCACAAACCCTCAGCAGCAGCTACTTCTAAATCCTTATCACTAGGCGTCACACTTTTAAAATAATCACTCACTATCTTACTAGATGAAGCACCGATATCAACCGATTTGTGTTTTTTTGAGCCAAGATGCTTAGTAATATCATTAATCCCACCATGTCCAATGCTGAAGTCACTTCTACATTTCTTACACCGTACATCACTTTCTGTTGTTGTTTTTGTAATAAATGGATATTTAGACTGCAGAATGCAGATGTGCATTAAATGTACACTTCCTTTTAGTTTTACATTTTGTGTTGTCAAACTAGGCCTACGACCTTACGTACGATACAATTAATAACTTTCCTTATCTTTCAAACGAAAAAGTTTAACCTAGCTGCAAAAGAAAAAAAAAAGGATGCAGGGATAAAAATTAATTAAGGTTATTAATTAAGCAAACATAAAAACATAAAAGCGTTACACTGCAACACAACTTTACACAGAGGCCGCTAATGAAACACTGAAACGCTAGTCGGGAATCACGGCACTGCCGCACGGCGACATGTATCGTACCAGTTCAGTTTGCAAGCTAGTATTTAGATTTGGAATTCGGAATGTGGCATAATTCTATTAATTCATAAAGGACATCTAATGTCTAATGTAACAGTAATTTTAATAAAGCGGGACATTTATGAAAATTTGCTCGCCATCCAGATAGGCCGAAGGGCCCCTTGTGTACCCACATGTAGTTGGATGTACCTAGAATTGTTTTGTAAAAAAAAAAAAAAAAAACTAGGGGAGTTTTGAGTCAGTGTAGTGTTGAAATTTTTTTTCCAAAGAGGTAGTTGACTGATCCTGCATTTTGAAATTGTTTCTTGACTAGTGTAAGATCACTCCTGTGTTAACTGATAAGTACTTGTTTGTTAAAAGATTTTAGCAAAGCTTGGGCTTTGCCTAAGGTTTATATTTGGTGACGACTGTGGCCTAGTTTATCTTATTGGGCTAGGCCTGGCCTCAGTGTGGCTATACCTTGGGCCCTAGGGTATAGGCTACATTCACTTTCGTAAATTTTCCATCGAATCATAAGTAAAGGAGCGAATTCTAAAAGGGTACTTTCTTGCTATCCCGAACCTCAGACTTTTTGCCAGTTGCCAGACTTCAATTTTGACATAAAATATTTTCGTTAAAACACGAAAATATCACGACTTACCCTAACCAATTGCAAGGGCGTACAGTTTACCTAACCGGGCATTCAATTAACCTAATTAGTTGGTAAGGTTAGGTTATATCGTGATATTTTCGTTAGTTTTAACGAAAATATTCTGTCAAAATTGAAGTCTGGCAACTGACAAAAAGTCTATGGAACTTATTTGGGTAATTATGTCACAAATGACATGGCCTGAAGTTGAAATAAAAAATATAATTTTCTAGTATATTTTGGTGTGCTCTGGGTAATTATGTGTTTTATCACACTCAGTCATTTTACACACCAAAATACATTTTTCTAGTAGTATTTGATGTGATTTGTTCAAATATAACCTTCATTACCTGTGCAAATGGAAAGTAATATGATTATTTGTACATTACTTCAGTTGTATTTCTTCATTTCTGGTCATGTGAATAGTAATACTGTATATTAATAATTATAAAACCTGACCAAACTTAACCTGACCAAACTTAACCTGACCAAACTTAACCTGACCAAACTTAACCTGACCAAACTTAACCTGACCAAACTTAACCTGACCAAACTTAACCTGACCAAACTTAACCTGACCAAACTTAACCTGACCAAACTTAACCTGACCAAACTTAACCTGACCAAACTTAACCTGACCAAATATGACTAAAATAATGTAAACAAATTCTTATTTCTTTACATTTGCATAGGAAATGGTTATATTTGAACAAAGCACACCAAAATATAATAGAAAAATATATGAAAATAAAAATTTACTCATAGTTTATTTCCACGATAATTTCGACGCCCACTGGCATCCTCCTCGGGTGGATACAGAAACACGAATTAACCAAAAATACCCTTCTGGTGTCAGGAGAATGGGATCTAACCTAGGTGCGAATTTCTTAATGGTCGGTCCCTGGACTCGGTTTCCCTCTTGTTTTGGTTCATTCGTGTTTCTGTATCCACCCGAGGAGGATGCCAGTAGGCGTCGAAACTGTCATGGAAATAAACACTGTCTATTAGAGTGGGTTTTTATTTTCATATTTTGACCTTCACCTAGAAAAAAGTGAAATTTTTTGCATTTATAAAAAAATATATTTGGTTAATATTTGTCTTTTAACCCACTCACACGTGGTTAACACAGTATAATATATTGAATTGCCATTCAAAACTAAGAAAATATGTATCTTATGTTATGTAAATTTGTTCAAATGTACTTTTTTTAATAAAATATATTTCTTGTTTTGGCTATAATGTAGTTTTTTTCATAAAATATTTGGTAAATATACAGTATTATACCTGTCTCTCTTTTGAGGTAAAATTTATGTTTTTCCCATGGTTTTTGAACGAATCTGACCTTCAAAACTGTTGGAAATGACTCGTTTTTGAAATAATCTCCCTCCCCCAGCCAGCAATAAAAAACGAGTCATTTCCAATGGTTTTGAAGGTCAGATTCGTTTAAAACATCAAAAACCATAGGAAAAATATAGATTTCACCTTCAAAATTAACCTATCCTAACCTAACCTAACCTATCCTATCCTATCCTAACCTAAATCACTTAGTCTTGTAGGCAGCCCAGGAATCACTATAAATCACAGAGCCAGGCCTAATGTACTTCTGAATGAGTGGAATGAGTGTTCCATTCCAGTACGAAAGTAATTCAAATTTGAAATGGATGGAGTGCAGTGATTGGGCAGACATGTAACGAGCACACAAACAAACATACGAACACACAAACGAACGTACGAACACACACTAGATACACACCAAAAATGTTTATATCTCGAAAACGAAGTATTTGCGACGGAAATGCTATAGAAGGAAAGTGTCTTAGAATTAAAAAATCTACTTAATGAACATATAATAATTGCTGGACGTTAGACGGGTGTAATAGTAGAATAATACCAAATATTTTTCCTGATTGGGCTTTTTTTTCGCTACTCTGCGACTTAATTAGTTGGTTAGGTTTTGTTCTGGCTATTTTTTTTTTCTAATTGGATTTAGTTTAGAGGTATTTGTGATAGAATTATGACATGCCATTCGTGTGATTTTGACTTTGAGAACTTGATTTGTCATGTGCCCTAGATGAAAACAAAGGATTAGATGTTTTTATCAATTATGGAATATAGGAAATTCTTATAAACTGCAAAAGGATCTTGATAGATTAGTTGCTTGGGCTAGTAAATGGCAGATGGAATTCAATATTCAAAAATGCAAAGTCATGCATTTTGGTAGAAATAATGAAAACTTTAGTTATGAGATGCAAGGGAACTGGTTGGAGGATGTTAGAAAGGAAAAGGATCTTGGCATTATAGTTTGTAGTGATTTAAAACTTTCTAAGCAGTGCTTAGAGGCTTGAAACAAAGCAAATAAAATGTTAGGTATTATTAAGAGGAATGTTAGTTACAAGAGTAAGGAAGTGCTCTGTAAATTATATAATTCTTATGTTAGGCCTTGCTTAGAATAGGGTACTGCATTCAAGCTAGGTCCTCACCTTAGACATGATATTAATATGCTTGAAATTGGTTAAAAACTAACAAAAATATCACAACTTAACCTAACCAGTTATCAAGAGTGTGCAGTTGACCTAACCAGGTATTCACTTAACCATAAATTAATTTAGTGTGGGAAAGTGGAAGAATACCTAGCTTGTTAGTTAATTTTAAGAAAAATTTGGATGTTTTCATGAAAGAGAGTGCGAGTTTGTAGAGTGTAAATAGTGTTTATTCTTAGCTTAAGTTATGTAGGCTTTTTTGGTGGTAGTAAACAGTTGTATATTAACTAGTTGACTTTATTTTGATATTTTGCAAGATTTTTTATTATTATTCAAATGTAGCTCGTGACTTGGATTACCTTGATAGGCCCAAGTGACTTCATGTTTTCTAAATGTAATGTAGATTAAAGGAACTAGGTATGTTTAGTTTTGAGACATTGCATGAGAGAAGAGAGATGATACAGATGTTGAAAATGTTTTCAGGTTTGGACAATTTAAATCTTTTTCTTATTAGAGTCTGATGGAATAACTCAAGGGGATAATAAGAAAATTAGAAAACAGCCTTGTAGATTTGATCTGCAAAAATACTTTTTCAGTCAGAGTAGTGAGTAGATTTTTGGAATGATTTGCCATATGTAGTAGATAGTAGCTTGTTAGTTAATTTAAAGAAAAATTTTGACACTTTCATGAGTGAGTGAGTGAGTGAGTTTTTATAGTGTATAAATAGTGTATATTCTTAGCTTAATTATATATGTAGGCTACTTTGGTGGTAGTAAATAGTTGTATACTAATTAGCTGACTTGAGATTGACATTTTGAAAGATTTTAAATAGTAAGTAGCTACTGTAGATTGTAAATAGTGTAGCTATATTCTTAGTTTAAGTTATGTAGGCTACTTGGTAGTAGGAAGTAGTTATGTTAATTAGCTGATTTGAGATTAACATTTTGTAAGATTTTATTATTATAAAATAAAATTTATAGTGATCCCCCAATTTATGTACTTGATGCATTCCTGAACCTTCCCCATAAAATAAATTCTGCATAAATTGGGGAACTATAACATATAATTCAATGTGCTAAGTGTGGGACCCCCCAACCCCAAGACACCTCAAAAATGAAATAAGATTAAATAAAATGCAATAATAATAATAAAGGCTCATTCCATGTCATCATGCAAAAAAAAAAAAAGGAAAAAAGTGCATCATACCCTCATAGATTTTGCTTAAATTTGGTTTATAGAATGGTCTATGCTAGTACCAAATTTCACATATCAGCTCAATCGGAGTTATGGTTCAAAAGTTATGCTCTCCCCTTTTTTAAGGAGGGGGGGACAAAAACTAGAAATTTTCAAACCACCATAACTCAGTCCCTAATTGACATAGAACAGTGATTTAAAGTGTGTAAGAAATGTAATTGCACACACAACAAATTAGTATATGTAGAAAAAATGGCTAAAATTAATACAAAAAAAGTTACGACACTTTATTCCATTTGAAGGGGTCCTGTTCCCCTTAAATTACAGATTTTTTAAAATTTTCATACATACAAAAAATGAGTTTCAACCTTATTCTATCAATATATGAAAAGAAATATATGTGTTATTACTGTATTTGCATATAAAATAGGTATTTACAGATTTGAAAATGACTACTTTCACTGAGATAATAATTTCTAACAAACTGTTCAACATTCTCATTGACTTCTGGTATATAGATTAGTGTATTTGGTATTAGTATTCTAAGAACTAAACATAAAACACTAGTACCTACCATAAAATATCTTCCCCCATTTGATTGTTGGGTAAATTGGTTGAACCAAAAATCCTATGTGGACATTAAAAAAGTGGCAATCCTACCCAGGATAACTAAATTGCCTAACTAGAGATATCTTTATTTTGTTTCCTGTGATGTGCAAAGCATTCACTGTATTCTCATTTAATGTATATATATTTTTTTTAATTTTGATGGATAGTGTTTTAAATAATGAAAATGTCTACACATAAAAGCTATAACAAGCACTGTTGCAACCCTTTTGAACTGCACAAAAAGCCTATTCTGTGAAACTTGAGGCCACTTCCAAAGCTTGTTGTTGAAAATAGTGACCCTAAATATAATTTCAGTGATGAATCAGAAGTTTGTATAAATTGTCTGAAATTAATTAATAAACACGCAAAACCTGAAGAATTATTCAGACTGCCAGAAGCAATAACTAGTAGTACTGAAAGTATGACTACTTCACCTGACATATCCCCAGAAAAAATTCCAAGAAAATGTACTGAAATGGATAAAGATATTCAACGAGAAGATGTCAATGCAACTTTGGAGCAACTTCATGTTACCCCAGTGAAATTACGTAAGTAACTAGTTATTAATGTGTGTACAGATAATGCATTTTTATCAGGGCTGTGGAGTCTGTGATAAAATTTTCCAACTCCGACTCCAAAAATTTTAACATTCTGACTTCAGAAATCTGACTTGTATAATTATGACTCCGACTCCGATGGAATGTTAAGGCCAAATTGATTACAATTAGCTTTATTAGGCCAATGGAGATTCATAAACAAGGCATTTCATCACCACCACATGACTCATCAGGTTACTTAGTGGCTGTAACTATGCCTTAATGGCTTTTTTTTCTCTATTCAAAAATTACAATAAATCCTAAAATACAAACTGATTGAAACTTAAACAAAATAAGATTATTATTGGTTTAGCAAATTAATAAGATGTTTTTGTATTATAAACATCCGCAACAAAATGTACTAACCTAAACTGAATTTGTTCTTAAAAAAAGGATTGCTTCCATTAAATCTCCTTTCGGTGATGCTTATCAAAATTATCAAATTAAAATCTGAAAAAGATTTAGGGTTGCTAGTACAAAATTTTTAAATTTCCTTATTAATTATGTTAATTAATTAATTATAATCCTTATTAATTATAATCCTTATTAATTATAAGCAACTATATTTATATATTATTTATATTTATATATTTATATGTTATATATTATATATTATTTATGTTATATTATATATTAAAACATTAAGTTAAATCTATTTTATTCATAAAATTGAGCTAGGCCTAGGCTGCTATGGTTATAATTGAAGGATTTGCACCGACTCTGATTCTATCCAACTATGCACTTCCGACACCGACTCCACAGCCCTGATTTTTATACTGTCAGCTGAAATTTAATTCAGATATAGTTGTCTTATACCTAATACATATATATGAAATTATCTAAAAAATATATTTCAGTTCAGAAATTCAGATTGTTGCCACTAGATATGTCATACTTATATTTATTAATTAATTGTATTTCAAATATTTTTCAGATGCCCTGAGCAGTGGAAGCAGGTCAAAGGCAGTTATACAAAAAAGCTTCAACCTCCCTCAAGAGGAAGTTGGAAACTGCATTTGCCACTGAAGTTCAAGATGTTGGTGAGCTACTGAGTAAACAGCATCTCAAAGAAGCAGATTTGGAGAGGTAAGAAACTAAAAATAATGAGATGACTTTGAACTATTAATGTATGTATGTAAATACCTGTATATAGGTACAGTATTATAGGTTGTCATGTTTGGATATACAGGGTGTCCCATAAGTCCGGCATCATAGGAAAAATAATAAAAAAAGGTAAAACAAAGGCTTTTATTTACAGAATGTGCTCAATATGTCCACCATTGTTTTCAATACACAAATTCAGACATGATACCCAGTCAGCAAGCACATGGTGAATGATGTCAGGAGTAATGGTGTTACATGCCCCAATAATGCACTACTGCAAATGTTCAACACTCCTAATTTTCTCTGCATATACCAGCGCTTTCAAGTGGCCCCAGAGATAAAAAGCTAGTGGCGTGAGATCTGGGCTTCTAGCTGGCCATTCCACAGGCTCTTGACATCCTATCCAATGACCAGGGAATTGTTGGTACAGGTATTCCCTTACTTGGGTGCTGTAATGTGCAGGAGCGCCATCTTGCTGGAACCATGTTGGGAAATTTCCTTCTTCGTTCAAGACACTGGGAAATGCTTCTTCCTTGAGCATACATAGGTAGGTGCCTCCAGTGACATATTCATCAAAAAAGAGGGGGCCTATGATGTGATCCTTCCAAATGCCACACCATACCATCACCCGAGATGCACCTTGTTCCTTTGAAGAGGTATACCAATGAGGGTTGTTTTGAGACCAGTAGCGGGTGTTCTGTCGATTTACCTCGCCATTTCCATAAAAAACAGCCTCATCACTGAACAGAATGGTGGATGGGAAATTGGCATCCCGAGCATATTGTTTCGTAGCCCATTCGCAAAATTCCATCCGCCAGTCGTGATCATCTTCGCTTAATTTCTGTAGGATCTGAAGTTTATATGGATGCCATTTGTGAGCCTGAAGAATGCGATGGATGCTACTTTTTGACACTCCTGTCTCGGTGGACAATCACTGAAGAGACTTGGGACTTCTGTTAAAATGAGCCAGGATAGCAGTCACTGTATCATTGTCAGTGGACCTCCTTGAATGTCCACTGCGTGGTTTATCTTATATGGATCCTGTTTCCTTAAACTTTGCAACAAGTCTGTTAACACAACTCTATGTTATTGGCTCGCGGTCTGGATGCAGTCTGTTAAATTCAGCAGTGGCCTCTCTTTGACTCCGATTTCCTATGAGTAGAATTATCTGGATTCATTTTTCCTTGCTCACAGACATTATGTCCTGTAGAAAGAGAAAAACATGAACTATGGTTTGTAGAAATAGAAAAATATGAATTTCTCCTATGATGCCGGGGACACCCTGTATATGTAGACATTAGCTATATTTCCTAAAATGTGACATCATCCCATATACTGGTATATGTTCAAATTCATGAAGTACAGTACTTCCTTAATTCCTGAATAATATAAATTGTGTACTTACATCCTTAATATTGTACAGTAATTTGGGGTTAGGTTTTTTTTATAGGTATGAAAACCTCATGAATGATCTTGTACAAGACTTCAAATCCACATCATCGTGCAAAAGGAGGCTTCAGATACTTACACTCGCACCATTTCCTATTTCTAGGACAATGGATTTGTTTGGTACAACCAGATACATGGTTGACAAAGCCACACATTTGAGACATACATTTGGTATAATGCCACAGATTCCTATCTACAGTAAAAGAAGAAAACTAACTGAAGATATAATCTCTGAAATAAAGGAATTCTACAAAGATGAAGAAGTCAGTCGTTTGTGTACAGGGAAATCTGATTGTGTTAGCATAAGAAATAAAGATGGTGAAAAAGAGTACAAGCAAAAATGTCTATTACTAGGAAATTTAAAATTTTTATTCAAAATATAAAGAAAACAATGATAATAGCATAGGGTTTTCTACCTTTGCCAATCTGAGGCCTAAATGGTGTGTAATTGCTGGAGGCAAAGGAACCCACTCAGTTTGTGTTTGCACCCACCACCAGAATCCTAAACTCATGGTATCAGCAATTGCAGAGAAAAACTTAACCTATTACATGATGAACTCACTCTGGACAATCCAACGAAGGTGGTCTTGTTGGTTAAGCTCAGCCTTGGCTGTAGAGCATCCGAGTAACAATAAACAGTTTCTACCAAGTTTTTTCCCGAAGGGGTGAATGGAAACACTTCACTTCTAAATTGGAGTTTTCATTCACTCATAATTTTTATTACACAAAGTATATACAGAATGAGGCACTGATAATCAGAAGTTTACAGGGGGAGAGGTTTTACCTCTTGCAACAACAGCTCAAGCAGGAATTTAAAGTGAGGAGGCTTGACCTCCTCTGGCAAAAGCCATGGCAGGAATTTATAGGGTAGAGGTTCGACCCCCTTTTTGACAATAGTTAAGGCAGGAATTGAAAGCGAGGAGGCTTGTCATCTTCAAGTAAGGGTTACGGCAGGAATTTAAAGCGAGAAGGCTAAGGCAGGAATTTAAAGTGGGGGAGGTGCAACCTCTTGTAACAATGGCCCAGGCAGGAATGATTTAATTTACAATGCAAGAAATAAGTCTAAATTTTGAGGGAGTGCAGTTGAAGGTTAAGCTCCCACTTTAACTGGAGAGCTAAAGAATTCTGACGTTAAGCATAATTTAAGCATACAACAAAATTTAGAAAGATAAAAAGATTAACAAAAAAAATACTAATTTTTGTAAGTATACACTTTTGGATGATGACATAATGTCGGGGTGCTGACATGTACCGAGTACATGAAGTACATTATATTAGATTATTACTGTTAATTACAATTTTAGCAATTTGTTAATTGACATCTCTGATACTGAAGTAATCTAAATAGGTGATACAATTTATATAAGGAAAGAGAGTTCTCCATTGTTCTATAATTTAAAGGGGATTAAGTTATTAACAACAATGTTATATATTTACAGTTAACAGTACTTACGCCAAATTATGTCAAATATTATTAGAGAATGGTTGGTTATTATAGGTTGAAAGCTGAAAAGTCAGCGATGATGAAAACTGAGGAAGTACACAGACATTTATGATAACATAACACACAAGTACATAGAAATTGAATGACAATTTGGTAGAAATAGTAAGTACAAGTAATGAGGATGTGGATGATTATATGACGTAAGCAGATAATGAACCAGTGATCTTGTATGGAAACAATACAGTATATTACAATAACATAACATAACAACATCTTAACGTTATAAATTGGTAGTAGAAGCAAGGGAGAAGAATTTGGATTTAGAGGCTCGCTTTTGGTGACCTTATTGGAATTTGACATTCATATCAGCATAAACGAATATCTTGTGAGAGGTATAAAAATAAAAAGTAAAATGAATACATGTGGATGCGTTTACATGTACATAATCATGATCGCCAAGGGACATGTATGACTGCACAAAGTGGTGTACACATTGGTGTCACACAATAGGTTGTGTGTGTAATATAGACACGAGTAAACATAGGTTGATAGGGCATAAGTAGACAATAGGTAGATGAATAATTAATAAAAGAAAGTGGTCAAGAAAGGATATGGATGTATGAATGAATATGGTCGAATAATATTTATATTGCATAACCTAGACAGGACACAACATATAAATAATAACTTAGAGAGAGTAAAGTTATTATTATTATTAAAGAATAATAGAGTGTGAAGTTTTTATTATTATTAAAGAATTTACCATATATTGAATACGAAAGATATCCACATGCTAAACACGTGATTCAGTCTTCAATGTATTCAAGGAAATCAAGTTACTTTATGATGTCATAGTGATTTACTTTGTATGTACAGTATACCGTAAGTCATTATTGGGAGAAATTAAAGGAGGTGAATTAGAGAGAGACAGTTAAGGGACATTCGCTTTTCACAGTGAACTTCTAATGGCAAATATGGATACTGCTCAACCATAGAATTGGTAGGTCACATGGTTGTGACATACACACTTATGGAAAAAAGTGTTTGTGATATAAATTCTTCTACATGGATGTTGAGAATGTCCTGGTAGCAGAGGCATATTTAATTTCTTGAATACTATACCTTCCTTGACAAGCAGAGATTCTGTTGAATATGTTCAGTGGACTAATACAGATAGATCAACATTGGAAACTCATAGCTTCTCCAGATGAATTTATTGAACACCTTTCAGAAAACATTTTTTCTCTTACTAGGCACCACTACATTGCAAAAAGCCAGAGTCAGTATTTGAAGACTATGAAACAGAATCTTCACTGTGATGAAATACTTGTGCTCGGGGATTCTGCAGAAAACTATTCATTCATCACTCAAGATGAACCACAAAGTTTTCACTGGACAAATGACCAGGTGACCCTCCATCCATTTGTGGTGTATCACATGAAGGATGAGGAATTAATTCATACTAGTTACTGTATTATTAGCAATTGTCTTGAGCACTCAACATCAGCAGTTCATACTTTTCAGCAATATTTAATGAAGGATATTAAACAGAAATTCCCCGACGTACAAAAAGTAATTTATTTCTCTGATGGGTGTGGAGGCCAATACAAAAACAAATATAATTTCAGCAATCTATACTATCATGAACAGGATTTTGGTGTGAAGGCTGAATGGAATTTCTTTGCCACAAGTCATGGGAAAAATGCTTGTGATGGTATTGGAGGAACTATTAAGAGAGTTGTAGCAAAGGCTAGTTTGCAATGTACCGTCATGTGGGGAAAAAGTGATCACCTGGGGGAAAAGTAAACAGTAAAAAGTACACGTAAATTTTTTTTATATCGGGGTACGTTAAAAATTAAGGTGGTTTAGAGCTTATATATAGCATAAAGATGTTTTGGGATCCATCTATGTTTAAAATGGTAATCAATGAATGTACTGTAGTAATTAACTTTGCTTTTCTTTTCTTCCCAGCGACTAAAAATTTTATATGCCGGTATATGCTATGATAGTTGGCAACCATATACATTTCAGTTAAATTTTTGTTGTATAATGTACAGTGCATATTCAGACATCTCAAGATACGTTATACACCACCATCCGGTCGGATGTAGGCTAGTACAGCAGATATAGACTTCATTTTTTGATGGGGTAAAAGTAACCAGACTCTCAATTTTGCAACACAGTCATTCTAATGTGTCCTGTATGTCTGTCCTGCAGGATGGGGCGGACTTATGTCAAGAAGACGAACACTGGCAGGTTACAGTATACCCAAGAGGATGTGGCGAAGGCTTTAGTTGACTTGGCTGAGGGGAAAACTACCCGTGCAACCAGTGCAAAGTACAATATTCCTGCCACCACGCTACATAAACGTCGGCATGGCCTGGTTGCAGAACCAGGCCAGTCCGGGCGTTCCCCAGCCCTCCTAAGGAATGAAGAGAGGGCTATTGCGCAGAATTTAGCAGCACTTGGGGACTTCGGATTAGCGTTTGACATCGATGAAATGCGGAAATTTGTACAAATGCACCTCACAAAATGCAACCGCCACATCCCTCAGTTCAAAGACAATCTGCCAGGGGATGATTGGGCCAGAGCATTCATGCGGCGCCACTCTGACATTCTGCCAGCAAGGCACTGTCAGAATATAACAAAGAGGAGGGCGGCCCTTTCTGAGACTACAGTGCGCCAGTATTTTCAGCAACTGGAGAGAACACTCGACAATATGCCACTGAAGAACATCATAAACTATGATGAAACCAACCTCACCGACGACCCCAAAACTAAACGGATGGTGTTCCGCAGAGGCATTAAGCATGCTGAGGGGATAATGAATACTACCAAGAGCTCGACCTCCATCATGTACGCTGTTACGGCTGTGGGAGACAACTTGCCAAGTTATGTGGTCTACAAGGGGCAGCGCATTGAAGACTCATGGGTGACTGGTGGACCACTCAGCACCAAATACAACATGTCAGCATCGGGTTGGTTCGACTCCGAGATTTTCATCGAGTGGTTCAAAAGCGTCCTCATCCCCTTTGTCAAAGCCCTTCCCCGTTGCTACGGTGGCAGCGTAGGCCATAGTCCCCAAGTATCTGTTTTTCCAACCACCCAGCACCTTTTCACGTTTCTGGGTTCGGAATAGTCAAGAGACTGGGCAAAGATGTAATCTCCTCTGGTATCTAGGAAGGCCTCTCTGGTCAGTGGTTTATTTCCAGATTATTCAGGTCTGACTCGCACATTAACTGTAAAGGACTTCCCCTAGTGCAGGTGTCTCAATCTGACTCTCCACTGAGTAAGAGACCCAACCGCTCAGGGTCCAAGAAAGGGCTAGAATTCAAAGGTAGACCTAATAGAAGTAAACTACTTGTGTTTTTCTCTTTATTATATCGGAAATAAACAACTATTCAGTGTGACAGTATAAACATAACAAAAGGACTGGCAATGAATCGCACTTGACAAAACACCTGGAGCCCCAATAACCCTTAGTGAGATTTGGCAGAAAGGATAGAAAACAAGTGGGAGACAAGTACCGGAAATGACTTGCACAGAATGTTAACCCTTGTCCCAGCTTAGCTACCCTCCAAACTTGACCCCCCCCCCCTTTTATGACCTGAGTTCCAATTCCTTTATTGGCTGGCTAGTTAGTAGGGTTAGGGTCAGCCTGATTTCAGGGCAGATCCAGTGGCCAACAGTGGTTGTTGTTGTTGTTTAGCCGATCAGCCCACCCTGATCGAGCAAGCCGGCGGCACGCAGGTAACCGATCGCCCTCTCCGGAGTGGACCAGAGGTTCAGCGCACTAGTGATGTGTTGTGTTCGTTGTTGTGCTAGAGCGGTACAGTCCATCATAATGTGTTCAATTGTTTGTTGTGTGTCTTGGCACAGGTGGCAGGTGTCGTCTATGGAGTTGTCTAGTCTGTGTTTATATGTCCGTAAGTTTGGGTGATGTCCACATCGGAATCGTGCTAAGTTAACTCGATCCAATCTGCTCAGGCTGATCTCTGACCTGTTAATGGGTGGCGGCTTCGCACCTAGGACCGCATTCGGACCGAGTCGTGTCAGTGCTTTGTGGGTTAGATGTGTGTGTATGTGTTTTCTGTACTGTGTGATGTCTGTGGGGCGTGGTATGGAATGGAGTATTTCGTTATAATATCTCTCTGGTGTTACCTTAATGGTGCGAGGTGTTGGTGCATGATTGTACATGTAGTGGCAAGGGTGTTGTGGGTTAGTTGTCGCTGCTGCCATGAATTGTGTTCCCTTCATGTCTAAATGTTCCCTAACTTTTAGTATTTTTGTTTCTGTGGGCAGGTGTTCTATTGGTGTTGTTTGAGTGCATCCTGTAATGATACGAAGTGCGTTGTTTTGTATTGTTTGTAAGGTGTTTATGTGTGTGTTTGAGATAATGGGTGCCCAGCATGGGCTAGCATAGTCCATAACTGAGCGAATATATTGTTTGTATATGAGTGATGTTTCCTGCTGGTGTCCAAAGTTTGTGCCTGTTAGTACCCTAAGCGTGTTAAGTCTTGACGTACATTTGGTTTTAATGTCCTGAATGTGGTTTGCAAAAGATAATGATGTGTTGTATGTGACACCAAGTATTTTGGTTCTGTGAGTGTGTGGAATGTTGATGTTGTTTAGTGTAAGCTGTGGAATTACCTGGTGTTCTTTTGTGTTGCTTGTAAGCAAGGTGATGGTTGATTTTGTGGGTGCTACTTTGAGTCTATTGTGTGTGAGCCAGTCTTGTATACTGTTTATGTATGTTTGTAGGTTATTTGTAGCAGTGTCGATGTTGTTGTGGGTGGATGTTAGTGATATCATCTGCATATGATGATAAGGTAAGCTTGTTATCTATGGGTGTTGGAATGTCATGCATGTATAAGTTGAAGAGTGTTGGTGAGAGAACAGAGCCTTGAGGGACCCCGTTCAGAAAAAGCTTGTTTTTGGATGACTTGCCATTAAATGTGACATGTGAGTATCTTCCTGAGAGATAGTTGCTCAGCCACCTTTTGGTGTTATTGTGCATGTTTGTGTTGAGTATTTTGTTTATGAGAGGGAAGCGTGGGATAGCATCAAATGCTTTACTAATGTCTATTGTTGCTAATAGTGTACGTTGAGCTGGTCTTCTGGAGTTGATGCCATCCATGATGTGCTGCGTGAGGTTAGTGAGTAATGTCGTGGTTGAGTGGTGAGGTCTGAATCCATGTTGAGTAGGTGATAGTGGTATGTGTGGGTTGGTGATTTGTAAGATTAGTCTTTCTGTTACTTTGGAAGGTGTGCATAGTAAAGTAATGGGATGGGTCTATAGGAAGCTGGTTCTGTTGGATTTTTGTTTGGTTTGAGTAGTGTAATAATTTTACCTTGTTTCCATATGTCAGGAATAATACAGTGTTGGTATGAATATGTGCTGATATTTGTGAGAGCTAATATTCCTTGTGGGCCCAAGTGTTTAAGGTGTATGTTAGATATGTTGTCTGGTCCAGTAGCCTTCGAATTCTTAATGTTTTTGATGATCTTGGTGGTCTGGTCTGTATTGAAGGGTGTAATGGTCATGTCGAGTCTGTAGGTTTTTCTTGTGTCTGGCTGTTTGTCTGTCTGCATGTTTCTGGTTGTTGTCTCTGTTTAAGTGACTTATCTTTGCGTAGTGATTAACTAGAATGTTAGCTTGTGTGTATGTTGGGATATTATTTTGGCTGCGACAGATAGCCGTGTGTGAGGTGTGAATGCCGCTGTTAGAGTGGGTAATGCTGTTTATAGTCTTGTATAGCCTGTATGTATCTGTGGAGTGGTTTAGTGTTGTTATGAATTCCCTGAATGTTTCTGTTTGTTTTTCTTTGAGTTTGTTGTTTATTTCTGTGTTGAGCTGTTGTATCTGCTGTTTTATGGCTTCTGTGTGTGGTGTTTGTGTGTTATATTTGAGGTTGTTACGTTGCCTTATGAGGTGGGCTATTTCTCTAGTGTAATTTGGGTTGTATTTCCTAATGTTGCCCTTGGGTATATATTTGTTTGCATTATTGATAATCTGATTAAATGTCTTGAGTGTTGTATCGATGTTTATGATGGGTGTGCTGTTTAATGTGGTGAATTGTTCCTCAGTCTGTATTTTGAACTGTTCCCAATCAGCTTTCTTGTAATTTCTGTAAGTGTGCCTAAGGCTGTTGGGGCAGAGTGTAGAATGTGTTGTAATGATGATGGGCAGGTGGTCTGATGACAGTTGTTTTTCTGTTTTCCATTGTGTATGTGTTGCTAGTGAGGGGGAACAGAACGTTATGTCTGGGGAGGAGTTTGAGTATCCTGCTTGATGTGGTATGTGTGTATGTTCTTCTGTATTGTTAAGAATGAAGAGGCTGCTTAGTTGTGTGGCTATGTTGGCGCCTCTGGTGTTGTTTTGGTTGTGCAGGTACCAACTAGTGTCTTTGGCGTTGAAGTCTCCTCCTAAGATGACATTAGTGAGAGAGGCAAGATTGTGTAACTGTGGATTGTAATTGGCTGGCACCTGAGGTGAACTATCTGGTGGTTGACACGAACTGCGTAGCTCCCACTGGATGGGACCCACAATCGAAGCCTGATGAATCTGGACCATGTGAGTTGAATCCCAACTGGTTGCCTAGACAACACAAGATTATTAGTTACATGCACCAAGCACCATTAATCACAATAATAACAACATAACAGGCAATTAACCACAAACATTAACCGGAATCATGACTTCATAATTGATCACTGGAAAACATAATTTACTCATGAAATCAAAGCACATAAATAATAAATAACCAACATAAAAATAATAACTATAAACATTGACAATTATGGCAAACCTATCTCACATGAGTTAATCAACCTATAATCAGTGCCAAACAAGCATGGGCAAAAACCTAACTCTGGAATAATATGACTG
The DNA here is from genome assembly GCA_023014485.1 of Bathynomus jamesi. Classification (NCBI taxonomy): domain Eukaryota; kingdom Metazoa; phylum Arthropoda; class Malacostraca; order Isopoda; family Cirolanidae; genus Bathynomus; species Bathynomus jamesi. Next base: position 361,196 of record JAJOZX010001538.1, on the reverse strand, counting down.
GTGACCTATAATAATGATAATTGGCTCTCTAGCTAGTTACATGACAGGGTGGCAAACCTATCTATACTCAGTCACAGTTTCAACAACCTATATAATGTCTACTCTTAATAATAATAATTAACCATGATAATGATGGTGAAATACAAATGACACCACCACAATAACTGGGAATAAAGATTATGAACAAATCTATTATACTCTAGCCAAGGATTACAAAGACCCGTACCTTTATAGGCTTTCCACACTTCCTTGGCTTCCAACAGGACACCTCAGTTTTGTGAATAATCTGGAGGTTAACACTAGGTTTTTATGAGCCTAACTGAACTCCTGCGGGAGAGAAAGACTTGTGAGAAGAACCAGATAGGACTTGAAAATTAGGGTGAGGTTTTTGTTTTGTGAAAAACTCCACAACTCCCAAAAAAGGGGAATTTGAAAATCAAGGGGGGGTTGTGAGAAACTTCACAACCCCCACATTCCTTCCCCCTAAGAAAAAACCCCTCACAATTCTTTCCTCCTTCATGGTCCCTAACAGGATAATGCATCTCTTGACAATCTAAACATGGGAGTATACATTATAAAAGTTATTGCATCAAAACCATGCTGACCCTCCCAGTTAGTTAACCTACACTTATATTAAAACTCATTAGTACCACAAATTATTACAGACTTATCTAATAACAATTGCTTTACTCAAATTGGCCAATTATAACAGAGGGAAAAACCATTTCATAACTAGGTCAACTTAGCCAAATGCCCAAATCTCATTATTACGGTAATCCATTTGGTACTGGTCACTAACATCGTACATTAATTCCAAATATGTACATGGGTAAATACTGTTTTTTTTTTTTTTTTTTTTAATTTTTTTATCTACACATTGTTCACTGGTATCACCTCCTTGCTTCTGGCACAACCTACAGTTTCCACCCAGAAATCCTCCAATCTTGCTTGATTCACTTCACTGTCTCTATTTCCCTTGACACTGGATCAAGAGACCAGGACCCATAAATTTGACTGTAGTGTTCTTCCCACACTATACCATGGGAAAAATCTGGAAATCTGGCTAATAACCCCTTTGTTCCTCCACCACTCCAGCCAGGTGTATTCACTCAAATCATCTGGGAATTCAAGTTGGGAGTTTTTTTTTTTTTTTTTTTTTTAAATCAGAGTATCAGTAGGAACAGTGAAGAAGGAAACCAAATCAAGGCTAGAAGTGCCACCATATTCTGGTCAAAGGAAACCAAAGGGCCAAATCTTCACTCTAACCCCCCCTTGTTCTTTTTTTCTTTTTTCAAACGACTGGAATGTCAATTAGTAGCAAGTCAGTAGCATGCATCATCCCATATCTTTCCCTCAGAAGTTTATCCAGGCTGCTTACTCCCCTAGGGCAATTAATTATTGACCCCTTCAGAACAAAAGGTTCACTAACTACCCCTCCCCTGGTTATACACCCAAAATAAAGCAGAAATCAATGAATAATCCATTCTTACATCCCTTTCGAGTGCCGAGTACATTGGGTATCCTCTCGCAGGAAAGAAAACCCCAAATCTAGTTATCTTAGGGTGTATTTTATAACAGATTTACCCACAATACTTCAATTGTTTACTCTGTTGCCTCTGATTCTGTACTCAAGGGTCTGTGGTTGTACATTTGGTAATTCTGCCAGATTGCCACAGGAGCGTATGAATGGCCGGTTGACCCCTGACTGGGGTAAGTTAAGTTTCTCTGATCATGAAGTCTTGGTCCCAGCTTGGAAATGACGATGATGGCTAGTCCAGGCACGAACCTTTTGTCTATACTCATTTAGTATCTCCTGTCATGTGGTGAATCCTGACTGCACAGAGCTAAAACTAACATGGCAAGACTGAGATTGAGGGACTTGAGGTGAGCTGGGCATGGAATCAGTGAACCCAAGGAACGAATTCTCCAGAGTACTCAATGCATCATTAGCTAGGTCTAGCGACTGTTGTACAAGTCTCAATGATTGCTGGGCCAATTTTAATTCATCCAATGGAGCATCGTCCTCCAGTGTGTGTATATGTTCATGCGAATCTGTCACCTTACCCTGGACCTCAGTTTCCCCACTCATTTTCAGAACCAGCACCCCACAACTGATTTTCTTGAAAGTGGGGTATGGTTTGGGGACTCATGAGGCAAGACTCACTCATAGGAGTACTGGTGAAAATTGATTCTAATGACCCTACCAAAATCGGAGAGTTCTCATAACCAAGTGAAGGTATATCATTACCTTCTGATCCTGTATAGTTCAAAAAACTTGCTCCCCCACTGGAAAAGCCCCGGCCTGAATCTCCTCAATGGGTGTCTGAAAATCGGTCTCCCCCGAATGCTGAGTAACTGGAGGCACATCTCCACAGTTTAGCTCCACTGGCGGACACCCTTCCATTCCAGCAGTTGTCTCAGCACTAAAATTACTGGTCCCAGCATACTCCCAATACTCTACCAAAGGGTCTCTCCAGGTAATACTTTGTCGCGCATTCAGGAGTGTATTCAACCGGTGATATTTCTCTGAAGAGGAGAGTTCCTCATCTGTATCTGAAGCACTGGTCCCATCACTGGAGTTCCCCATGAAAGCTACCTGGGATTCCACTTCAGGGGTTCATGCCAGGCCTTCAAATGGGTATGATGAGCTTTTATAACTCGGGGGGTGCCCTCAACAGTTGATGTAGTCAATTCATAGGATACTCCGTTACTGTGTACTTGACTAACCTTGTAAGGACCAGTATACTTGGGGGAGGACTTCCGTGAGGTGCTCCGGTCACTGGTAATGATCTTCTTAACTACTTTCTGGCCAACCTGGAAGGGTGCAAACCGTGGATGGCCCTCCTTCCATATTTCTCGCAATTGAGGGGGAACAACTACAGTAGCAATATGAAAATAAAAACCCACTCTAATAGACAGAGTTTATTTCCACGACAGTTTCGACGCCCACTGGCATCCTCCTCGGGTGGATACAGAAACACGAATGAACCAAAACAAGAGGGAAAAGCAGTTCAGGGACCAACCGTTAAGAAATTCGCACCTAGGTTAGATCCCATTCTCCCGACACCGGAAGGGCATTTTCATTAAGTACATTCGCGCAAATTTTTTAAAACTATCTTCCTCTTCTAAACATACAGATTCTATTATATTTTTACATAATTATTACATTTATTATTAAATTTATTACATTTAATATTGCATAATTATTTATTACAGAAATTATAAATTTATTAATACATTGGTTATTACATTATTGTTTATTATACAGAACTTATAAGCCGAAAAATGAATGAAAAAAGCCGATTAGGAAACAATCCAGAAACCAATGAGAAATTCGCACCTAGGTTAGATACCGTTCTCCTGACACTGGAAGGGCATTTTATTACAGGGTCCGCTTACAAGTACATTCCCACAAATTAAAACTATCCTCTTGTTCTATACATATAGATTCTAATATTTTGACATAATTACTGCATTTATTACATTTACATTTTTTAACATTTATTATTATTACCTTTACCCTAATTATTAAATTTATAATATTACCTTTATTATTATATCTGTTGCATTTATATTTATTTCCACATTTATTACTTCCATTATTACATTTACTAAAGGCGAGTAAGGAAACATTCCAATCCAGAGACATTTAAGAAATTCACACTTAGGTTCGAACACGTTCCACGACTCCGTAAGGGATTTTTTGACCAAGAATCTCATTAAAGGGTCTAACTTATAAGTACCTTCGCACAAATTAAAATTATCTACTTTTTCTATACACACAGATTCTATTATTTTTCTTTTGACATAATTATTACATTTATAAAGTACCTTACTTGATTCCCAATCTATAGCATGATTATTTTGGCTGGCGTGATAAAAAATGGCATTATTAGTATTACAACTTCTGAAGGCATATTTGTGTTCTTTAATACGGGTTTCAATATTTCTTCCAGTTTCACCCACGTATACTAAATCACAACTTTTACAGGGAATGCTGTAGACGCAGGCTTGTTCCTCTTTTGCCACGTTATTCCTAACCAATTTACTTTTCACGGTAGACGAATATTTGAACGCCAAAGCAAACTTAAAATCTTTCGTCAACGGTTTTACTCTTTCTAAGCCGGCAATGTAAGGCAAACTCACATATTGTTTTTGGTTAACTGAAGGTTCCCGAGGGGCATAAAAGATTTTCTGGCTTTAAAATACGCCTTTCTGATAACCACTCGGGATATTTTAAATCCTTAAAAATGTTCCAAATCTTTGAATTTCAGGGTCCAGCAAATGTGGGCTACAAATCCTGAGTGCTCTTAGAAACATGGAAGAATAATTTAGCTTTTAACCCCTTCATCATGATATGAAAAATAATGAATGTACGAATTACAATGAGTAGGTTTTCTATAGACCGTGAAATTGGGCTTTCCGCTTTCGTTAATGACCAAAACATCTAGAAAAGGTAATTGTTTGTCGTTCTCCCATTCATATTTAAATTTAATAGAGGGAACAAGATTATTTAATGACTGAAAGAAAGTGTCAAAGTTGTTCCAGTGGTCAGGCCAAAATGAGAAAATATCATCTACATAACGAAACCAAATTAGATTCCTGGGACATATTGTTTGCAACAATTCCGACTCATAAATGCAACAGATGTAATAATAAAGGTAATATTATAAATTTAATAATTAGGGTAAAGGTAATAATAATAAATGTTAAAAAATGTAAATGTAATAATAAATGCAGTAATTATGTCAAAATATTAGAATCTGTATGTATAGAACAAGAGGATAGTTTTAATTTGTGGGAATGTACTTGTAAGCGGACCCTGTAATAAAATGCCCTTCCAGTGTCGGGAGAACGGTATCTAACCTAGGTGCGAATTTCTCATTGGTTTCTGGATTGTTTCCTAATCGGCTTTTTTCATTCGTTTTTCGGTTTATAAGTTCTGTATAATAAACAATAATGTAATAACCAATGTATTAATAAATTTATAATTTCTGTAATAAATAATTATGCAATATTAAATGTAATAAATTTAATAATAAATGTAATAATTATGTAAAAATATAATAGAATCTGTATGTTTAGAAGAGGAAGATAGTTTTAAAAATTTGCGGGAATGTACTTAATGAAAATGCCCTTCCGGTTCGGGAGAATGGGATCTAACCTCGGTGCGAATTTCTTAACGGTCGGTCCCTGAACTGCTTTTCCCTCTTGTTTTGGTTCATTCGTGTTTCTGTATCCACCCGAGGAGGATGCCAGTGGGCGTCGAAACTGTCATGGAAATAAACTCTGTCTATTAGAGTGGGTTTTTATTTTCATATTTTGACCTTCACGTAGAAAAAAGTGAAGTTTTTTTGCATTTATTATAGTAGCAATATTCTGGTGACGTTGTTCCAAGAGACAGTCAGCGGGGGTGGTCTTTATTTCAGCATGGAAGGTATTGTTATAGGTAATCACAGCTGTTACCAGATTCGTATCCCATTCCACTCCTGTTTGTCCCAAGCTTCTCAAGAACTCTCCAATTGTTCTATTTACACGTTCAACAGCACCATTGCTAGCAGGCTTAAGTGGACTAGTATAAACATGCATAATCCCATAGCGATCAAGGAACTCGTGGAACTCCTCCGAATGGAATTCAGGTCCATTGTCTGTCAGGAGCCTCCGAGGAATTCTTAACAAGTTGGGGAATATATCATGCTCCATCAACTGGATAATGGTAGATGACCTTTTTGTTCTTAATGGGCGAGCCACAACCCACTTGCTAAAATGGTCAACCATCACCAGACAACCAAGGTACCCTAGCTGGGTGCGTGGGAAAACCACAATATCAGCAGCCACTAATTCAAAAGGATGTTCAGTTTTTATCTTCAAGGTTGGTGGGATGATAGGCTGACTAGCTACTTTATACAACTGACAGGTTTCACAGGTAATACAGATGTCACTAGCTACTTTATACAAATCCGGGTGCCACACAAACAGTCGCAACGCTTCCACCAACTTATTACGCCCAATATGTGCCATTTCCATGTGGAAACTGAGGGCCATATCCACGAGCAATGTGGAAGGTACTACACAGCTAATATACCCAGTCCTACTTTGATGTACTATCACCCCACTCCTTAACTGTAATTCCCGCCAGTTCCGCTTAAACGGCCTCAAGGCAGGTTTTCCCTCTGGTAGGGGCTTTGACTGGGCCAATAGCCCATGCACCTGTCGCAACAATCGGTTCCGTTTTTGCATTAGAATCACTGATTCTGAGTCAAGCAACTCTCGGTTCACTATCCACTTCTTGCCTTCCTCAAATACTGAACCCAACTCTGGCTCCTCTGCTTCGATGTCTGGTACCTCTTCCTCCATGTTGCTGCCTCCTCTAGCGCCTCTACTCCAAAACATTCCACTAACTCTGGGTCTCCATATGACCATGCAGCTACATCAAACTTCATTTCAATGTCAGCCATAATTAGATAGTTTGAACCTAACAAGAAACAGTACGGGAGACTATTCTCTGGGGCTACTGCAAAAGGTAGTTGGATCTTTTCATCTCTACCCTGAATAGTCAATTTTACTAGTCCTTGACAGGGTACCAATTTCACACCAATCCCAGTCAAGATTATCTGGCAAGGCTGTACTGATACTTCTTCCTCTTCTCTCGCTTTTAAACTCTTGACCACTGACTCGGATACTAAGCTAATCTCTGCTCCTGAATCCAACATAGCACAGTAATTGACTGCACCCAACTGTACCCAAGTCCAAGCAACGGGTCCTCCCTGGTGTCCACAAGTGACCCTTTCACCCCTGGCTTCCCGATCTGGATTCTGCAGTAACAAATTCCCTTCACACTGCTCTATATCACTTTTTCCGCTACCTCCTGGCCAGTTTCCTGCTCCATAGTGTCCACCTGTTCCATCAACTCTGCTGGCTCAGCAAACCACTTGTGTGCTATCAGTGGATTGTAATGTACTCCAGATATACACTGCAAATGGACCCTTCTTTCTGGGGTATCAGGGACAGTTACATCCATAACGTACACAACTGGCTTTACACCATAGTGAACCCAAACCCTCAAGGAATAACAATGGCTTGCGGCTAACAGTACTTCTGGAGTTACCAACACTCCAGGTTGTCTCATCATCTTCAGGTCTTTTATGGCGGGCATTATTTGACAAGCGATACCTCTTGGGAAAGGTGATCAATTCATCCATCAGCTCTCTCCGTAATTCCAATGGGTGTTGTGGAGGATTCCAAGGTGGCCCATGCTCGTAATGATGATCCTGCAACACTTGTACTAGGCTAATAAACAACGAATCACCACCTCCATCAACTTTCATGAGTACTCGCAGTCCAGGTGGTAAGCGATTAGTGAGGTGTTCTGTCATCTCCAGTTGGTCACTCCCAGCAGGTGGTATTCGTGACAATGCATCTGCAGCTCCATTCTCAGTCCCAGGGCGATACCGAATTTCAAACTCAAAGTCAGCGAGATCTTCATAAGTTCGGGCCAATCTACTATCAACAATCTTCATGTTGCTCAGGTATTCTAATGGTTGATGGTCTGTATACAGTACAAAAGGCACACCATATAGAAATGGGCGAAATGTCTTCACACCCCATCTTAGGGCTGCCAACTCCCGTTCTATAACTGAGTACATTCTCTGGGCCTTGGAAAAGGTCATTGATGCATAAGCAATCACCTTAAAATCACCATTCTGTTGTTGTCCCAAACAAGCACCAGCGCCAACCCCGGAAGCATCCACATACAGTTCCAATTTTTCAGCTTCAGGTCTGTAATCTGGATAGGACAGTTGCACTTCCTTAACCAAGGCCTCTTTCACTGTTGTAAAAGCCTTGTCCATCTCCAGTGTCCATTTCAATTTTTCTCTTGATCTACCTCCAGTTAAATGAGACAAAGAACTTGTTATCACTGAACAATCTGGTACAAACTTTCTCTGGAAATTCACTAAACCCAGAAATTCCCTCATCTGTCGAACAGTTTCTGGTTTTGGGAACTCGTGCACTTTCTGCATATATTCAGGGGATTTCCGCAAACCTTCTCTCCCAACCAAGTGTCCCAAAACCTCAGGTTGGAACCATTGACATTTCACAGGTTTGACCTTTATGCCAGACTTCTCCAGAGTATACAGGACTTTATCTACCAGTTGAAGATGTTCTTCGAACGACTCGCCCATTATTAGGATATCATCAATGTAGATGATAACTCTACTTCTTGGAAAACCATGTAACACTTCTTGTACCATCCGTTGGAAACTAGCAGGAGCATTCTTTAATCCAAAACTCAGTCGCTTAAACTGCCAATGCCCTCTGGTGGTTGAAAAAGCAGTGCTCTTCGGCTCTCTTCGGCAATTGGCATTTGATAATAACCTCGGACCATGTCTAGGGAAGTGAAGTAACAGGTTCCATGAAGACTAAAAACTGCATCCGTTAAGTTGGGCATTGGAAATCGGTCTGGTATGGTCACTTCATTCAATTTTCGATAGTCCACACACATTCTAATTGAGCCATCCTTCTTCCGGATAGGGACAACAGGTGAACTCCATGGGGAAATGCTAGGTTCTATGATATCAAGCAACAGTAATTCCTGGCACTGGGCTTCCACCGCTTCTGCGACTGGTTCTGGGAATCTACGGGGTCGTTGTCGGATAGGGGTATCGTTATACAACTCTATCCGGTGTGGTACACAATTCACAAAACCTACATCATCATCCCCTTGACTCAACACTTTCTCCCGGCGCGCCAACATTTGTAAGACCTTCTCCCTCTCTTCGAACTTCAACTCGGGTGACATGGTTATTTCAGTCCGTAGGCGTTCTTCTGTCCAGCCTGGTTGTTCAGCTTGGGCTCCAGTCATGAACGCCTCAATTCTCTCACTTTCAGCTACTGTAAAGTCCAGTTCTTCTTCATAGACTATTGATCTTATAGTCCCTATCCGTCACCCGCCTTGATTCTCTGGGCTTCTGGGGTCAGCTTCATTACCAACACTTCTGTCATCCCAGCCAATCCATCCACTAACCCAGGGTGACCATACACTTTCCCCTGGAGTCGGGAATCTCCATCATCATCCTCAAAACAGTACTCCAGTCTTCCTTCACCTTCGATTCATTCAAGCAAGGAAACTGTACAGGAACTCTGTGATATTTGCAGGTACTTAATTTCACATCGGCTGATGCATAACAGGAAACATTCCGGATCACCCTTCTACATGGCGCATTCTCACTCCTCAAGTAAATTTCCTCCATATGCCCATCTTTATAAGCTCGTGTTATCCTTTTCTTTTCACATTAACTCGGAGACTGTTTTCAACAAGAAAATTCATTCCCAATACAACTGGGAACTTCAACCTTTTTACCACTGCAAACAGAACAGGCTCCATTTCCACTCCATGAATCGATAACCCCAGCGTAATCACCCCCAGTGGTTTAATATGGTTGTTCACTCCAATCCCTCGAATCCTCAAGTTACAGCTCTGCATCTCTGGAGTTAACTCCAGTTCCTCTACCACTGAGTGATCCAAGATTCCAACTGTAGCTCCGGAATCAAGTACTGCCAAGTAGTTCTCCGAATGTTCAACCGTATATCCACCTTCAGTAAAGATTGAGGCGCTAACTGTCCAGTCATCTCCTCATCCAACCCATCAGTGTCAAAGACATTACTATTTATCAAATACGTTTCGGGAGCATCAGCTTCGGGTTCATTATTCTGGTCAGGGGGTTGCTCCCTATCAGACTCTTCAGGAATATTTACACTCTCATCCAGACCAAATGGACCTGGATACCCTAGGTTATTACTAGCAGGCTCGCAACTAACGGGGGACCTATCAGGACAATCAGTACCAGGATTTACAATCAATGATTCATTCCTCCCACCAAAAGATGGGAAAAGCTCTGTTGCCTCATATCTCTGGGGGACAAAAGGAACTGCACTCGCATTCATTCTCACAGGCAAAACTGGGTTGACACACACTGGATCTCCCCCCATCTGTACTTCACCCATAAATTCTTGTTCTGGTATTGGGCCACTAGTTAGGGGCACTATTCGTCCTGCTAGGAGCTCTGGGGGTTCCCCTCTGGCCTCAGAGCTCACTGGTTTAAAGGGCGCAGTTCTTGATTGGCTCAGTCCCTCGTGGGCTGGTCTGGTTAGGCCCAGGAACTGGTTCCCTTGAGATGGTAGGACTCGGTGCTCTTGAACTGGGCCTACTCTGCTGGCGTGATCGCTGGCTATGACCATACCCATTAGGTGGGTAAGGGCATCGTGACACCCAATGATCCCGCTCACCACACCGCAAACACACTCCTAAACGCCGACGACAATCCCGTTCCAGGTGACCTCTCCTTCCACAGTAATTACAGTTCACCCAGGGACGATCAGATGGTGGTGGAGGGGTGGTTAGATGGCTGGCTGGTCCTGAACCCTGCTGCAGGCCCGCAACTGAGGGTGAGACTGGTGATTTTGTTGGTTTGGGTTCCTTTGGGGCTGACCTTGATCACTAACTGACCTTGTATTCTGGCCACCTGGTGGTGGTTGGAGTACCAAAGGGGACATTCCTATGTTCCAGGCCTCCTGCAGGCTGGGGAGAGGTCTAGATAAGGCTAAAGATTTCCCTGAGGTTCCCTCTCACTAGCTGCCAATTCTCTCACTGCTGGCCAATTCAACTGGGTCCCAGCTCCACGCGTCATCGTGCCGTGGCCAGGGCAACTTCAATCTTCACGGAAAATGCATCTGGAACAGTGCTAAGAAATTTTGAAATCAGTTCTCGGCAATTATCCACTTCTACTTCGGGCATTGCAGCCATCCACACAGTTTCTAACCTGGTTGCATACTGGTATAAGGTCTCACTGGGTCGTAATTGAGCATTAGTAAATGCCTCTCGCTTGTCTCTGGTCACGGTGTAGAATGGAGTTCTCTGTACTAAATCTGCAGTCTCTTCCTGACAACTCATATGGCATCCCTGGTCGGTCAATTAATCAAAGCCCCATCTCATCTGTCCCATAAGACACTCTCGCAATGCCGCTTTCCAGTAGTTGTGTCCTCCTGCTACTGTATTGTCAGCATAATCCTCAAACTCCTTCCTAAATTCTTTGAATGTCCTCCCATCTGATATCAAATGGCAATGGTCGAGGAAAGCGGCGCCCATCTAGTTTCTCTAGAGCGTTAGCAAGGTGTTCCAGGAGCTGCTCTGTTGCCAGTGTTGGCAGGGGTTGGCTGGGTGGGTGGGCCCCCTTTCTTGTGGTAAATATCCCTAGTTCATCCTCCCCAAGCTCTCGGTGAAACTTCATAGGAGGTCTCTGGTTAGCTGTTGGTCTGGGCTGGCTTTCTGAAGCCTGAGAGGTAGGGGTTGATTTGACCCACCTTTGGGCTCCTGGTAGTTGGTTCAGGTCTTCGGCTTCTGTCCCAAATGAATCACTCCTGGGAGGGACCCATCATTCTCTTTTCTCCCCAGTTCATAGCAGGGCCATTGGCTCCATCTTCTATTCGGAACCTGGGCTGTTCAGGGCTGCTCACTTGTTCTAACCAGGTGGCTACTGTCAATGCCACTCTTCTGAGAGCATACACATCCTGGTCAGAGGTTGTACCAGCAGTAGTAGACCGGTAATTCAAGAGTTGATCCTCAATATCTCCCAGTGGGGATTGGGTGGCGGATGCCACTACCCCCTCACCAAGCTGTCCACTAACTTCTTCAGCAACCTCCATACTCTGGGTCATCTCTGCATTAGACATTCTCCCTGTTCCCCTTTTAAACTTTACTATCTTCAACCAATCTCTCAACTGATCCCGCTGGGGATTCCAAAAAGTATGCTACGGTGGCGGCGTAGGCCGTAGTCCCCAAGTATCTGTTTTTCCAACCACCCAGCACCTTTTCATGTTTCTGGGTTCGGAATAGTCAAGAGACTGGGCAAAGATGTAATCTCTGGTATCTAGGAAGGCCTCTCTGGTCAGTGGTTTATTTCCAGATTATTCAGGTCTGACTCGCACATTAACTGTAAAGGACTTCCCCTAGTGCAGGTGTCTCAATCTGACTCTCCACTGAGTAAGAGACCCAACTGCTCAGGGTCCAAGAAAGGGCTAGAATTCAAAGGTAGACCTAATAGAAGTAAACTACTTGTGTTTTTCTCTTTATTATATCGGAAATAAACAACTATTCAGTGTGACAGTATAAACATAACAAAAGGACTGGCAATGAATCGCACTTGACAAAACACCTGGAGCCCCAATAACCCTTAGTGAGATTTGGCAGAAAGGATAGAAAATAAGTGGGAGACAAGTACCGGAAATGACTTGCACAGAATGTTAACCCTTGTCCCAGCTTAGCTACCCTCCAAACTTGACCCCCCCCCTTTTATGACCCGAGTTCCAATTCCTTTATTGGCTGGCTAGTTAGTAGGGTTAGGGTCAGCCTGATTTCAGGGCAGATCCAGTGGCCAACAGTGGTTGACACGAACTGCATAGCTCCCACTGGATGGGACCCACAATTGAAGCCTGATGAATCTGGACCATGTGAGTTGAATCCCAACTGGTTGCCTAGACAACACAAGATTATTAGTTACATGCACCAAGCACCATTAATCACAATAATAACAACATAACAGGCAATTAACCACAAACATTAACCGGAATCATGACTTCATAATTGATCACTGGAAAACATAATTTACTCATGAAATCAAAGCACATAAATAATAAATAACCAACATAAAAATAATAACTATAAACATTGACAATTATGGCAAACCTATCTCACATGAGTTAATCAACCTATAATCAGTGCCAAACAAGCATGGGCAAAAACCTAACTCTGGAATAATATGACTGGTGACCTATAATAATGATAATTGGCTCTCTAGCTAGTTACATGACAGGGGGCAAACCTATCTATACTCAGTCACAGTTTCAACAACCTATATATATGTCTACTCTTAATAATAATAATTAACCATGATAATGATGGTGAAATACAAATGACACCACCACAATAACTGGGAATAAAGATTATGAACAAATCTATTATACTCTAGCCAAGGATTACAAAGACCCGTACCTTTATAGGCTTTCCACACTTCCTTGGCTTCCAACAGGACACCTCAGTTTTGTAAATAATCTGGAGGTTAACACTAGGTTTTTATGAGCCTAACTGAACTCCTGCGGGAGAGAAAGACTTGTGAGAAGAACCAGATAGGACTTGAAAATTAGGGTGAGGTTTTTGTTTTGTGAAAAACTCCACAACTCCCAAAAAAGGGGAATTTGAAAATCAAGGGGGGGTTGTGAGAAACTTCACAACCCCCACACCGTGATGAACCGAAGGTTGTGATTGGTGACAACCTTGCCAGTCACATGTCCTTCAAGGTCATCCAACTCTGCAATACCAACAACATTCGGATGGCCTTCCTCCCCCCGAATTTGACGCACCACCTGCAGCCATTGGATGTGGGTGTGTTTGCACCTTTGAAGACAGCCTGGAGGAAGATCTTCACAGCCTGGAGGCTGGGAGAGGGGAGGCACATGACCATCCCAAAGTGGTGTTTCCCCCGACTTCTGCTCCAGCTGGAGTCAGAAATGGAAGAGAAGTGGGACAGGCTCTGCAAGAGTGCATTCCGTGCATGCGGAATTTGCCCGCTCAACGCCAACCATGTCATAAACAAAATGAAGCACAGCACACCGGCAGATGAAGATCAGGGTAACGTGAGTGCTGAATTGCTGGAATACTTGAAGGAGACGCGGGAGTCAAGTGTCCGGCAACAGCAAAAACCTCGGAGCAAGCGAGTTAATGTGTTGCCCGGGGCCACTGTGAGTGTGGCAGACCTCGGGCTCTCGGCATCAGGAGCCTGTGCAACTGGGGCCAGCACTTCACGTGCCAGTGCACCAAAACGACCAAGAAAGCAACGAGCCGAGACTGAGTCAGATGATTCGGGTCCTGCCACTGAGGAGGAAGACGAAGAGGAAGAGGTCGTAGATGACTCTCCGACCAATCTGAGACAGAATGATTACGTCCTTGTTCGCTTTGCTGACGGCAGGAAGACACCCCATCACTACATGGGAAGGCTGATGAATGAGCAGGGCAGTGGGGAGTGGGAGGTGCAGTTCTGGCGGCGCACTGAGTCGGCTACGGCCAACATAAACACAACTGTTTTCAAATTGCCGGACAACGACGACACGGCCGTGGTGTCTGAGGATGCCATTGTGAAAAAACTCCGTTTGCATGACACATTCAGGGGCAGAGTGGCAATTAAAACGTCCACATTTGCTTCACTACTTGTTCGTTGAGCAAGGTAGTGGTGACTAATATATCTAAAGTGACCTTAGTATGTATATATTTTGGTGGGCTGCGTTTATTGTGTATAAATAACTGATTACTTTTACCCCAGTATGTTCACTTTTATCCCCATTTGAGTCTGATTACTTTTACCCCAGTATGTTCACTTTTACCCCCATTTTTTATGTTTGGTCCAGGTTGCATTATTATTATTTGCGGGTGAGTCGGTGGGACCAGGCACTTCATGTATGTAACTATAAGTCAGAGAAGGGCCATATTCTTTTATAGATATATATTTCATAATGAAACTGTTTAATTTTCAGATTTGCTATAATAAAGGTAAAAAAAAAGTCGTCATTCTGTTTACTTTTCCCCCAGTAGACGGTATTGATACTGGTCATATTCTAACACCGAGAGCTTTCTATGATTTTTGCAGTGAACACTTTAATTCAATTATTTGTTTGTATGTTACAAAAGAGGAGGTTCATGTGGATAAATCCAATTTTTCTAGTAGGTTTAATGAAGCTTTACCCTGTTAAAAGTACACAGGGCTTCCACAGGTTTGTACCAGAGTCTGAAAACCTAATACAAGCTTATCAGACATCTGATTCTGATAATTGTAAATTGTTTAGAATAAGTACTGGGGCTGAACCAGATAAAGACAGTCAACTAGTTGAAAAAGATGAGTATCAAATTGGCCAGTATGTTGCCTGTAAATATGATGATAAAGTTTGGTTTGGAATTATTTTAGACACTTCAGAATAATATGGTGATTATAAAATCAGTTTCCTCATGTCATCAGGATCTACCACTCAGTATTATTTTCCAATGAAAGAGGATGTTTGCTGGATAAAACAGTGATATGATTTCTATCATGATGATACCAAATATCAAGCCTGGTGTTAAGATTATTTACTCCTTCAATCCAAAGCAAGTTCAAGAACTTAATGGGAGTTTGAAACCAAAATTAGGATAAAAATCTGTTGAAAATGAACTATATATAAGCTTAGGTAGGTATAGATTATTAGCATTAAGAATTATTGCACCATGTGTAAATTGCAATGTATACACAAAGTACACACTTTTTGGTGATTTCTACCACTCATCTCACCAATTTTAATGATTTGGTGTGGTAGTTGGGTATGATGAGTAATGAAGTGTGACCAAATTTTAGCCACTTGGGTCAAATAGTTTGGGAGTAATGACCCCCCAAATTTGGGGTCAGCAGCGTAACCTCGTGATTTTGAAAGGTCATATAACAGGATCTAATGGATGGAGGAGATGTGGAGGTCTGTACACCAAGATTAACCTATAGTTCGTCCCTCCCACATTCAGATCGATGCCAAGCAGCTCCCGTTCCGACTGGAACTGGCAGTCAACTGGACTCAGTGTGTCCTTCACGTATATTAGTACCCCTCCCCATGGGTGTGGTCTTTGCGAAACATTCTATACCCGGGAATTTCAAACTCCCCAATGTAGTCCCTACGATCAGCATGAATCCAGGACTCGGTGATTGCAATGATATCCTGGTACCCTTTTATTTTTATTTTTTTCCCATGGACCCCATGTTTTTGAAAGATTCCGTCTACCAAACAAACTGTTTTTATTAACTAATAATTAACTCATTTCCTCATTTTTCACTATCAAATAAAGGACATATAAGTGAGTATGCAATTAAAATACAGCCTATTAAAAAAAGTATTAATTCCAGCCAAGAGCAAGGAAACTTGAAATTTTAGCCTGAGCACCCTTATCGTGGGTAAATGTACGATTTTCATTGGAGCCTCTCGAAATATTGAAAGCTCATGGACCCCCAGTACTACCTTTGTGGACCCCCAGGGGTCCGGGGACCCCAGGTTGGGAACCACTGGCCTAGGCTATATAGTCAATCAATATACAGGGTGAGTCAAAAGTAGTGCCCAATTTCTGTTTTTTCGGTTGTCAGATTCTTTCTGGGAAGTCATGTTGTTAATAATTGTCTTGCAGATTATTAATTTTCTTAGTTTATTTATTTTTGTTTTTGTTTTGCAGGTTATTGCTGAGAGTTTGGAAAGTTAGTGAATTTGTACCAAATTGAACCATGAATTACCTTTCAATGAATTACCTTTCAATGAATTGACGCATTGCGGCTGTGAAACATTACTACAAATGTAATGAACAACCAATGATGGTGGCACGCCATTTGGCACAGGAATTTGATATTAACCCACCCCAGGGAAGAAACATACGATTGATTGTCGAGAAATTTGAAGCAACAGGGTCGGTAGCCACTGCAAAGAAGTCCGGTCGTCTGAAAATGGCAACGAATGTAGCTAAGGCTGAAGAAGCCATCAGGAGACTGGAACAAAGTCCGCAAAAGTCAACTCGCCATTTATCTGCAGAGTTGGAAGTGAGCCAATCAAGTGTTACCGTATCCATATCCTTCACCAGAAAAAATGGAAACCTTACATTCCACGCTTACTGCATGCCCTTCATGATGGAGATGAAGACCGCCATCTTCAATTTTGCGAAGAGTTCTTAGCTAAACTTGACGAAGAGGACACAATGCTAGACGACATCTGGTGGTCAGATGAGGCATGTTTTAAGCTTAATGGCACAATTAACAGACACAATTGTGTCTACTGGGCTGCGGAGAACCCAAGAGTGACAGTTGAGAAGGAGGTAAATTTACCTGGTGTGACAGTTTGGGCAGCCATATATCCATTAGGGATAATTGGACCCTTTTTCTTTGAGGGATCTGTCACTGCAGAAATTTACCTGGATATGCTGCAAACCTTTTTTTGGCCCAGGGTACAAGATCAGGACTGTTATTTCCAGCAAGATGGAGCTCCACCTCATTATGGATGTCATGTTCATCAGTGGCTTGATGAAAACTTTCCCGGAAAGTGGATCGGCCGCCGCAGTCCAATCGAGTGGCTGGCATGCTCCCCAGACCTTACACCTCCAGATTTCTTTCTTTGGGGGCTCATGAAAGACTTTGTTTATCGTGAAAAGCCTCGTACCATTCAGGAATTGAAGGCTCAAATCACTGCAAAGTTTGAGGAAATTGATATCGAACTCTGCAGGCGTGTGTGCCACTCTGTGCCTGCTTGGCTGCAATTGTGCATCGATCACGAGGGAGGGCACTTTGAAAATTGCAAGTAAAACAGCTTGGTACAGTTCTGTAATAATTTTCCCCCGAATAAATGGTTAGATAAACATGTCATTCATTTATTTCTACCTTCTTATACACTGTAATACAAATGGCAAACAAACAATCAACTGACAGAAATTGGGTGCTACTTTTGACTCACCCTGTAGATGAACTCAGTGACTATATGAAAAGAAATATTTATAATTAGGCATATAGGATGCTTCTTAATATCTTAAATAAATGATTTTTTCCTTCTTCACTCAGAAGCTAGTCATATTTTTTTATATTGTGATTTAGACCTTTGAGGCTGTACAGTTACAACTTACATATTGAAGTTAATTGAATTAATAATGGTAAATCCAAAAATTAAACGAAAAATACTTTTACACGCCTACTGCTTCTGAAAAGGGAAATCTGAAAGGCAAAGTTACAATATGTTGATTTTGCTCATGGAGGACCATTTATCATGCCACTCAAATGGTGAGACACATTGACCAATATTTCAAAACACCCCAAGAATTAAAGAGAAGAAAAGAGCCAGGATCGGGAGGAGCATCTCATTCATCAATTGATTCACTGACATCAGGTAAATTCTTCAGACAAATCATAGGTTTACTAAGATTTAAACAAAAATAGTTAAACAATACCTATAAAATGCCGCTTCCCATTAAATTAAGTAGCTAGCTAAAGCTGCACTTTCATTCATAAGCAACACAATTTTTTCTATAGAAAATGGGGGGGAAATTTTCATTATTGTTCTACACACTTGAATGTGGGATCATTTAATAGATTTCTTCATGCTGATTCTAAAAATGTATAGTTTTCTAGGTCTACAGTAAGATATTTGGGAGTTATTGCCCATTAAAGTTAGGTGGTAAAGTGGGGGCCCATATCTCAAAAATTGTGGGTCATAGAACTTTTTTATTTTGACCAGTGAAATCAGCACCCAGAAGAACCCCATATGTCAATTTTCATCAAAATCTGAATTGGAGTGGTGACATGCATTGGGTGATCTCTCCTGGAATGCCCCTACTGTCAAAATGTCATTCTGCCAAACAGTAATGAGTTCAAGAAGAAAACTGGATCCAGCAGAGTGCCAAGTGAATAACTGAATTTGATACAGGGTGATCCATTTAAAACCATACGCAAATTAAAAATGTTTTTAATTTGGGTATGGTTTTAACCTCTTTTGGACCACTGGGTCGAATATGTACTGTTTCTAATACACGCACTCATAACTTAACCCTACAAAGACTTCGGTTGTTAAGAGGTTAAATGAATCACCCAGTATTTGGTGAAAAAACCTACTGTGCAAAATGTTCAGGTGGAAATTCTGGACTGTTTGTAAAGATCCCCTTACAAATCTTCAAATTGCTAAAAATAAATATTACAATAATTTTAGCACAGAATGTACAAATGTTAATTGAATTATTGATATTTATATTCATTTAATTTTGACCCTTAAACTTTAGGCTTTACTAGGCTCTACAAACACTGGTGCAATACAAAAGCTAAGCCTGCATTCATACTTGTGACTGCTGTTCAGCAATGCTGAAATGGGGGCGCGATGCCGGTAAGTGTATCTGTGTAAAGATGCGTTTGCGTTACTCACCTACCGGATACTCTGTTAGTGGGGTCACGGCAGCTGCGGCTGGTTGTGGAGATGGGAGATTTAGCTGCCAGTGAGAACCACCCAGAGGGCCTTAATAAAAATCCTTTGACTTCAGCACCACCTGCACTGCTAAGAATGAGAGAAATGAGGTGAGCAAGTTACCAATTTTAGTGTGGTTGAGATTATGTCAGATAGGCAGCTCCTACCAATTTGAAACTGGGTTCTCACCTTTAAGATCTCTGGGGCATAGCCAGTCTGCCTCTTTTAACGACTTACTCTTCGGCTTATGGTGGGAGGATTTAGGAAAAGTAAAATGTCCTTTGCCTAATTTAATCAACGAAACAACAATAACACTTACAAGGTTAACTGCATCCGCAGGCAAGTTTTTACAGGTAACTAAAGAAATATGAACAATTTTATTGATCATACACCAATGTGTATTCAGAACCAACTAAGCACTTGAAAAAAATTATTACTACAAAACAAAAGAAACAAACATCATTAGTCCCATATCACACACAAAAATGTCAACATAAAATAAAACAATTAAATTATTGGCCATCACCAGCCCATTACCACACAAAGGAGACAAGACTTACAGAAAAAAATAACTTACATAACTAATGCAAAAAAAACAAAGAATATTAGTTACTAGGGCAAGGTCAATGAGTGTTACCCAAATTGTATAAACCTGATAAGTCCCAGATGTGTCATTTTAAACTCCACTTCATCTCACAATCATTAAAGGTATTCTTGGCTCAATCAGTACAAACAAAAGCAATGTTTATAACAAAAAAAAACTGTGTGAACACTGGCTTCAGCATTTGTGCAGGCATTGGGGAAGAAAAAGCTTTGTCCAAATTCACTTCAATAAGCAAATGTCCCAGCCAAAAACAAATCCCTGATAAAGAAAAAAAAACCAACAACATTTAGAGATTATCCCCTTAGCACTGTCATCAGTGGACTCACAGGAATCCATGAGTGCAATGATGCCAGAAAAGGGAGCAAAACTGACAATGATAATTAATGGTCTAAAATTTTGGGATATGTATTTGCATTAATATGTTGCTCATAAGGCAGTTAAAGGTACAATTTAGTTCACAGCCTGAGAAAGCTCAAAATCCATTGTGATGCATATTGATAACTGAAGTTAGGTTTTTCAACAAGGTCTTTACAAAGGAAATCAGGCATTCAGAAATGATTATGATATTTACATGATAACTTTAAGTGATCCAAATATGTGAGACATGGTTCTTATAGCTAATGGTTAAGCAATACAAAACACCAATGGTAAAAACAAGACTGGATCACCTACCACACCATCAAGGAGAAGTGAGATGCTTTCCCGTCTCTTGATATGGGCATATGATTGCCTCAAGCTTCTGATTCTCTATGCTGAGAGAATTTCCAAGCTGTTATACTCAGGCATATGATTGCCTCAATGTTTTTTAACATTCTCTATATTGAGAGAATTTCAAATTTTGCAAATTTCTAAAACAAATATTATTCACTCTGAAGGCTTGGCTTTCTAAGAAAGCTCTGGCCCAATGGGGATTACTGAAACCTCCCAGGCCCTACTGAGGGGTTTGGGAGCTCTCAGGAATCCTTTCCAATAGTGGAGTTCCCACCAACTTGGGGTGTTAACCATACCATCTCAATGCAGCCTCTAGATTTACATTATGAATGTGGTACCATACTGGAAACGGTTTCAAGCACTTACTTCTGGGATCCATATGCCTCGGATCACACATTGTGCATGGGTGATTTCTTTCTTTAAAAAATGAATAAATAAATAAACATAAAAATTTACTATAACAATCCTCACACCATGGAACAGCTACACCACCATATTACAAACAACATTCAGACTACTACTAAAGATGTATTGCTGTGCACCTTCAACGATGTGGACCACCCTAAAACAAGAAATATTTATGTAGATCTATAGTTATTCTTCCCAGATTTTTTAGTGACCTTTAGTTCTTTTGTCAATTTCTAATTGAAAAGAATTTGAAACAATGAAAGAAAGCCATCCCAGCCTTCTTTAGTCAGCTTTTATAAGGCTAACTAATGAAAATATCATGACCTAACCTAACCAATTGTTAGGTCAACTGTTTGCCCTTGAAGACTGGTTAGGTTAGGTCATTATATTTTCATTAGTTAGCCTTATAAAGCAAACTAAAGAAGGCTGGGGGTGGCTTTCTTTCATTGATCTAAGAATTTTTATGTCTAGTGTATTTTTTTCAGAACTGTTAGGAATAACAAGATTAGGAAACCTTTGTGGTAGAATAGGGAAAGAATTAAAATGATTAAAAATAAAAATATGCATTCAGGGAATTTAAAAACAGTAATAGCCTTGTGAACTTGGTTAATTATAGGCAGTTAAGAAATAAGGTAAATAGTTTATGAAGAGCAAAAGGCATAGATAAATCTAGCTAGAAATAAGTCTTCACAACCCAAGTCATCAGTCGCAAGACAATCCTGTGCATGGCCAATCTAACTTAATATTATCATCAAAAATTTTCTAAGTCCTAATTTACATTGTACCATACTTGATATGGTAACCCTATTTAAAACATCAGATCTTGTTAAAAACATCATATTTTTGACATTGTTAAATTAAAATGCAGTAAATGATTGTTTTTTAATTATTTCAGGCAAACATTTTATAGTTTCATGGTAAATTTTTAATTAGGCTGATATTGCAAATGGCCAGAGGACGAGAATCAGATTGCAGATCAAATGAGCCAAGTCGTAGTAGTAGCAGGTGAGTTTAGTCCATTAAAATAGACTAAATTTCTACCTAAATTATTATATAGATAAGTTAATGTATTGACTTTTTTGTGGGGCAGATCAAACACTCAGGGTATGGTACCTCAGCTTAAACCAGTAGGCAAGTTTTTTTAAAAATATAAGCTGGTGTTGCTTAATCTCATCTCACTAAAATATTTGAAAGAATAGTTGGAAGAAAAATCTATAACTTTTTGGGAACTTTGAAAAAATTAAATGATAACCAACATGGATTCCAGTCAGGAAAATCATGCCAATCACAACTAATGGAACACTATAACAACAATATTGATGTACTTGAAAGTAATGAAAACTATATGATATATATACAGACTTTGCCAAGGCATTTGACAAGTGTGACCATGGAATCATAGCACATAAACTGGAAATGTATGGAAAAGTAGGAAAATGGACATATAATTTTCTTAGTGAGTGGCAGCAAGTTGTTAAAATTCAAGGAATATCTTCATCAGATTCAGAAGTCCTTAGCTCAGTACCACAAGGAATGGTATTAACTCCATTACTCTTCATAATCATGCTAACTGACATAGATGAGGACATTACCAGTGACAGCACAGTAACATCATTTGCAGATAACACAAAGATTAGTAGAAAAATAAGATCCCCAGAGAATATAGGGTCATTACAGACATGAACAGAATTTACAATTGGTTGGAAGACAACAATATGAAATTCAACACTGAGAAATTTCAATTATTAAGGTATGGAAGAAGGGAGGACCTAAAATCCATGAAATACTATACCCCAAATGGACAGGAAATTCAGAGAATTCTAAAGCAAGCAAGCAAGCAACAAATGCTACAAAAACTTGGATTTAGGTGTTGTAATGACTGATAATGTGAAATTTGAAACACAAAATAAGATAGCAAAAGAGCAAAAAGAATATCTAGACATACTGAGAACCTTTAAATGAGGCGATAGGACTATAATGATTCCTCTATTGAAAACACTGATCATAACCAAGTTGAAATACTGCTTGGTCCTAACATCCCCCTATATAAAAGAGATGAAAAAACTATATATGCCTACAACATGGTATCGTATGTGGTACCTTTATTTCTTAATTAAATACAAATTAGTAATTCATTGAATTAAATATCTTCAAAATTGCCTATTTAGTAGGCTAACTTTACCTTAACTAATAGGCCTAATATACTCGTACACTAAAGGCCTACTTCAAACACAATAATTTACAATTTAGACACTTGAAGCTTACCTCTCAAAGTAGGCCCTACTCTTTACACTCAAGGCCTCTCCTAACTAAAAACACTTTATAAATTTTTAATTCAAACTGTGGTGTAGGTTATAAAATTTATTTCAGCAATTTAACTAATAAGACTCATAAACATCACAAAATTAAACAGAACTTTAACATCACACCCTTGCATGAACTCAAACTTACACCCACCCAACACCCATTCTAAGTCCTATTTCACATATAGGTGCAACCCATTCTAAGTCGTATTTCATATATAGGCGCACCATTCTAAGTTCTATTTTACATATAGGCATAAAACAGACACGGCTTGATATAAGGGTCTCAGATGCAGCATATGAGGATCTTTGCTCAGCCAAATTAGTTAACCTGGTTAACATAAAACTAAAAAATAAAAGCCAACAACAAAATATACATTTACACATATATACAGTATATAAATATATACATACACCTCCAAACATCCAATTCTTCTTATAAGGAAGAATCACTCAACAGACACACACCATGAAATACACCACAAAACTTTGACACTTGCATTTCTTGCAAACAGATTGGATTCCTTCAATACCCAAACCTTCCAGACTCCTACCTGTAGGACATGTAACATTTACTCAATCATAACTACGGGTATTGAACTTCACTGGAGTGGTAAATCCAAGTTTTGAAGACCAACTGGATTCAGAGGAATGCTATATCTATCTCTATCTACAGTGCCCGCGAAAAGTATCCGATCACCCTGGAAATTTGTATTTTTTACATAAAAAACAATGTTTAAATGTATACTAACCTTATATTAGTATTTTGTCATCTGTCCTTTGGTTTGGATGACTTGTTCTAGACGTTTTGGCATGGATTTAATCAAGTTTTGACAAACTTCCACTGATATTTCCTTGCACCATACCTTTTTGATGGCTTCTTGTAATTTTTCGACTGAGCCAGTGTCGTGGCATTCAACCTTATTTTTTATTATTAGCCACATATTTTCTATCGGATTGAGATCTGGACTATTACCAGGCCAATCCAAAATATCAAATTTATTGTCAGTAATCCATTTTGTCACTATTTTGGCCCTGTGACATGGTGCACCATCATGCATGTATGTTTTTGTCATTTGGATTGCCATTGCCATTGGAAGTTTATCCTGTAGCATTGCTAAATACCGTGCACCATTCATAGTTGTGTTCTTCGGAAGAAAATATAGGTTTCCACGCCCATAGTAACCGAAACAACCCCAAACCATCACACTTGGAGGTGTTTCATTGTCTTTAGGGTGTATTTAGGGTCCATCCTATTTGAGCCAATGGGCCGGCGAACCTTTTTTGGACAACTTCTGAATGTCAAAAATGTCGACTCATCACTAAATAAAACCTTCTTCCAGTCATCAACAGTCCAATGAATATATTTTTTACAAAATGCGACACGTTTTTTACGCATTTTTTCATTAATGAACGGTTTCTTAGCAGCATGGCGAGATGGTAATCCGAGTTCTTTTTGGAGCCGCTCCTGGATAGTTCGTTCAGAAACACCAGATAACAAATTATTCATATTAAATTTTATTTCTTTCGCAGTATTGTTGGGTTTTTCAATACTAAACGTTTCATAAGTTTGTCTGTTCGTGAATTTGTTTTTCTCGGTCTGCCAGATCGTTTTTTAGGGACTGGCGTGGTTAGGCCGGCATTGTTCTTAGCCCGTGAAACCCATAAATTAACGGTACTTTGGGATATGTTTAATTCCTTAGCTATCTGTCTCTGTGATTTCCCACATGTATGCAAAGCAACAATAGCACCTCGACAATCACTCTTAAGTTGTTTTTTAGCACACATTATATATAAATTTTATTTACACCACTTTCTGTAAAAAACAAAATATCAATAAATTTATACAAACAGTGAAATCTGACAACTTTGAGACACAGCCACCCGCAACGAAGGCTACCAGAACACTAATTTGAGAATGCGTTGGATAGCTCTCATATCAGCGAGCAACCTCAAAGTTACCAGATGTCGCTAGAACAAATAGAAAGTGAATTATGTGTCTCTGAATATCAAGGGAAAATATTGTATTTTCTTGAGTGATCGGATACTTTTCGCGGGCACTGTATATCTATCTATATATCTATCTATCTATATATCTATCTATCCCTTTGCTTTGTCCAGAGTGATAGGGCGCGTCCCTCTGTGGCGAATGTGGGAATACACCTTTCTTCGGTGTAAGGGCTTTCTCTGCTCTCGTGGACCATTGGGCCCGTTTGGGGACCTGGCTGATCTCCTGCTTCTTTTTCTTTTTCTCCTTTAACCCATTCTTTCTGGCTTCTCTCTCTTTTTTGGCGTCGTTCTTTGGACCTTGATTTTGACACCTTCCTTGGGTGTGGGAGGTGGTTGCCCTGCACCTTTGTCGCTTTCCAACCAAACCCAAACCCTGTCCCTGCCACTTTTCACCATGCGTTGGATGAGAGTGGCCGCCTTTCAGGCACAGGGACTGGGTGCGGGTGTATCTCCCCTGCGTGACATCTATCGGCGGTGGGACCAAGTGTGCCCACGCTTCGCCTTTCCCTTGTTGGAGTCGGTGGTGGCTGGATGCGCGCGGGGGATGAAGTTCTTTTTTGTTTCGCTATGGACACTTCTCCCCCTCGGCTTACGACTACTGCTTCTCATTCCCGGACTACTACTACTCTCAACACTCGGGTGGTGGGCAACCAGGCCCTCGAGTCCTTTACCACTGGAAGACCGCAACCTAATGGGGTTGACCCCCCTGTGGAAGCGGAACGCTTGCACTCTCCTTTTCCGTTGCCGACCCCAGTCCGTCCCTCGACTATGCCCTTGGACCTACACTCTCTGGAGCAGGGGTCTCGCCCCAGCCCACTTCAGCCACCTTCGGGCAAGTCAAGTTCCACCGAGGACTTGCCCCCACAACCCGGCTTCTTGCTCTCCCTATATGCCCACCTCCCCACGGAGAGAGCCTCGCGGCGGATGGGGGAGCTGGCATTCACGGCCGTCCTATCGACCGTTGAATATCCCAGTCCATTTTGACTCTACAGCCTCCCTCTCCCTTCCAAGTATCCACAAATTCCTGGTGATTCAGCCTACATCTGGGTCCCTCCCGACCAACTCTGAACGGACGTTCCAGGCGATCCGAACCCACAGCAACTCCAGGCTATGACGTACGCCCACAGAGGGATGGCTCCCTCCTCGTAAAATCACGCTCAGCCGCAGAGACAAAAGCCCTACTCTCCGTCACTGAGGTCCTTGGATGCTCGGTGTCCGTTTCCCCACACCCTCGCCTGAACCAGAGTCAGGGCACTATTTACGCCACCCGCCTATTGTCGATCGCAGTGAACGAGCTCCTGGAGGACCTCGCACCCCAAGGAGTCACTAAGATCTATCGTTTCACATCCCGACAGGGAGGCACCCCCTCCCCCACCCCACGTCTGCTCCTTACTTTCAATACACTAACCCCCCCGGCCGCATTGTATGGGGTATGGGAGACCGCGCGTCATGCGAGTTTTCTATCCGCCCATACATCCCAGACCCGACCCGTTGCTTTAAATGCAATAAGTTTGGACACGTTAGCTCCGTTTGTCGACAGCCGCATCAATTGTGTGTCACTGTGGACGACTCGCTCACCCTGACAGGTGCCCCAACACACCCAAATGCTCCAACTGTGAAGGCGCACACCCTCTTCATCCCGCGAATGCCTTTTCTTCAAGTTCGGAGGAGGTCCGCGGCCTACAAGTGTCGGACTTCCTTAGCCCCCGTGAGGCACGAGACAGGGTGCGGAGTCGGGAGGTGAGGCCGGGGGTGTCCTATGCCGCTGCTCTCGGCTCTATCATCTCGGCACGCCGCCCTGGCCTGCCGCCGAACCCCCCCCCCCCCCCCCCCCCCCCCCCCCCCAGCCACTGCTCCCTGTTCCCCACAAAGCAAATCCTCGCAGGACCCGACGGTCTCCTGTCCCCCCACCATTCCTCTTCTTCCCGCACCTCACCTGCCACGAATCCCCCAGGAGTCTGGGACCAGGGCACCCAGGTCCCAGCCACCTCAAACCCTGCCTTCCCAGTACTCCCTGCACACGCCCGAACCTGCCGCCCGGAGCAAGCCGTCGAGGCGGAGACGCCGGAGCGTGTCGCCAGACCCTCCGGCCTTCCAACGTCTCTCCCTCTTCCCCTAGGACCAAGAAGACGGCTCGGACCCTACACGCCCACCACGTCTACTATGTCCATCTCTCCCCATCGCAGAAGTCCCACCACTCTACCCCACAGACTCTGACAATAGTGGCCGAAATCCACGACCCGCCCCGTACGACGAGACCCAGCCCAGTGGATCCAGTGGATGCGGCTCTGGCGCAGCTGCACGGTGTGACCGAGGGAAGCTCGGCCGCGCCCACGCCCACGAGTCTCATGGATCTGCCCTTGCCTCCTGGTGCCATTTTCTCCACCCCTCCACGAGACCACTCTGGTTCACCTCCTTCCACCCCCATAGTACCTACCCCCCAACATCCCCGGCCCCCTCCTTGTCAGCTACCCTGAGTACGCCCTCCCTCCCACCCGCCCGGTCCTTTTGGTACCCCTGTCACCACCTAGGGTCCGCCGTGAGACCCCGGACAGGCGGGGTAGCGCCACTTTTGGGGTTAACGTGCCCCCTCCTGGCCCGACCATAGAAGCCCGTCAAGCACTTCTGACCCGCTCAGCCCACGATGTTCCTCTGCCTGCCGTGATCCACGCCTCCGGTCTCGCTCGGCCGACTCGACCCCGCAACCTCCGCGGGGTTCGACAGGCCGACCGATTCCTTCCCTGGTGAACGGTAGATAGCCAGCCATGCTCCCGACCCAGCCTTCAATTTCGCGAACTCCAGATCTCCCTTCACACTCCAACCTCCTACGCCTACACCTTTACCCATCCCCTTCATCAACTAATGGATCCCCCGAAAACCACAATAGTCCACTGGAACTGTCGAGGAATATTTGCAAACTATGAAGGCCTTAACTCCTTGATTGCCACTTCCCGTCCGGTGTGTGTCTGTCTCCAGGAGCTAATCCTGGGGACCAGGCCCATGCCCTGCCCCACTGGTTATTTTTGCATCACCCCGCCTCCTACCTGCACTCGAAGGGGAGCTGCCATCCTCGTACACCACGCAGTCCCCTTCTACAATCTCTCCATCCGGTCCCCGCTACAGGTGACTGCCGTCCGGCTCTCCCTGGATAGACAGTACACCGTTTGCTCAATCTACCTCCCCCCCACGCTCAAGTCTCCCGCGACGACCTGGTGGAAGTCGGAACAACTCCCCAGGCCCTTCCTACTACTGGGCGATTTCAATAGTCGCCACCCCTTGTGGGGCGACACACACACCACCTATATGGCCCCAACCCTGATATCTGTCATGACCGAGCTCTCCTTCGAGTGCCTCAACGATGGCTCTCCTACATTCTACCATGCCACCACCTGCACTCCATCCTGTATAGACCTGTCCCTCGTTTCAACTGATGCCCTCCTAGACTTCACGTGGCAAGTCCTCCGAGAGGACCATGGAAGTGACCATCTCCCCATTCAACTCACCCTCAATCGACCCGACCAGACTGTTGGGTACCGGTAAGGTGGGTTACTACCAACGCGAATTGGGCCCGCTTCCGCGACAACACATATACCACCCTTACAACTGCCCACTTCCCATCCATCGACGAGTGCATCACTTCGAGTCCGTCGTTCTAGCGGCCGCAAGCACAAGCGTACCACAATCCTCCGCCTACCCCCGCGCCCGACGGGTTCCTTGGTGGACCCCGGAGTGGAGGCCGTGCGCGCCAAGAAGAAGGCAACTCGGCGCTTCTACCGGACGCGACTCCCCATCCATCGCACGGAGATGCAGCGGGTCAGGGCCATCGCCCGCCGCACAATGAAGACAGCGCCGAGCCTCTTGGCGTGCCTTTGTGTCGGCATCACCGCCAACACACCTTCGGCTACCATCTGGAAGAAGGTGCGGGTCGAGAGGCGACATGTCCCCTCCCGACCCCGGTCCTCCGGACTAACGATGGACTCCTATGTGAGCCCAAGTCGGTGGCAGACCACCTTGCTTCTACCTTCGCCGCCGTTTCTTCCTCTGCAGCCAATTCCGTACCCGCCCCTGACGATAGCCCCTCTCCACCGTCCATAGACAGCACCTACAACCGATTGTTTACCATGCGTGAACTACAGGCGGCACTGGCCTCTCGACGATCCCCTTGTCCCGGTCCGGACGGTATTCCGTACGGCATGATCCAACACATCCACTC
Source organism: Bathynomus jamesi (assembly GCA_023014485.1). NCBI lineage: Eukaryota > Metazoa > Arthropoda > Malacostraca > Isopoda > Cirolanidae > Bathynomus > Bathynomus jamesi. The sequence goes on along the minus strand of JAJOZX010001538.1, from coordinate 331,903 downwards.
TACCTTACAAATTTTCCTGCTAGACCTATACAATCGCATATGGATAGAGGGTGCCTTCCCCTCTAGGTGGAAGGAGGCCCACGTCATCCCTATCCCCAAACCCGGCAAAGATTCCCTGGACCCCACAAACTACAGACCAATCGCCCTGACGTGTTGTGCCTGCAAGATCCTCGAAAAAATGGTCGCTACGCGATTATCGTTCGTCCTTGAACATAGCAATTCCTTCCCGTCTACCCAGTCCGGCTTCAGACAATTCCGCTCCACCACTGATCCCCTCCTGCTTCTCAGCCGAGACATACAGGATGCCTTCGACAATAGACAGTTCGTACTGTCAATTTTTTTTGACATCCAGAAGGCCTATGACACCACCCGTCGAGCAATGATCCTCGGTCAGCTCCGACATCTGGGCCTCGTCGGAGCCATGCCGACCTTCATCAGGGGCTTCCTTTCTTCCGGACCTTTAAAGTCCGGGTGGGCTCAGTCCTCTCTGACACCTTTGTGCAGGAGGACGGGGTCCCACAGGGAAGCATCCTCAGTGTTCTCTGCTTCTCCGTCGTGATGAACACGGTCTCACAATGCCTTCCACCCTCCATCCGCTCTTCCATTTACGCGGATGACCTTGCAATCTACTTTTCAGGGTGAGAACCGTCTGTCGTTCAACGGCAAATGCAGCTCGCCATCTACCGGGTGGAAAGGTGGGCGACGTCGGTGGGTTTCCGCCTCTCCATCCCTAAGTCCAAGTGTATGGTCTTCAGTAAAAGAAGACCCACAACCCTTCCTCTACCCTCTGTCACATTATACGGCAGTCCTCTTGAGGTGGTACCCTCCATGCGTTTTCTGGGTATGACCCTAGACCGATGGCTCAATGGGGTTCCCCATCTCAAGCACCTAAAGCAATCCCTTCGACGCCCCCTTGCTCTCCTGGACCACCTCTCTCACACCACATGGGGTGCAGATCGACGCTCTCTTCGCCTTTATACTTCCATAGTACAGTGCCCGCGAAAAGTATCCGATCACCCTTGAAATTTGTATTTTTTTACATAAAAAACAATGTTTAAATGTATACTAACCTTATATTAGTATTTTGTCATCTGTCCTTTGGTTTGGATGACTTGTTCTAGACGTTTTGGCATGGATTTAATCAAGTTTTGACAAACTTCCACTGATATTTCCTTGCACCATACCTTTTTGATGGCCTCTTGTAATTTTTCGACTGAGCCAGTGTCGTGGCATTCAACCTTATTTTTTATTATTAGCCACAGATTTTCTATCGGATTGAGATCTGGACTATTACCAGGCCAATCCAAAATATCAAATTTATTGTCAGTAATCCATTTTGTCACTATTTTGGCCCTGTGACATGGTGCACCATCATGCATGTATGTTTTTGTCCTTTGGATTGCCATTGCCATTGGAAGTTTATCCTGTAGCATTGCTAAATACCGTGCACCATTCATAGTTGTGTTCTTCGGAAGAAAATATAAGTTTCCACGCCCATAGTAACCGAAACAACCCCAAACCATCACACTTGGAGGGTGTTTCATTGTCTTTAGGGTCCATCCTATTTGAGCCAATAGGCCGGCGAACCTTTTTTGGACAACTTCTGAATGTCAAAAATGTCGACTCATCGCTAAATAAAACCTTCTTCCAGTCATCAACAGTCCAATGAATGTATTTTTTACAAAATGCGACACGTTTTTTACGCATTTTTTCATTAATGAACGGTTTCTTAGCAGCATGGCGAGATGGTAATCCGAGTTCTTTTTGGAGCCGCTCCTGGATAGTTCGTTCAGAAACACCAGATAACAAATTATTCATATTAAATTTTATTTCTTTCGCAGTTATTGTTGGGTTTTTCAATACTAAACGTTTCATAAGTTTGTCTGTTCGCGAATTTGTTTTTCTCGGTCTGCCAGATCGTTTTTTAGGGACTGGCGTGGTTAGGCCACCATTGTTCTTAGCCCGTGAAACCCATAAATTAACGGTACTTTGGGATATGTTTAATTCCTTAGCTATCTGTCTCTGTGATTTCCCACATGCATGCAAAGCAACAATAGCACCTCGACAATCACTCTTAAGTTGTTTTTTAGCACACATTATATATAAATTTTATTTACACCACTTTCTGTAAAAAAAAAAAAAAATATCAAGAAATTTACACAAACAGTGAAATCTGACAAATTTGAGACACAGCCACCCGCAACGAAGGCTACCAGAACACTAATTTGAGAATGCGTTGGATAGCTCTCATATCAGCGAGCAACCTCAAAGTTACCAGATGTCGCTAGAACAAATAGAAAGTGAATTACGTGTCTCTGAATATCAAGGGAAAATATTGTATTTTCTTGAGTGATCGGATACTTTTCGCGGGCACTGTACAGTCGAAGCTGGACTGGTAGCGTAGTTTACGGCTCAGCCTTCAATGCCCACCTCCGTATCCTGGACCCGGTACTTAATAGAGGCCTCCGCCTCACCACCGGTGCTTTCTGCTCCTCCCCAGCCTCCAGCCTCTATGTGGAATGTGACCATCTCCCTCTCACCCTCCGACGTGGTCTACTACTCATGGGGACATACCTCTGTGCACAGAGGCTACCTTCTTCACTTCTGGGCATGGCAGTTTCAGAACTACCACCTCAGGGATGGAGCTGGCACTTCACTGAAGCGGTCCACTCTTTCCTTGATCTTTTCAACATGCCTGCCCCCTCAGTTATCCCCATTTCATTCAGCATCTACCCCTCCTGGATCCTCACCCCTATCAAGTTTTGCAAAGATCTGTGTGCCCTACCAAAGACTACCATGAGCGCCATGATATATAGGTCACTTCCACGAACACGCAACCCAACACCCGGATGCATTCGCCCATTTACACAGATGGTTCCCGCTCGGAAGCTGGTGTGGTCGCCTCAGCGGTGATTCTGTCCCAGCCGCTTTCCCAGGGCGTCGGCCTGCCCCGTGAGGCCTCCATTTTTTTGGCGGAACTTTTCGCCATTACGGAGGCCCTCGATATTGTGCGCACCCACTCTGCCAGTTCTTTCATCATTTATTTGGATTCCCAAAGTGCACTTCTCTCCCTAGAAAAATTTAACTCGCCTCACCCACTCATCTGTGCCATCCAGCAAACCTTCCACTTTTTAACGACCTTCCAACACAAGACAATCGCATTCTGCTGGGTCCCGGCTCATGTCGGCATCCAGGGTAACGAGGCGGTGGACCGCACAGCAAAGACAGCCTGCTCACTGCCAGCCTCCTCCCAACCCCTCCCCTTCTCCGACTTCTTCCCGGCTTTCTGCTCCCACTTCCGCTCCATAAGGCAGCGGGAATGGGACCAGGCCACACAAAATAAGCTCCACATGATTGAACCGCAAATAGGATACTGGGCCTCCTCATTCCACCGGTGCCGCCATAAAGAAGTAATCTTAGCCCATCTCCACCTAGGCCACACCTGCATCACCCACGGACACCTTATGGCGAAATTGCCAGTCCCGCTTTGCCCTACCTGCTATACCCCTATCACTGTCACACCTCCTGGTGGAATGCCCAAAGTTGTCCGCTCTTCGTCGCAGGTGTTTCCCTCTCTCGGCCGAAAATCCCATACCCAACTGCCTACGATCCATACTCGCCAATGGCCCCCACTTTTCAGCGGAAGCGATTCTCTTCTTCCTTACTCACTCCCATCTGCTCCATCGCATCTAAAACCATACCCCTCCTACCCACTATCCAGCGACTGACCCTTACTCATTCCCCTAGTCTACTGCCCCCAGCACAGTAACATCACCCACTCACTGCTTCGCCGAGATATGTACCACTCTCTTTAGGTACGAATCGGCGGTAAATCAGAGAAAACAAATATATATATATATATATATATATATATATATATATATATATATACTATATATATATATATACTATATATATATTAGTGATGGGATGATTGTCATATTTCATACAATCACTGTTGCGATTGCGATGTTCTAGCTTTAGCCTCACATAATGCTCATTTATGCTTTAAATATGCCTAAACGCGTTACCTACCTCAGTCAGGGAGTTAAGTATTGATGTAGCTCCTGCTTCAGTCTGTGAGGAAAGTCCAGTTTCAACCACTGGCTTCACCAACTCCATCCGTGATTTTTTTGATACTGGTACTGAATCCTTCATTACTTTATCAACTAAGAAATGAGAGACAATATACCTAAACGCGTTTCAGCCACACGATCATAATGTGCGTTTCCAGGATGCGGGAACGAGGACCCAACGCGTTATGCACCCCACCAATCACTTTCCCCAACCTCCTCCCTTTTAGAAAGTGATTTTACTGTTTTCTTATTTTTTTTTAATATTTGAACTGTATACATGGTAGACAATATTTTAAAAACAGCCATTTCCGCCGTCTCACCATGTAAGCAATTCCATTTTTCATCGTAGATGATTGCTGCTCCACTGAATAAACGTTCACTTGGAACACTTGTTGGAGGACAAGAGAGAGAGGATCTCGCTATTTATTATTACTTATTTATTATTATTTATTTATTATTTATTATTTATTTATTATTCCGTATTGTTGTTAGCTAAACTTTCCTTTAAGTACGCATGAAAGAGCAGTTTTCATAGCAACTTTTGTAGAGATTTAAATCTTTTGTTCACAATTGCAACAATCGCACTCATTAAATGCGATTGTAAAAAATTTGCGATTGCGATGCATCATCCCATCACTAATATATGTATATGTGTGTGTATATATATATATATATATGTATATATGTGTATATATACAGTGAGGCCTTGCATAATGAATGCCTTAAATAGCGAATTTTTGCTTAATGAATTACCTCTATAAGGCTCCATTGATTTAAATAACGATTTTACCTTGCAGAACGAATTTGGTAACGAAAAATAACACATTTTATGTTCAGTTGGAGGTTGGTAGCTGTCGTGAGCAGTTGTGTACAACACAATTGCTCACTTAAATTTTAATTTATTAGCTTTATAAGTGTATAAAACGTAGTCATGGCCCCTAAAAGACCTTCATCATCTGCTAATGCTCCAAAGAAATCCAGGAAAACTATCAGTCTCCAGATGAAGCAGGACATTATTAAAAAAAGTGAATCTGGAACGAGCACCAAAGATCTTGCTGCTGAATATGGATTGTCTGCCAGTACAGTTTCAACGATTTTTAAGAAGGAAGAAATTATGGAAACTAAAGTAAGTGATGCTACAAGTAGACTTATTAAAGGAAGGGAAGCTATTGCTGAAATGGAGTGTGTTTTACTGATATGGATTAGAGAAAAGGAAATGAAGGGGGAATCCATTACTAAGGCATTCATTAGTAACAAGGCAGGGCAAATATATGAACAAATTAAGGAATCCCTTCCAGCATCATTTGAAGGATATGAATCATTCAATGCAAGTTGTGGGCAGGGATGGGGTCAAATTTGTATTTGTATTTACAAATACACAAAATGGATATTTGCATTTGTATTTGTATTTGAGAATTTAAAAAGCTGCATATTTGTATTTGAATTTGTATTTGAGCCTTTTATTTGCCGTATTTGCTTCAAATACAGTCAAATACACTAATGTAATATAACTGTGCATATAACTACAAATTGATATGAACAGTAAAAATCAAACATTGAGAAATATGAATTTATTTTCTTTAATTATGCAAAAGTGCAGAAATATCAAGAAGTGTGAAATAATTTTCTCTAATAAAAATAATAAACAAGAGGAATTTGTTACTTTTCTTGCCTTGGTGTGAAAATGAAGTCTACTTTGATAAGAGCCAAAGTATTGCAATGTTAAGTTTTATACAATAAGTACTATACCAGTATTGTCTTACTTGAGGGGTAGCTGAAGTCAAGTAAATATTATCCGTTTATATTTAGGATGAAATTGGTACGAAATTTGCAAATACAGTAAAAATTGTATTTGCATTTTATTTGTATTTGAAGCTTCATATTTGTATTTGGGGATTTATAAATTCGAATATTTGTATCTGTATTTGAATTTGGCCATAAAAAAATAGTGTATTTGTATCTATATTTGTATTTGGGCAATTGTATTTGACCCTATCCCTGGTTGTGGGTGGTTTGAAAATTTCAAGAGAAGGTCAGGAATTAAGAACATTATAAGGCATGGTGAAGCTGCAAGTGCTGATACTGAGGGAGCAAAGGAATTTAAAATAGAATTTGCAGAACTTGAGCAGGAGGAGGAGGAGGAGGAGGATTATTTGCCTCAAGTTTTTAACGCCAATGAAACTGGCCTATTTTGGAAAAAGCTACCGAACAGAACCTACATTACTAGAGTCCAAACTGCCTGGCCATAAACCAATGAAAGACCAGTTTACTTTACTTGTGGCTGGGAATGCATCTATGCTTGTGTATCATTCCCAAAATCCCAGGATATTCAAGCAGAAGAAGGTGAACCCATTTAAAAAATGGGTAAACAAGCACAAAAAGGGCCAAAATTTGGGCTCTGGAACGAATTACTGAAAATCCCATTGAACTAATGCATTGCATAACAAATTTTTCAGTTAATGAATGACCTTCTGGAAGGAATTAAATTTGTTATGCAAGGCCTCACTGTATATGAAAATTATTTCATGAAAGTAACACATGAATAATATTTATAATGAAAATAACCACAAAGGAAACAGAATGATGCTCAAGTGGACATGGCACCCCCATCAAGAAAGCCATATTTTCTTCAATGTTTCTCTGCGCTCTTTGGATTGCCAACTGGTCTGGAATACATGGATGCTGAATTAAAAAAATCAACAGTATTGGAAGTGATTTGTGTTACCCACCTGCATTTTTGGAATCTTGTCTTAACAAAGCAAAATGAATTTCCTATCGTGTGAATAATAACCCTCACACTTTGTTGAAGAATATTTTAGTACTTCCATTTTTCCCATGTTTTTTAGGCATTGCTAATGTACTTAAACTTTTGAATATTAATGTAGTATTTTCAAATGACAATATTGTGAAAAATATCATAGTAAAAAATAGCCCTACCAATAATTCAGGCATCTATAAAATTGGTTGTAAACAATGTGATTCCTTTTACATTGGACAGACGGGAAAGGATTTGCACACATGTAAAACAGCATCAATATTCCGTTAGAATGGGACAGTCATCCAGTGCCCTTTTCATATTTGTCAGAGTTATCCCACTGTATTGATTGGAATAATACTTCAATTTTGTTTCACTCAAGCAACATTGTTAATAGAAATATTCTTGAGTCTGCCATTATTCAACTTACAAATAATTTTAATATTAGCCAGGGTCTTTTTTCACTTGATCTTGTTTTGAATTCATTCAGAAGGGGCAAAGTGATAAAACTATGGTAGGTTTTTCCTTATAAATTTGTATGCTTCTACAATTTTTGTATATACTGTATAGTCTCAAACTTATTTATTTCAGTATTCCTGAGGATGTCATCAGATGAAAGCGCTTGAGCAACATTGTTTCCTTTTTACTTCATAGTTACACACACACACACACACACACACACACACACACACACATACACACACAATAAAGGATCAGAGAGTAAAGGCTTTTATTGCTGCACTCTGGTTCTGTGCATATAATTGTGCCAAGGGTCTTATGGTCTACCTTGGCCATAGGGCAAACTATTACAAGGGTCTTATGGCCTACCTTGGCCATAGGGCCAAACTACTATTCAAGGGTCTTATGGCCTACCTTGGCCATATGGCCAAACTACTATTCAAGGGTCTTATGGCCTACCTTGGCCAAGGGCCAAACTACTCTACCAAAGGTCTTATGGCCTACCTATGCCAGAGACCAAACAACAAAAACAGTACAGGATTCAAACTCCCAAGCCCTCCAGATCTACCTGTGGAGGAGTAACATTTACTCTATCAAAACATGGGTATTGATTAGTCTGAAGCAGTAGGTGGTTTGAATACAGTACAAACTCTTTTAATGAAACATTACAACATGGAAGTACATTTCAATTAACTTGTCAACATAGAAGTCCCTTTAAAACATAATAGTTAACAAAGCCATGACAAAACTCCAAAACAACATTCGTAAACCAGCATTTCAAAACTGGTGACTTATAAAACTTGCACAATAATGAGCAAAGTTAAAATGCTTAATAACTTAACTTTAATTTCATTAATTTCCTATACCTACGGGTAGTCAAACTGATTGACATAATTTTAACTAAACTTTAGAAGTTGGCCTCTTTAACTTTTATTTTGAAATAGGTCTTGAGTAATCTTTCTCTTTCTAAGTTCCTACTTCATTCTTTTTAACTCATTTCACATGGTTTGAGAAACACTGTTCAGTTTATCAAAAAATTTAACATACCTGGTATACAAATTTTTCTCCAGCCCCCACCCTCCAGTATATGGAAAAACTATACACACCTACAACATGGTATCGTATGTGGTACTTTTATTTCTTAATTAAATACAAATTATTAATTCATTGAATTATCTATAAATATCTACAAAATTGCCTTGGAATTGACAACATAGCCTATTGGGAATGAAAATAATTGCCATACATAGAACATAATAAGGAGGCATTGGGTCCACATAACAACAAGAAAAATGAATTTTGTATAAAAAATTTCCATTGCTGACTCATGAAAATTACTTCGAGAGAAGAGTCAAGGAACTTTGTAAAGTCAGTGAAATTGAACACAAAGGAATTTATATTAGTGGCACTCAAAGCTGCTGAGTTCCAAACAAAGCTTTAGGCAAGGAAGATGTAATTAATCTTCCTATAAGTTCTGAGTGAATACCTAATAATATAAACCTAATAACTCAAAAGGATAGGCCTATTCCTTCAGGTATTTAAGTGTAGTGATTGCCTATATTAATTAAACCAAATAAACTCATTGTTCAATGCCTATGGCCCTACATTGAAAGAGATCACCACACCCTACAAACAGAAGCGAGGCACAATGAAATAATAAGGTATGGTAATTTTTTTCTTTACCATTAGGCAGTGATAAATACTGAAGGCTTATAAATTAAACATTAACCAAAAATAAAACACTACTTAATGAGGTCCTTTTGAAGACCTCCACAAACATAACTCTTTAATGAAAAATGTAGGGTTTTTGTTGTTAACTCTACACTGAAATCTGCTGGAAATTTCCAATGGATGAAGTAACAGGCAATCAACCATAACCCTATATAGTTTTTTCACAGAAGACATTAATCAGCTAGAAGGAATTCAGAGATGCTTCACAGCCAACATCAGTGGATGCAAAGAACTAAATTACTGGGAAAGGTTACGTGAATTAAACTTATATTCACTGGAAAGAAGAAGAGAGGTACACCATTATTTACACTTAGAAAATAATGGAGGAACTAGCCCCTAATCTTACTCTGAACCCTATAACCCCCCTAGACAACCGTGAAAAGTAGAAAAGGAAAGATGTCTTATGTTTCCAACTTAAAGGCTAGACAGGGAACATCCTCAACCCTGAAGGAAAATAGTTTTATTGTGAGAGGACTAAGACTGTTTAACCAGCTGCCCAAGGAACTGAGGAACATGAGTAGTGTTGCGGTGGATATCTTCAAAAGATGAAATGCCTGGCCCAGAACAATCTCAGATGAGCCAGGTATACCTGGCTATGTGAAGTGGAGAGCACAAGACACCAACTGTGCTTCACCAGGCCAACTCAAGAGGAGGGGCAACAAGCTTGACCTTTGTGAAATGTGGAATTATTGTACAGAACATTTGAAAGGTTGTGTTTAAATCAGTCATTTGTATTATTTTTATCACTTGGGGAACTTTGACCCATCTACTTTAATCAGGGGTGTGGAGCCAGAAAAAACTTTTGGCTCTGGCTCCGGAGCCATCTTTTTTAAATGTTTGGCTCTGGCTCCAGCTCTGTCAAGTTATCAAAATCCAAATGTAGTTACTACTAGTTAGAGTGGTCATTGATCATACTCAACAACAGACAGATGAATACACTGTTGAATGATATTTGCAATAAAGGCTAAAAATACTCTTTAAATTTGACCTTTTTAATACATAAATCCAAAAAGAAATTATATTAATTGAAATTTGATGATGAACAAAAAAACTTAATTCTGAAAACTGAAGGGAGGCTTATCAAATGACATTAGGGTCATTCTCTGTCAGATCAACCAAAAAAAATTGAAATTAACACCCTCATCTCTCATATTTTGCTGAAATTTGGTTTATAGGGAGTTTGAGAGCCCTGAATCAATTTCTGAAATTATAAGGTCAATCCGACCAACGGTTCAAGAGATATGACCTCGGGCAATTTGAGGTCACTCGCGAGGTTACTAACATTTGGCGAGCCATAACTTGGGTAATAATTGTCATAATTATATAAAAGTATATATATTTAGAATCAGAAAATGACACGGAATCCAAATATGCAAGTTTTAGAACTCTAGGTTGAAAAATAAAAAAGTTACACTGTAACCAAAATTTGAGGTCACGATTTGACCTCTGGGGTATCAAATGAGAATTTTTTTTTAAATGTAAAAAATGAAGGCATTGGCATTGGCTATTAGAATCAGCAAAAAAAAGTTTGTTTATGTTAGTATTTTTCATGTAACTAACATATAAGTGAACACCATATTCATAAGTTGTGCGTCAATTCTACCTATTTTTTCACACTTAAGCTCATAATTTGACCTATAGAAATTAAAATTACATTTTTTATAGATATAAAAAACAAAGTCAGAGTTCTTGACTAATAGAAACAATCATAAAAAGTTTGTTTATGTTGGTACTTTTCATGTAACTAACTTATAAGTGAACACCATATTTATAAATTGCTTGTCATTTCAAGGAATTTTTATATCTTAGCTATCAATTTGACCTCAAGCTCCAAGAATTTAATAAAAATTGTATTTCACTGCTAATCTACACTGGCAATAATAGTTATAATAGTGAAAGGGGAAGACTAAGCTCACATGTAGCCTAAACAAACCTGTTGAAACATGTTGCTACTTGTCTAAGTGCAGAATCAACACAGATAGTTGCAAAATTCCTTGTCTACAGGTTAGTACAGTTCCAGCCAGCACTGTGGGTGGCTGGTGGGTATGGTGTTTTAATGAGCCTCAGAGACTATCAAGGCCTAAAATATTAAGTGTGTATAGCTATATATTTTCTAAAAATATATATTACCTAATTGTAAATCCTATATCTTTACAGATCAAAATACAATGGTTCGGCACTTGAAATACTGCCAGGACCCTATTCAAAAACACAAGAAACGCATAACAATCAATCTTAGAAAAGTGACTGATGTACTTGTTGAAAAATGTGCTGGAAGAGTGAAAAAAGACTCATTGTTGTGTGTGAACTGCTGGACACTGATAATGAAAAACCCCACTATACTTAGTACCACTGAAAACAACGAGTCTGAGCAGGATTCAAATGAATCATCTACTATCAGTGGCTTGAGTAACATCTCTTCAATTCAAGATCTGGACAATGACAGTGATTGCTTGATAAAGGAAAATCCTTCAACATCAGTTGAACCAGTTCTAGCATTTCTGGACCAAACACCAGTTAAAAAAAGTAAGTAATAAATTAATATAACTAACTTATACTTTACTACAAGGTCTGTTTGATCTACTATATAGCCAATTATATAGCATTTAAGGTACTATAATTAATATTTAATTACTAATATTCAGGTGTGTGAAACCTTTTTTTCTGTTCTTTTCAGAAGGGCTGTCATTAAGCCAGAAAAAGCGCAAGGCTCGTGGTAAGCTATCATCTGCTCAGAAACACCTGAAGGAGAGGCTAGAACTCAGTTATGGTGTTCAAATTACCGAGGAGGTAAGTGATACTTCAAAACCTGAAACTAAATCTGAAAAACATCTAGACAAATTAATGAATGAATTGAAACAGTCATTCCTGGAGAGCAAATGTCACCATCACAAACTACAAATATTGACACACTCACCATACACAATTGAAAAAACAGCTAGTTTCTTTCAAACTACAACATACATGGTGAAAAGAAGCCATTCACTTAAATCAGAACATGGAATCCTTCCCAAGATTCCACTAATGAGCAAAGGAAAAGTGATATCTGAAGAACACAAAGATATAGTTAGAAGATTCTATGAGTCAGAAGAGGTTAGTCGTATGTGTCCTGGCCAAAAGGATTGCGTGAAAGTTATCAGTGCTGAAGGTGCAAAAACGATTGGTCCTCGGGAATTTAAGAGAGATGTTTGAACTATATAAAAATGATGAAAAGAATCCCAAAATAGGATTTTCCACATTTGCAAAATTACGGCCATCATATTGTGTGCTTGCCGGTAGTGGTGGGACTCATTCTGTCTGTGTCTGCACATACCATCAAAATCCAAAATTGCAGCTGGCTGCATTGGGAGAAAGAGGTCTTTCATACAAGGATCTTATGGATTACAGTGTCTGCAGTACAGAAAGAGAGACTTGCATGATGCAACTTTGCAATGATTGCCCAAGAGAAGAGGGTGTCCTGGATTTTCTGTCCTGGATTTTCTTGAGTTACTTGACAGTGTGAAATCAGCTCCAAATGAAATATCTTACAAGCAATGGGTGACTGTTGACCGTTGTACAATGGTTGATAAGGTGGAGCCACTTCATGAATACTTATCATCCCTAAGCATGAAAATATCCCGCATGGTTCGTCTTCACTTTGTTGCTCAGCAACAATCACAGTACTTCAAGCAGTTGAAAGAAACACTACCACCTCAGAGCGAGGTAGTTATAGTAGGTGATTTCTCTGAGAATTATTCTTTCATTGTCCAGGATGCTGCCCAAGGGTTTCACTGGGACAATTCACAGTGTACAATTCACCCTTTTGTCATCTATTATAGATCATCTGCAGACCAGGAACTTAGCCATTTTAGTGTCTGTTTCTTATCTGCATCACTAAAACACAACACTATAATGGTTTACTCATTCATATTGAAGCTTATGACATATGTTAAATTCAGATGCCCACAATTGAAGAAGGTGCACTATTTCTCAGATGGATGTGCTGGCCAATATAAGAACAGATACAACTTCACAAATCTCTGTTACCATGAAGAGGATTTTGGTCTGTCTTGTGAATGGCACTTCTTTGCTACATCCCATGGCAAAAATGCATGTGATGGGATTGGAGGAACAGTGAAAAGAGCTACTGCTCGTGCCAGTTTGCAGAGAACTACAGAGAGGCAAATTCTTACACCAGAACACATGTTTCAGTTTTGTGAAGAAAACTTGAGCAAGAAGATAAATTTTTTCTTTGTAACTACAGCTGATTTGAAAGATGCAGAAGAATGGTTGGAACATCGATTCAAGGATAGTAGGGCTATTCCTGGAACTCAGAAATATCATAGATTTGTTCCCCTAAACAAGGAAGAACTGATGGTGTATCCCATTTCAAGTGGCATTGGAGAAAAGAAAAGAATAAGGAAAAGTCATTTTACTAATGAACCTGCAATGCTTGGTAACCTAAAATGTGTCAAACCAGGAGAGTATGTTGGCTGCATTTATGACATGCAAGTTTGGTATGGAATTGTGGAGGAATATTGTGAAGAGTTTGATGATTTCACTGTGAACTTTCTACATCTCTCTGGGTCATCAGGATCAAGTGCATATTATTATCCATCAAACAAGGATTCATGTGCAGTGCCAGGACATCATATATTAACTGTAATGAGTTGTCCTACCCTAAGAGGAGGCAGCAGAATTCAATACATTTTTCCACAAAAAGAAATTGATGAGAGCATCGAGCATGCAAAAATTGTATTAGGCTAGCACATGAATCCTCTAAGTAGGTCTTCCCCTTTCACTATTATAACTATTATTGCCAGTGTAGATTAGCAGTGAAATACAATTTTACATCTTTTGCCTTTGTTTTTATATCTATAAAAAAATGTAATTTTAATTTCTATAGGTCAAATTATGAGCTTAAGTGTGAAAAAATAGGTAGAATTGACGCACAACTTATGAATATGGTGTTCACTTATATGTTAGTTACATGAAAAATACTAACATAAACAAACTTTTTTTTGCTGATTCTAATAGCCAATGCCTATGCCTTCATTTTTTACATTTAAAAAAAAAATTCTCATTTGATACCCCAGAGGTCAAATCATGACCTCAAATGTTGGTTACAGTGTAACTTTTTTATTTTTCAACCTAGAGTTCTAAAACTTGCATATTTGGATTCCTTGTCATTTTCTGATTCTAAATATATATACTTTTATATAATTGTGACCATTATTACCCAAGTTATGGGTCGCCAAATGTTAGTGACCTCGCAAGTGACCTCAAATTTCCCGAGGTCATATCTCTTGAACCGTTGGTCAGATTGACCTTATAATTTCAGAAATGGATTCAGGGCCCACAAACTCCCTATAAACCAAATTTCAGCAAAATCTGAGAGATGAGGGTGTTAGGCACTGGTTGATCTGACAGAGAATGACCCATTAGCTACATTAAAACATAAACGTTCCACACTAACTTGAGTAGAGGGTAATGCAAGAACAAGTTGTGCGACATCTCGTATAATTTCAGGGTACTTAACTATTGCATCTTGTACTGACATCTTTGACTGATGATTAATTTTTTAACTTCACTAAGAGATTCCCATACGGCTAACTTGAATTTAGTCAAGGTACTAAGAAGACCACCATGTGGCACATCGTTTTCAAATCCTGATCGAGAACATTTTTCTTTTGCACCATGTTGTTTGTCAATGATTTTTTCAAAGTCAAATTCATTATCAGAAGTGGTAGTTGTTGTTGTTTAGCCGATCAGCCCACCCTGATCGAGCAAGCCGGCGGCACGCAGGTAACCGATCGCCCTCTCCGGAGTGGACCAGAGGTTCAGCGCACTCGTGATGTTGTGTTGTGTTCGTTGTTGTGCTAGAGCGGTACAGTCCATCATAATGTGTTCAATTGTTTGTGGTGTGTCTTGGCACAGGTGGCAGGTGTCGTCTATGGAGTTGTCTAGTCTGTGTTTATATGTCCATAAGTTGGGGTGATGTCCACATCGGAATCGTGCTAAGTTAACTCGATCCGATCTGCTCAGGCTGATCTCTGACCTGTTAATGGGCGGCAGCTTCGCACCTAGGACCGCATTCGGACCGAGTCGTGTCAGTGCTTTGTGGGTTAGGTGTGTGTGTGTGTTTTCTGTACTGTGTGATGTCTGTGGGGCGTGGTATGGAATGGAGTATTTGGTTATAATGTGTCTCTGGTGTTACCTTAATGGTGCGAGGTGTTGGTGCATGATTGTACATGTAGTGGCAAGGGTGTTGTGGGTTAGTTGTCGCTGCTGCCATGAATTGTGTTCCCCTCATGTCTAAATGTTCCCTAACTTTTAGTATTTTTGTTTCTGTGTGCAGGTGTTCTATTGGTGTTGTTTGAGTGCATCCTGTAATGATACGAAGTGCGTTGTTTTGTATTGTTTGTAAGGTGTTTATGTGTGTGTTTGAGATAATGGGTGCCCAGCATGGGCTAGCATAGTCCATAACTGAGCGAATATATTGTTTGTCGATGAGTGATGTTGTTTCCTGCTGGTGTCCAAAGTTTGTGCCTGTTAGTACCCTAAGCGTGTTAAGTCTTGACGTACATTTGTTTTTAATGTCCTGAATGTGGTTTGCAAAAGATAATGATGTGTTGTATGTGACACCTAGTATTTTGGTTCTGTGAGTGTGTGGAATGTTGATGTTGTTTAGTGTAAGTTGTGGAATTACCTGGTGTTCTTTTGTGTTGCTTGTAAGCAAGGTGATGGTTGATTTTGTGGGTGCTACTTTGAGTCTATTGTGTGTGAGCCAGTCTTGTATACTGTTTATGTATGTTTGTAGGTTATTTGTAGCGGTGTCGATGTTGTTGTGGGTGGATGTTAGAGTGATATCATCTGCATATGATAATAAGGTAAGCTTGTTATCTATGGGTGTTGGAATGTCATGCATGTATAAGTTGAAGAGTGTTGGTGAGAGAACAGAGCCTTGAGGGACCCTGTTCGGAAAAAGCTTGTTTTTGGATGACTTGCCATTAAATGTGACATGTGAGTATCTTCCTGAGAGATAGTTGCTCAGCCAGCTTTTGGTGTTATTGTGCATGTTTGTGTTGAGTATTTTGTTTATGAGAGGGAAGCGTGGGATAGCATCAAATGCTTTACTAATGTCTATTGTTGCTAATAGTGTACGTTGAGCTGGTCTTCTAGAGTTGATGCCATCCATGATGTGCTGCGTGAGGTTAGTGAGTAATGTTGGGTTGAGTGGTGAGGTCTGAATCCATGTTGAGTAGGCGATAGTGGTATGTGTGGGTTGGTGATTTGTAAGATTAGTCTTTCTGTTACTTTGGAAGGTGTGCATAGTAAAGTAATGGGTCTATAGGAAGCTGGTTCTGTTGGATTTTTGTTTGGTTTGAGTAGTGTAATAATTTTACCTTGTTTCCATATGTCAGGAATAATACAGTGTTGGTATGAATATGTGCTGATATTTGTGAGAGCTAGTATTCCTTGTGGGCCCAAGTGTTTAAGGTGTATGTTAGATATGTTGTCTGGTCCAGTAGCCTTCGAATTTTTAATGTTTTTGATGATCTTGGTGGTCTGGTCTGTATTGAATGGTGTAATGGTCGTGTCGAGTCTGTAGGTTTTCTTGTGTCTGGCTGTTTGTCTGTCTGCGTGTTTCTGGTTGTTGTCTCTGTTTAAGTGACTTATCTTTGCGTAGTGATTAACTAGAATGTTAGCTTGTTGTGTGTATGTTGGGATATTATTTTGGCTGCGACAGATAGCCGCGTGTGAGGTGTGAATGCCGCTGTTAGAGTGGGTAATGCTGTTTATAGTCTTGTATAGCCTGTATGTATCTGTGGAGTGGTTTAGTGTTGTTATGAATTCCCTGAATGTTTCTGTTTGTTTTTCTTTGAGTTTGTTGTTTATTTCTGTGTTGAGCTGTTGTATCTGCTGCTTTATGGCTTCTGTGTGTGGTGTTTGTGTGTTATGTTTGAGGTTATGATGTTGCCTTATGAGGTGGGCTATTTCTCTAGTGTAATTTGGGTTGTATTTCCTAATGTTGCCCTTGGGTATGTATTTGTTTGCATTATTGATAATCTGATTAAATGTCTTG
Source organism: Bathynomus jamesi (assembly GCA_023014485.1). NCBI lineage: Eukaryota > Metazoa > Arthropoda > Malacostraca > Isopoda > Cirolanidae > Bathynomus > Bathynomus jamesi. The sequence goes on along the minus strand of JAJOZX010001538.1, from coordinate 314,817 downwards.
AGTGTTGTATCGATGTTTATGATGGGTGTGCTGTTTAATGTGGTGAATTGTTCCTCAGTCTGTATTTTGAACTGTTCCCAATCAGCTTTCTTGTAATTTCTGTAAGTGTGCCTAAGGCTGTTGGGGCAGAGTGTAGAATGTGTTGTAATGATGATGGGCAGGTGGTCTGATGACAGTTGTTTTTCTGTTCTCCATTGTGTATGTGTTGCTAGTGAGGGGGAACAGAACGTTATGTCTGGGGAGGAGTTTGAGTATCCTGCTTGATGTGGTATGTGTGTATGTTCTTCTGTATTGTTAAGAATGAAGAGGCTGTTTAGTTGTGTGGCTATGTTGGCGCCTCTGGTGTTGTTTTGGTTGTGCATGTACCAACTAGTGTCTTTGGCGTTGAAGTCTCCTCCTAAGATGACATTAGTGAGAGAGGCAAGATTGTGTAACTGTGGATTGTAATTGGCTGGCACCTGAGGTGAACTATCTGGTGGGATGTAAATGTTGATTAGTGTGGTGTTGTGTTTTGCGCGTGTTTTAATGTTAACTGCCTGTATTTCTATCGTGTTATCTGCTTGGATTGTGTTTGTAATGTTTTGGGTAGCATCAGTGTAGCTAATGCTTTTACGTATGTAAGTGATGAGTCCACCCCCGTTACCCCCAGTACGATCTTGATGGATCGCCGTGAAGTCAGGGATGGTGGGTGTTTTGTGTGCGTTTTAGTTTTGTTCTTGTATAAGTGCTATGTGAATGTTTTGTTTGTGTACGAATTCCCTAAGCTGCATGATTTTGTTTGTGAGGCCATCTACGTTGTACTGTAATATGTTAATATTATACTTCTGTATGTGTCTCATGGTGCTATTGTGTCTATGTCTTTGTGTATGGTGACATGTGTAAGTTGTAGTGGGGCCTGGATTAGTCTTAATGTCGCCAGAGAGTAAGAGTAGTTCGGGGAGCACGCAATTGTTCCCTGTAATTGAAAAAATAGCACGCTGAGAATAGGTCCGGCCCCGGGAGCCGATCGGCACTCTGACCGTGCCACGCAACAGGCTGTCGACTGCCAGTCTGGCCAACCGTAGACAGCCCGCTGCACGGAGATTTGAGGAAGTTTGGCCACCAGCGCGTTGATGTTTTGGTTTGACTTCGCGTTGACGTGTCCTGCGCTGGAGGATGCAGCCACTGTTTAGAAGCTTCCTCGTCAGCTGCTAACACTTTTTTCATGTTGTTCTTGCTACCTGTTCAGACGTTTTTTATAAACAAATCTCAGTTTTCTGCTCAACACGGCTCTTTCTAATTTTAAAATTGATTAGTCAAGGAAGGAAGATGTTGACTTCTATTTTGCAGCAACAGTTGATGATATTTGTTACTTTACTGATTAATGAAAATGATTAGGCTCTTCAAGTTATAAAAGAATTCTTTCGTAATAATTGATAAATACGAAACACAAAACGTATATGCAAACAGGATGATGATGCTTAGACTACTCAAGTTGATGAAGTTTTCTCTTTCTCATATATTGTATCGACGTAATACTGTAAATATATTTAAAGTTTCTGCATAAATAACGTGTTCTCAACCATAGGTAAAATTAATTCTAATAACATTCCCAGTCCAGATAAGCTTTACCCTAGGGGCCTGTTAGGTTAGTAGAAGATGATGATGGAATGTTTTCATTTTGTTCTGGACATTCTTGAGACTTTCTCATTCTAACTGCTATATCACATACAGCATTCATTGCTTTGCTTTGTTGTTCATCCATTAATAAACATCTGTACTTAGGATCAAGATAAATGCCAGCTAACATTACATCATTTTCCAGTAAACGATTTTCTCTCGCTTCCATGGAGGTCTTTATACCTTCAGCTATGGTACCCCCTGTCTTAGAAAGGCAGTAGATCAGAGACTTCCATTCCTTGAAAAACTGGCCAGGAGTCAAGTCTTTGCCTTGAATTATCTTTGTAGTGATATATGGTTGGTAAAGCAAACTTTTAAGTTTCTTCACTTGGTCCCACATTATTTCTGATAGTGTAACTTCTGGATTCACCATGTCAATAAGTACATGTTTTAGTTCTAATACACGCTCTATCATCATATATGTGCTACCCCACTTAGTAGCTTGATCTAAAATTGTTACTTTTCCAGCACGTCGTTTAATTATTTCTTGGATCTTTGGTTTTCTTGCAGCTACTGCAACCTGCCTCACTTTGCTTATAAGAATGGCTGCGTGTTTATCCGCTAAGCCATCATGAATGGCTAGCTGTAAAGTATGAACACCACAATGCATATGATGGACTCTTGAGAGGCTTGAAATTTCATCCATGATATTATTTAAATCAAATTCTGCTGCATCATCAGGTTCCAGTTCTGGGGTCTCAGCATTTGAATCAACTGTTTCTATATCATTTTCCTCATCTCTCTCTTGGTCTTCATTTAACCTCTCAATGGTCTTGATCATGTTGGAGGCATTATCAGTTACAATACACAATACACAATACACGCTCTTTTTCTATTTCATACTCTTGTAGAACATCTTTCACAAGCCCATGAAGGTACTCGCTTGTATGTTGGGCTTGCGTATCCCATACTGCTAATGTATGGGTAATGGTTTTATTGTTGCCATCAACAAATCTAACATTGATTGCAAAGTAGTTTGTTCTTAAACGTGTGCAACTATCCATTTTTAAAAATACAAAACGTCCTTGTAAATTATTTTTTAAAGCGCATTTTTCTTTGTTTGATTTTTCTATTACCAAACGTTGAATACTATTTCTATGTAAACCAACTTTTGAATTTTTTAGCCATTCCTCCTAATAAACCAAGCATGGCTGGCTTACAAAAGACAGAGGGAAAGAATTCTTTACCACTAACTCAATAATGTGATTCTTGAACTGATCTGCTGTCATGGACAGAGTGACTGTTTGACTAACAAAATATTTAGTAAGATTTGGTTGACTTACTTGACTAGAAGTACTGGCAGATTTAAGTATTTGCATCTTTTCATTCTCTTCTATAATCTTGAACACTTCAGGATGGTTATGACTTATGTGACGCCTCAAATTGAATGCTCTTGTTGGTTTTGTCAAAATATTTCCACCAGCATCAGTCACTTCGCAAGTGCAAACATATTATTTATCATCTTCAGTGGTAGTAAAATATTCGAATACAATAGACTTTTATCTAGATCCTTTAAGTTTATTCATTATTGAGGGCTTAAAAAAATTTATTTATGTATAAATGATAAATGCTTATTGTTTAGTCTTAGTTTAGTTAATGATATATGATTTTGGAGCTATAATTAATAATTATATTACAAATATTGACGTTTCTGAAAAAAATAAATACAGAAAAACCCCGATTATTGCGGTTTTGATTATTGAGGTTTTCGAGTTATTGCGGTTTACAATTTGATACCAAAAAACCGATTATTGCGCTAATAATTCGAGTTATTGTGGTATTTTCGCGCCAACCAAAAATTTACAAACGCTATGTATGTTCGTACGTACGTATACACGCTGAATTCAAGCACGCTTCAGTATCGCTGCTGCCTCCGTAGCATGCACATCATTTCGCTGCTTATTATGTGTTATTTTATTGACAAGAAACCCCCCTGATATAAAATGAGTTCTAAAAGAAATAGTGAAGATACAACAGAAATATATAATGGAAGTGTTCAAGAATTGCTCCAGTCTCGTGATAATGACCTTAATGATGACGACCTTATTAATCTAGAACAAGAGTGGGCGTACAATGTTCAGGATGGCGACGCTGAAGAAAATGAAATTGAAACGGCAACAAAAGAATTCACACTAAAAGAACTTGATGAAATGTTTCGTGATTGTGAATCTCTCAAGCAGAAAATAATGGATGGAGATCCTAATGTCGAGCGTGCAATGAAGGTGCACCAAGAAATAGAAAATTCAATTCGCTGTTATAGAGTAATGTACCAAGAGAAGAAGAAGAAAAATTTGAAGCAAACAAATCTCCTAAAATATTTTGCCAAAAAATAAAACATTTCATGCATTTTTTGTGCACATGCTGGTGCACTGCAATAAACTTTTAAAACTAAAAACTGCATTTCATTTATTACCTTTATTTAAATATGTACGTGAATAAATACCCGATGTAAAAAATCGATAATTAAAGTTTATCATTTTGGAAATTTTGGCAACAATAACCTATTTCCCATAGGTTATGGTTCCCGATTATTACGGTTTCACTTATTGCGGTTTTTTCCTGGCAGCATTAACCGCAATAATTGGGGTTTCCCTGTATGCATTTTTAATAAAAACTATATATTAAGTTAGGTAAAGTACTAAAGTTGGGTTAGGTAAGATAAAGCTGCATTAGGTTTATTATGAATGGGCAAGGTAACTGGAGCCATGGAGCTGGCATTTTTTAATGGCTCCGACTCCCGCTCTGGCTCCACCCAAAAACCACCACTCCTCTGACTCCGACTCCACACCCCTGACTTTAATAGGTCCTGTTAAATTGACACAGTACTTTTAAGATATGGTACCTTAATTCAATTTTTAGAACAGTTATCTTTTGGATTAATACTTGAAAACATAAAAACTGTTGATAGGCTTGCTACCATGCTTAAGCTAAGCCAGTTAGCCTGGGCCCTTCAGATAAACTGCTTCAACAAAAATAATAAGGTAATATTTGCGATTGTCATAAAAAAATAAAAATTGTTTCTTTTTAGAGAGAGAGATCGTTCCCCCATGCGAGGTGGCATTGACATGACATCAGACCCTGACACAGTGAATGCCAGAATTTTTGTAGGATGTATAACCCCTAACATAACAAGGGAAGCATTAGAGGATCATTTCTCAAGATGGGGTAATGTTGTAGGTAAGATACAAATAACTTCATTTTCAGATTACAGCTGTCCCTCACTTACGAAGGTTTGGTTAGCGAATGTTCATTACCACAAAGGTTTTTATTTAATACTACTTTCGAATATTACAAAGGAAATTTCAAATTTTTTAAATCTGTGGTGCGCTACATTGGTGGTTCCCACAACACCGGCAAGCTCTCTCCCCCACCCAACACATGGTCTCCCACTGTCCCAGTAACACACTTTTGCGGCATCAATGTTTGTTGTGCATTCTCATGTGTTGCATTCATAATGAAAGTGATGTTCTATGAAGTGTTATTACTACTATTTCATAACCCCAATATATAGCATGGCATCAAAACATCCAAGCTCTGCATCATTACCCAATCCAACGAAGAAGAGGAAGGCAATAACGATATATTAGGCTATCAAAAAGAGTGTGCTAGGAACCAAACTGAATTTTTCCCATATAAAACAGTAGAAAATTAGGTCCTGCTTAACAAATTCTCACATAACAAAGGCTTTTTAGGAATGTAACCCCTTCATTAAGCAAGGGATAGCTGTATTTAAATATCAAATAGGAACTTGACTAATTTCTAGCCAGGTGTCAAAAAACTCGAAAAAAGTGTTGTAACTAGATACCTAGTCCTATGGATGTACCTTTATTATTTTTTTTAACCCTTTAATACCAGAATTGTTTGTAGGGTTGTTATGAATGTGTGTATTTGAAAAGTTACCAATATGTAGTGGTGGTCCTTTCAGGGTTAATTGCAATTCATTAAGTATGGATTAACATTTCCCATGATGACCTTATATTGGTGATATTGTCCATGAACTGAACTGTAGCCATACATAACTTGGTTCACACTAGTCACTGGCATCAATTCTCTGTTTTGTTGGCACAGTTGAATGCAGTGCTGCATGTTATTGAAGTTGCTGCACAGTACATCCACAGGAATCACCCAAATATTTTTTATGATGTGCTGCACCTTTTCTGTGGAGGGGCTACATCATGGCCAGTCATAACCACTTCCCATAGGTCAGTGAAATTAAGCAACATTGATTCTTGGAAGTAGTTGGATGAGAGACTGTCCTGTGTCCAGATTATGTAGTAACTATAGTTTGGATCCCATGTGTAGCTCTAGGTCCCCTCCATAGATGTTGTGAAGGAGGTTAAATGACCTAGTCAAAAAAGAAAAAAATAACCACTTAAGAAACAGTGTTACCCATTGATCCAGGGACACTGGCTTCCTGTGGTGATAGATCACTGTCATAGAGTTTTAGGTGATATTAAATTTATATCTGTAAGGTTTTTGTTTTATTTCCTACATATACGGTACTTTAAAAGAAAGTGCCAGGATAACTAACTATGGCACATCAGCTTTGGTCAAAAGAGTTGCATTACCCAAGAACTTTTCAACTTTGGCTGATAAAGTCAAATGAAATATGCATGCTACTTTTGAGTAATGATGTACTATTGATGTACTGAATTTCATATCACTTTGTAGTTTAAGTATACTTAACCAAAAAACTGCAAAAATTGAAAATGTGTAACACATTAAAATGAATAAAGCAAATAATAATTATACTAGATCCTTCTGAGGAAGTTCACAAGTCTTGATAAATGTCACTAAATTCATTATCAGTACTCATAATACATCAGTGATGTTATAGGTAATTATTGTTAATACCCCCAAAAATCTTTTAGGCATTTAAACTCTTGGCTACAGCTATACAGACAACTTGTGAATTGGTGCACTAATCAGGTGGTTGAGGTGCATGATGAAATGAAATGCATGATGATGTGGAGGTCCATTATAATACAAAATACTGTACAGTGTGCCTACCTTGTACATTAGTTAAGGGGTGCATAATTGTGGATGAGATTGTATGTAATGCAGGCTTATTGGAACATGGTTTGGCTCATCTTTACAGCTGAAAGGATATTGCCTTATAAAGTTGTGCTACTCTAAACACATGGTGTCTTCTGGATGGATTTAATCACTGAATGCCATGACCAAGAATGGAGATCATGATCAAATCTTTAACATCTAAATTTAACACTAAAACATTAAATTAATTTAGTCCTAAAGTTTGCAAGAAATTAATCTTCTTTTGAACATGTCCACTGCAACACCACTCATGTTCCTTAGTTCCTCAGGCAGCTGGTTAAACTATCTTGGTCTTCTCTCAACAAAACTCTTTTCCTCTAGGGTTGAGGATGTTCCCTGTCTAACCTTTAATTTGGGAACATGACACAGTCATAACTTTGTTTTTCATTAAAAACACTACTTTTTTGATTAATATTGCTCCAAAATGTCCAGCCAGTTCTCCTGCAGAGGGTGAGGCTAAAAGATCAAGAAAAGTAATGACTTTAGTGCAAAAAGTGGAGTTGTTAGATAAATTAAAGTCAGGCATGTCAGCAGCAGCAATCGGTAGATTGTTTGGGGTGAAAGACTCAACAGTGCGAACAATCAGGAAAAATGAACAGAAAATAAGAGATTGTTAAATCATCCGCCCCCATAAGTGCTAAAATTGCACAAATTGTTAGAGGTCCTGTGCTAGTGAAAATGGAAAAGGCTTTGAACATTTGGATTGAGGATATGGATCAAAAACATGCACCATTAACCAGTGCAATTATCCATGAGAAGGCCAAGCAGAGCTATGGCTATTTTGTCGCATGTGACACTGCTAGTGCTGAGTTTAGTGCAAGCAAAGGCTGGTTTGAAAATTTTGAGAAGATTTTCTCTCCACAATATCACTCATAAATAGTACTGCACAGCGATCCTCACCATCATTATCATTATTTTTGGTTAGTAAAATTTTATTTATTTTATTATATTATGTATTATTTATTTATATATTATATTATATATTATTTACTAACTGTATTTATAGCTTAATACTTGTTAATAAGGTTAAATCAGGCTATATATAGGCCCATGTAACTTGTAAACAGATGTATTGGGGTAAATTGAATTTAAATATATCATCTCGTATATGCGGTTTTTTGTTATACATGGGTCACGCAAGCACGGAACCCCTGTATAAAACAAGGGATATATATATATATATACTGTGTATATATGAAAATTATTTCATGAAAGTAACATGTGAATAATATTTATGATGAAAATAACCATGAAGGAAACAGAATGGTGCTCAAGCGCTTTTGTCTAACAACATCCTCAGGAACACTGAAATAAAATAATGTTTGAGACTATATATACTGTAGGTCAGAAAAAAATAGGAAAATAAAAATTGTAGGAGGAGCATAAAAATTTATAAGGAAAAACTACCATAGTTTTAGCACTGCCCCTCTTGTCTAAATCCATTCTGAACAAATTCAAAACAACAAAATCAAGTGAAAAAAGACCCTGGCTTATGTTAAAATTATTTGTATGTTGAATAATGGCAAACTCAAGAATATTTCTTTTAACAATGTTGCTAGAGTGAAACAAAATTGAAGCATTATTCCAAATCAATACAGTTGGATAACTCTGACAAATGTACGAAAAGGGCACTGGATGACTGTCCCATTCTAATGGAATATTGATGCTGTTTTACACGTGTGTGCAAATCCTTTCCCATCTGTCCAATGTAAAAGGAATCACATTGTTCACAACCAATTTTATAGATAATACCTGAATTATTGGTAGGGCTATTTTTTTTTACTTTGATATTTTTCACAATATTGTCATATGAAAATATTACATTAATATTCAAAAGTTTTAGTATGTTAGCAATGCCTAAAAAGCCTGGGAAAAATGGAAGTTCATACTTTACTGAAATATTCTTTGACAAAATACGAGTGTTATTATTCACACGATAGAAAGTTCGTTTTGCCTTGTTAAGACAAGATTCCCAAGAAGCAGGTGGGTAACATAAATCACTTCCAGTACTGTTAATTTTTTCTAAAATTTTTGACCGATGTATTCTGGACTGGCAATCCTAAGAGCGTGGAGAAACATTGATGAAAATATGGCTTTCTTGATGGGGGTGTCATGTCCGGAGTAAAAGTGTATGTAGGACAAATTTTGTTTTTGTCCAATAAATACAAAACTTTAAACCTGGGTTTTCCCTATGTACACGCCCATCCAAAAATGAGCTCGAGTTGTTTTGTTCCACTTCCAAAGTAAACTTAATGGAGGGGACTTAATTATTTAACTGAGGGAGGAAGTCATCCAGGTCATGCTTCATGGGCCAGATACACAAAATATTGTTGACATACGCAGCCATGGGATGCAAATTGCTTGCTTTAACTCATTCCGAAGCATGTCAGAATACAATGCACTTGTTACTGTAGTTCCATGTTCTAGATAATGTTCAAAGATAGGGCCTCATGTATCCCAAAACAGTGTTAGCATAACTTTACCTGCTGATGGCTGTGCTTTGAACTTCCTTGCAATGGGAGATGTTGGATGCTTCCATTGCATGCTCTGTCATTTGCTTTCTGGTTCATAGTGATGGATCCAGGTTTCATCTCCAGTGATAATACGCTCCAAAAAGTGTGGAACTACAGTAACAAGTGCATCATATTCTGACATGCTTTGGAATGAGTTAAAGCAAGCAATTTGCGCAAAATGGAGTGGGAGATTGTCGGAAGGTGTTATTCTGTTACATGACAATGCACACCTCATACTGCTGCACAGACTAGAAAATGCCTTCAAAAACTTAAATTTGAAGTTCTCAACCATCCAACCTACAGTCCAACCTGGCACCTTCGGATTTTTACCTGTTTGGACCACTAAAAGACGCTTTGAGAGGTCAGTGATTCCAAGGCAATGATGACCTGAAGGAGGCAGTGCATGACTGGCTATGCACACAGCCAAAAACATTCTTTTGTGATGGCATTAGGAAGCTTGTAGATTGCTGGACTAAATGTATTGAGAAATGGGGAGATTATGTTGAGAAGTGGTGTTTATAATCTATCAGATGTGAAAATAAAAAGTGCAGATACTTATTGAATTACCCTTGTGTACACACACACACACACACACACACACACACACACACACACCACCTCGCATAGCCAGGTACGCCCAGCTCATCAGGGATTGTTCTGAGCCAGGTGTCTAATTTTCTTTTGAAGATGTCTACTGCAATACCATTCATGTTCCTTAGGTTTTTGGGCACCTGATTAAACAGTTTTGGGCCTCTCACAACAAAAAACTCTTCTTTCAGTGTTAAGGATGTTTCCTGTCTCACCTTTAATTTGGGAACATGACACAATCTTCCTTTTCTACTTTTCACCATTATTTGGGGAGTTACAGGGTTCAGAGTAAGATTAGGGACTATTTTCTCAATTATTTTCCAAGTGTAAATAATGGTGTATCTATATATCCTCTTTTCCAGTGAATATAGATTTAGTTCATGTAACCTTAACCCAGTAATTTAGTTCTTTGCACCCCTTGATCTTGGCTGTGAAGCTTCTCTGAATCCCCTCTAGTTGTCCAATGTGTTCTTTTTTATATGGGCATGTTAGGACCAAGCAGTATTCCAATTTGGGTATGATCAGTGTTTTCAGTAGAGGAATCATTACATTCCTACCCCTTCATTTAAAGGTTTTCAATATCTGCCATGTTATTCTCTCTGCTCTGTTTTCTGCTATCTTATTTTGTGTTTCAAATTTTGCATCATCAGTCATTACAAACCTTAAATCTTTTGCTCTAGAATTTCTCTGAATTTCCTGTCCATTTTGGGTATAATCCATGGATTTTACTAAGGTCCTCTCTTTATCCATACCATACCAGCTGAAATTTCTCAGTGTTGAACTTCATATTGTTGTCTTCCATCCACTTGTAGATTCTGTTCATGTCTGTTTGTAGAGATCCTATATCTTCTGGGCTTCCTATTTTTCTACTGATCTTTGTGTCATTGGCAAAGGATGTTAGTGTGCTGTCTCTGGTAACATCCTCATCTATGTCAGTTAGCATGATTATGAATAGTAGTGGAGCTAATACTGTTCCTTGTGGTACTGAGCTGAGGACCTCTGATTCTGGTGAAGATACTCCTTGTACTGTAATGACTTGCTGCTGCTCACTGAGGAAATTATACATCCATTTTCCTACTTTTCCTGTTATTCCCATATACTTTGGTTTATGTATTATGATTCCATGGTCACACTTGTCGAACACTTTGGCAAAGTCTGTGTATATATTACATCATAGTTTTCATTACTTTCAAGTGCATCAATAATGTAGTGTTCCATTAGTTGTGATGGGCATGATTTGCCTGACTGAAACCCATGTTGGTTATCACTGAATTTTTTCTGTTTCCAGAAAGTCATAGATTTTCTGTCAAACTATTCTTTCAAATATTTTAGTGAGATGAGATGTAAGCAACACTGGCCTATAGTTTTTGGCCTTGGTCAATCTCCTCCTTTATATATTGGGACTATGTTCGCACTCTTCAGGATGCCTGGTATTTCTCCAGTGTCTAGTGATCATCTCCATATCCAATATAGGGGCTCAGCGATTGCATTCTTGCAATTTTTGATCAGTGTGGCATTCCATTTATCTGGTCCTGCAACTGAATGTGTTTTTAGTTTCCTATAGCTTGTGTAATATCATGTCATAAAGTCGAAGCCCATTATACTTTCCACTTGTAGTTCTTCAGAGAATGTTTCTAGCATATCAGTTTGTCAGTTTTTGGGATACTGAAAGATGTTTCATACTGAGTTCTTAATATTTCAGATACTTCTGTTAGATCACCAGATAAAGCACTGTTCTCATTTTTCAAAGGTCTGATAGTTGCATGGTTTTTCAACTTTCTTTTTGCAAAATTGTAGAAGTACTTTGAGTTATCCTTTATCGCTTCTATAGCATTGCATCTTTTTCTGTATGCTTCTCAATTAATTCCTGTATGACATCATTGATACTCTGCAGTTTATCATTTAATATTTTTCTGATTTTGTCTTTACAGTTACTTAATTTTGCAGTCACTCTTTTTCTCTTTTGGAACAATGACCTCTTTGTCTCCTGAACCTGCTTCTCTTTCCTCTATGTTGTATTTTTGGGACATATCTTTCCACAATTTCAAACATCTTATCCTCTAAAGTCATTAGCATCTCTTCCATTGTCTTGGCCTCAAAAATGGTTTTCCAATCTATTACTTCCATGCTGGATGCAACATCTTCCCAGTTTATAACTTTCGAGTGAAAATTAAAAATTTCAAATTTGCTTCTTTGTTGTTCATGTTTTTTCCTTTCCTGTTGCTTTTATATTGGTTGTTATTTCAATGATGATCCAAATCTAGGCAGTAGTTTTTCTTGTGTTTCCTGTTATTTCTTGCATTAACATAAATTCATCAGCTAGAACTAGTAGCATTTTTACCTGCTCCTGGTCTTCCTGTGTGCCCCCCTTGTCCTGGTGTATACAAACATTTTTTCCTATCCTTTTATATTTCATGAATGGGAAATTAAAATCACCACAGAGAAAAATATTTGGGGTTGGAGAGAGTACATCTTTTACCCAGTTTCTTACCGTACCTCTGTAATGGAATCTGAAAATTATGAGGTGGGCATGTTTTGGGGGTCTGTACATTACAATTAGTACGATATTTAATTTTTCAACTTTTGCTGCTGCACATTCTATGCAGCTGTTTGAGGTACTTATAGTCATTTCTGCCATATGCCATATGCCTTTCATGTGTGTAAATAGCACATCCTACTTAAGTCTCATTGTTCTGTCAGCTTGGAGGATGTTATAGTTGTCAATTTGTACCGTATTTTACGCCTTACAAGACACTTTTTTTTTTTCCCTTGAAAATGCCTTGAAAAATCCCCCTGCATCTTCGAAGCCAGAAGTGGTCGAGCCCCCCCCCCCCCCCTGCATCTTCCAACGTCGAAGCCTCAGAAATATGTTTCCTCAAACTAGAGGGTGTCTTGTGCTGAAAACTATCGTTAAATTAGGATGGGGGATAGTTTACGGCATGGCAAGGGTCTTGTACTTTGTTCATTTATCATCTGGCTGTCAGTGGAGTCACAAGTGGTTTTCAGTCCTACAATTATCACCCTGATCCATGGCAGGTGTATCAAGGAGACATAACTACACTATTGGATTTAAGCTGGAAGTAGTGCGGTATGCCAACGAACACGGCAATAGAGCAGCAGACACACACTTCGGACCACCACCTACTAAGATGATTCGGCAGTGGAGGAAGCAGGAAGGAGAATTTTAAGAAGCTGATAAAAAGAAGCACAATCTTCGTAAAGTACCAGCAAAATGGCCAAATTTAGAAGAAAACTTGTGTAGATGGATAATGGACCTTAGAAACACGGGTATTGCAGTGACTATGAAAATTATCATAATAGAAGCATGGAGACTGGCAGCAGAAACTGGAGTGGATGATTTCAAAGGAACTGCATTTCTGCAGAAATAAACAACTTTAAACAATGATACTTGTATATTTTTACATACTTTCTACTGGTGGTATATACTAATTCCCTTGTCATTGCCATACTAACAAAGCAAATCAAGCAAATCAGAGTGCGTCTTCCATGAGTCAAAAACTTTTTTTCTTAGAATTGCCTTTCCAAAATCAATCAGGGTGCGTCTTCCACGATGCAGCGTCTTATAAGGAGAAAAATATGGTATTTCTTTTTTGTCAACACAGGACTCAGTTTTCACAGTTTGCCTGGCAGCCCTTTAGATGAATTTCCCTGAGGCATGCAAAGTCTGGGGAATGATATGATTTAAGGCCTTGAATGTTGGCTAGGATTATTATTTTTTTTTCCTCTATCATTTTTGCATACAGGTGGTTCAGATTAATTTTCCAATGGTGGTGCTGGTTTCATTGCCTTGTGGTCCTCTGAGAATTTGCCTCTTTTTATCTTTGTTGGTAGCTGTTGTCTCGATAATGCATGAAGTGTCTTTGTGCATGCCTTCTGTCTGGCTCTTGGATTCCTATATTTGTCAGCCAACTTTGTATTTGCTGGATAGTATTTAGCAGCTGAATTGTGTTGGCTACATCTAGAAAATTGGTACCATTCTTTGATGTTTGTTTTTCCTGTTCACCCATTGCATTCCTTTGAGGGTGGAGGTAATGGCATTTTTGTCCATATTTGCACCTCCCATATCTTGCATGGGTGTTGCAGACCGTAAGATGGTGGAACTTGCACTTATCAAATTTGCAATATCCACTTGTGTAATGTGTTGCATAATGTGGGATGTGCATAGATGCAACCCGATATTTGCAGTTCCCTTTTGCATAGTATTTACATACAATATTTTCTATGCTTCTATTTCTTGTTTTCTTACTATTTTCAAAGTTCTTAATTTTGGTATCATTATTTTTCTTTGGCTGATTATTTCTTACGTTTTTAGTTATTATCTTTTTATCATTTCGCCAGTTACAGTTTTACTACTCGCAACTTTTACTTATTTCTTTTCTTTCATCTATGTCTTTATTCCGTATTATATTGTTTATATTGTTCATCATTATTATACTGTTATTCATTATTTCATCCTCTCTCTCATCCACCTAGTTTTTCATTAGGACATCTCCAGACTTTTGTCCCCCCATTATTTCATTCTTTTTTGTAACACTCAAGTCTGCTATCTCCATTTCTTTAAATACCGTGAAGGAGTTTACCGTCTGTGTACATGCACCACGCAGAAAATTGATCCCCATGATGTTTTTCGCATTTGAGACAAGAGTTATTTCCTTATCCCAATTCATGCAGATAAAGTCTCGCAGTTTTTGATAGAAATTGCATTGTATTGCAGCTTTTTCAGTTGTTTCCAGATTATACAAATTGTAGATTAAGTGAGAATTTGGACCCATGGCTATGCTATTCATTAATTAGCGTAAAAAGAAATTCCCACACAAATTATTATTTTTTTTTCCTTTCTTTCCTTTTGATGGTTGAGGGTTTTCTGACCTTTGGGTCATTCCACATCAAGTGGACCTGTGGTCCCCACCTCACCATGTCAGATTTTGTTCTAACTTTGCTCACAGATTCTTTTAAGCCTTCAAAGAAGTTCTGCAATGTTTTAGTTCCATATCTCTTGTGGTTCTGTCACTAGGGTTCCAAGAGCATGGGCTACTTTGTCCATCACATTGAGTACCAAATTATTTGTGCCATTTTTAGCTAGTCAGCATTCCACAGTAACATCCTTCTGCTCTGAAAATTTGCTCCTAGGGTCAAAATTTACTGTAGATTTCAAAACTCACATTACTAGAGCTCTTGGAAGTATAGATTTTCCATAAAATATCCCCAAATTAGGCTTCAAATTACATTTTGATTCCTGGAAAGCCACTTTTAGAAAATTATAGCTCTAGATCTACTTGACTCTGTGAACTTTTGTTAGAAACCAAGAAAGTACTGCCCATATGCTACAAAATATTTCAATCCAGATCTTCCTACCTGTTCCAGTTGCTGAGATATAAAGTATCAAAAATGGCCAAAATTAATTTATTTGACAAAAATGTCCCATCTTTAAAGCTCAAACTGATCATGTGGGACAGCTTGCACTATACTCTAACAAAAACTAATGAAAAGAGCATGTCCTGAAATACTAGGGCCTAGTTTTTTATTTTGGTGTCTTGCTTTTTTGTAGGTCTAGTAGAGCTTTGAAATTTTGTTCTGTGTGATGTTTCTAGCATTATATTTGTTAATTTATTTGCACTCCTGCATTGGTCCATGGTGGTTAAGCCACTGCCAATTTCTCTAATTGATAACTATTTAAGATAAAGATAATTTATTAATACAAAGGAGTCTGTTTCAGTTTTTTGAGAAATTGGCAACTCATTGCCAAGGGGCCATGCCTGATAGCCGTGCAGGTCCATCCCCAGGTCCCACCCACAGGTCCCACCCACCCACCAACTCATCTTTCTTTGACTTTCTAACTGGATCCAGAACTGTGCAACTCCTTTTCAAAGCTTTCAAACAAATTTTCTATAGTAGACAAGGTATTCCCTGGCAGCATGTACCCTCTTCCCGTGGCACTCGGTGTAGGAGCAGGAATAGTTGTCAAGATATGCTGCTCTGGAATCCAACAAATGTGTCTTCTAGATGGCCACTGAAACTGTTATGCTGGCCCATGAGGGTGCATAAATGTAATTAATGCATCTTTTTCTTCCTCACAGACTTCACAAATGTTTCCAAGCCACCACAAATCATCATAAATGCATGCCACATATTGGCCTGGTTGCAGTTTCAACTGTCGTTGATCAATGTCACTGTACATTCCAACATTGGCCACAAAATAACATGTAGATCTTGAAACTCGGCTAACTTGAATCTGTTTATCATTTACTGGAACAAAATGATTATTTTCTCGAGTTCCAGCTACTGTATGCCCATGATTAAATCTTATTTCCTGTGCTTCTCTCTCTCCTTCTATTTCATCAGTTGAAACAAAACAGAATGTAATTCCGTACACATCTTTTTGGCAAAATTCAGAGAGATCAGTAGGTGTGAGAATCTGACCAGTTACTGGTCTTTGCAAGCTGGCATGAGCTGCCAATCTTTTCACAGTGCCCCCTACACCATCACATGCTGATTTTCCATGGCTGGTAGCAAAAAAGTTCCATTCTGCTGTTATCCCACCAAAATCTTTGTTGTGCCAAAGGTTCATGAAATTTTTGTAGTTTTTGTACTGGCCTGCAGCCAGACTGCCAGTCGACGGCCTGTTGCGTGGCACGGTCAGAGTGCCGATCGGCTCCCGGGGCCGGACCTATTCTCAGCGTGCTATTTTTTCAATTACAGGGAAAATTGCGTGCTCCCCGAACTACTCTTACTCTCTGGCGACATTAAGACTAATCCAGGCCCCACTACAACTTACACATGTCACCATACACAAAGACATAGACACAATAGCACCATGAGACACATACAGAAGTATAATATTAACATATTACAGTACAATGTAGATGGCCTCGCAAACAAAATCATGCAGCTTAGGGAATTCTAACACAAACAAAACATTCACATAGCACTTATACAAGAAACAAAACTAAAACGCACACACAAAACACCCACCATCCCTGACTTCACGGCGATCCGTCAAGATCGTACTGGGGGTAACGGGGGTGGACTCATCACTTACATACGTAAAAGCATTAGCTACACTGATGCTACCCAAAACATTACAAACACAATCCAAGCAGATAACACGATAGAAATACAGGCAGTTAACATTAAAACACGCGCAAAACACAACACCACACTAATCAACATTTACATCCCACCAGATAGTTCACCTCAGGTGCCAGCCAATTACAATCCACAGTTACACAATCTTGCCTCTCTCACTAATGTCATCTTAGGAGGAGACTTCAACGCCAAAGACACTAGTTGGTACCTGCACAACCAAAACAACACCAGAGGCGCCAACATAGCCACACAACTAAACAGCCTCTTCATTCTTAACAATACAGAAGAACATACACACATACCACATCAAGCAGGATACTCAAACTCCTCCCCAGACATAACGTTCTGTTCCCCCTCACTAGCAACACATACACAATGGAGAACAGAAAAACAACTGTCATCAGACCACCTGCCCATCATCATTACAACACATTCTACACTCTGCCCCAACAGCCTTAGGCACACTTACAGAAATTACAAGAAAGCTGATTGGGAACAGTTCAAAATACAGACTGAGGAACAATTCACCACATTAAACAGCACACCCATCATAAACATCGATACAACACTCAAGACATTTAATCAGATTATCAATAATGCAAACAAATACATACCCAAGGGCAACATTAGGAAATACAACCCAAATTACACTAGAGAAATAGCCCACCTCATAAGGCAACGTAACAACCTCAAACATAACACACAAACACCACACACAGAAGCCATAAAGCAGAAGATACAACAGCTCAACACAGAAATAAACAACAAACTCAAAGAAAAACAAACAGAAACATTCAGGGAATTCATAACAACAATAAACCACTCCACAGATACATACAGGCTATACAAGACTATAAACAGCATTACCCACTCTAACAGCGGCATTCACACCTCACACGCGGCTATCTGTCGCAGCCAAAATAATATCCTAACATACACACAACAAGCTAACATTCTAGTTAATCACTACGCAAAGATAAGTCACTTAAACAGAGACAACAACCAGAAACACGCAGACAAACAAACAGCCAGACACAAGAAAACCTACAGACTCGACACGACCATTACACCCTTCAATACAGACCAGACCACCAAGATCATCAAAAACATTAAAAATTCGAAGGCTACTGGACCAGACAACATATCTAACATACACCTTAAACACTTGGGCCCACAAGGAATACTAGCTCTCACAAATATCAGCACATATTCATACCAACACTGTATTATTCCTGACATATGGAAACAAGGTAAAATTATTAGACTACTCAAACCAAACAAAAATCCAACAGAACCAGCTTTCTATAGACCTATTACTTTACTATGCACACCTTCCAAAGTAACAGAAAGACTAATCTTACAAATCACCAACCCACACATACCACTATCGCCTACTCAACATGGATTCAGACCTCACCACTCAACCATGACATTACTCACTAACCTGATGCAGCACATCATGGACGGCATCAACTCTAGAAGACCAGCTCAACATACACTATTAGCAACAATAGACATTAGTAAAGCATTTGATGCTATCCCACGCTTCCCTCTCATAAACAAAATACTCAACACAAACATGCACAATAACACCAAAAGGTGGCTGAGCAACTATCTCTCAGGAAGATACTCACATGTCACATTTAATGGCAAGTCATCCAAAAACAAGCTTTTTCCGAATGGGGACCCTCAAGGCTCTGTTCTCTCACCAACACTCTTCAACTTATACATGCATGACATTCCAACACCCATAGATAACAAGCTTACCTTATCATCATATGCAGATGATATATCACTAACATCCACCCACAACAACATCGACACCGCTACAAATAACCTACAAACATACATAAACAGTATACAAGACTGGCTCACACACAATAGACTCAAAGTAGCGCCCACAAAATCAACCATCACCTTGCTTACAAGCAACACAAAAGAACACCAGGTAATTCCACAACTTACACTAAACAACATCAACATTCCACACACTCACAGAACCAAAATACTAGGTGTCACATACAACACATCATTATCTTTTGCAAACCACATTCAGGACATTAAAAACAAATGTACGTCAAGACTTAACACGCTTAGGGTACTAACAGGCACAAACTTTGGACACCAGCAGGAAACAACATCACTCATCTACAAACAATATATTCGCTCAGTTATGGACTATGCTAGCCCATGCTGGGCACCCATTATCTCAAACACACACACAAACACCTTACAAACAATACAAAACAACGCACTTCGTATCATTACAGGATGCACTCAAACAACACAATAGAACACCTGCACACAGAAACAAAAATACTAAAAGTTAGGGAACATTTAGACATGAGGGGAACACAATTCATGGCAGCAGCACAACTAACCCACAACACCCTTGCCACTACATGTACAATCATGCACCAACACCTCGCACCATTAAGGTAACACCAGAGAGACATTATAACCAAATACTCCATTCCATACCACGCCCTACAGACATCACACAGTACAGAAAACACATACACACACACCTAACCCACAAAGCACTGACACGACTCAGTCCAAATGCGGTCCTAGGTGCGAAGCCGCCACCCATTAACAGGTCAGAGATCAGCCTGAGCAGATCGGATCGAGTTAACTTAGCACGATTCCAATGTGGACATCACCCCAACTTATGGACATATAAACACAGACTAGACAACTCCATAGACGACACCTGCCACCTGTGCCAAGACACACCACAAACAATTGAACACATTATGACGGACTGTACCGCTCTAGCACAACATTGAACACAACACAACACAACACAACACAACATCACGAGTGCGCTGAACCTCTGGTCCACTCCGGAGAGGGTGATTGGTTACCTGCGTGCCGCTGGCTTGCTCGATCAGGGTGGGCTGATGGCTAAACAACAACAACAACAACAACTTCTTCAGAAAGACATGTATTGCAACAGTATCATGCTTCAGACAGCAGTCACTGATGACACAAAACATTCACTTCTAATTTCATCTGAAACTTTGTGATACATTACAAAAGGATGCAGTGTTGCTTGGCTGTTGTCCCAGTGAAAACCTTGTGCTGCATCTTGTACCACAAAAGAATAGTTCTCTGCAAAATCCATTAAGATTATTGCTGCTTCAGGTTTTATTTCCTCCTTTAGGGACTTCAGGTGAGCACTTTGGTGGTTTGAAATGTAATGATGACCACAAAGGAAGATAATTTTTGAAGTCAGTTCTGTGATAAAATCCTCTATTGACAACTGTTTCATAATCAAGGTGTCCCTGTCAGTGTGAACCCATTGTTTATATTCAATCATTTCTTGTGGATCCATTTCTGCTTGTTCTGTAAAAATAGCTGAAAGGTGATCTTCTAGTGCTGGTGCTCCAGGGCACAGTTCACACCATTGTAGCATACAGTCTTTTGACTCCAAATTGCAAGTACATTTTTGCATCAGTGTTTTGTAATCCTCATGAATATCAGCTCCAGCCAACATCAGTTTCACATTTTGGTGAATTGTACATACACAAACACTGTGTACCCCTACTACACCAACTGTCACCCACCACTTTGGTTGAAGTTCACAGAACTTAGAGAAGCCAATTTCAGGGCCATTTCAATCTTTGTAAGCAATGTACATTTCTTTCAAATTGCTGAGCAGCAGCCTTTTTTGTTTTTGAAGCTTTTTTCCATCAATCCTGACACACCCAATCTTCCCTGGGCACATCCGGCTGAATTCATCATCTTCATAACATTTTTGAACTTTTACTAGGCTACTACTTCCTCAGGCAGTGTTTTTCCTTTCTTTTTTCCTGGTATTGCAAGAATACCTGACTCTGCTTTCAACTTCGTGGCCGTTTTAACCATTCGAAGAGAAACTCCAAATTCTTCTGCTGTTTGTTATGTAGACCAGCTGTTAGGCTCCAGAGTTAGAATCTGCAGTTTACTTTCTATGTCTGATAATTCCATTTGGCGCTTCAATTCTTCCAACAGTATTTCATAATCTTCACAATTTCTGCACCTCTGCTGACGTGCTAGCTTCCGTTTCACTCACATCAATCACTGTAAGAGCTGCCATTTTCTGACCAATAGCTTCTTGTGCTTGTCTTGTCTTTCTTTTGACATATCCTGGTAAATCTCTCTTGCTCACTTTTTGTGGCTTTACAGGGGAAATGTCAAGTGCTGAACAGCTGGTGTCTAGTTTCTGCTTTTGTGCTTCTGGTGGATCAAATGATTCACTTGATGATGTTGAACTGAGTCTTTGTATTTCAGCCCTCTGTTTCCTGCAATCAGGACAAAGTTTCTGTCCAGGCTTGATGTCTTTGCCAGTCTCTTCCTTCAACAGTTGAGCTGTTGCAATGTCAATTGCCCGAAGTGATTTTTTGGGTAATGTTGATTTATGATATTCAAATGGGTTGCAACAGTGCTTCTGCAGACTCATATCTGGTCAAAAGAATCTGTTTATGGTGCAAGCAATATGCATGCATCTTCCTTAAATTGGACTACTACTATTCCTGTTCGAAGAAAAAGTAGTTGGCTTTCCTGAACTGTCAGCTCTGTGAACGGTTTCAAACAACATTTTCTGGAATATGTTTTTAGGTGACACACTGTTTCCTCTTTATTTCCAATAGTACAAGCTTCCAGTTTTCTTTGTTTCCATGGGTTCTCCCACATGAACACTACTAGTATCTGATGATTCAGCCATTTTCAGTTTTGATTTGAAAACAACAATAATGTATTACATGTTGTTGAACATAAATAAAAATATTATGTATAGCCTAGCACATAGCACCTAGTCTTGCACTATATTATCAGTAATAAGAGCAAAAGAAAAATAAAACATTGTGCCAATGAAATAATAATTATAAAGCTAGAAACATCACATGGAACAAAATTTCAAAGCTCTGCTAGACTTACAAAAAAGCAAGATACCAAAATAAAAAACTGGGCCCTAGTATTTCAGGACATGCTCTTTTCATTGGTTTTTGTTAGAGTATGGTGCGAGGCATCCCACATGATCATTTTGAGTTTTAAAGATGGGATGTTTTTGTCAAATTAATTTCAGCCATTTTTGATGCCTTATAACTCAGCAACTAGAACAGGTAGGAAGATCTGGACTGAAACATTTTGTAGTATATGGGCAGTACTTTCTTGGTTTCTAACAAAAAGCTCACAGAGTCAAGTAGATCCAGAGCTATAATTTTCTAAAAGTGGCTTCCCAGGAATCAAAATGTAACTTGAAGCCTACTTTGGGGATATTTTATGGAAAATCTATACTTCCTAGAGCTCTAGTAATGTGAGTTTTGAAATCTACAGTAAATTTTGACCCTAGGAGCAAATTTTCAGAGCAGAAGGATTTGTTACTGTGGAATGCTGACTAGCTAAAAATGGCAAAAATAATTTGGCACTCAATGTGATGGATATAGTAGCCCATGCTCTTGGAACCCTAGTGACAGAACCACAAGAGACATGGAACTAACACTTTGCAGAACTTCCTTTAAGGCTTAAAGGAATCTGTGAGCAAAGTTAGAACAAAATCTGACATGGTGAGGTGGGGCACTTTTCCAAAATTGGTCCACTTGACGTGGAATGACCTGTGTGTGTTTTACGACCTTTTTCCTGCTTTGCTTCAAAATTTCTCGAATACCAACTGTATTACGTTTTAAATATATACGTTAATACTAGTGATAATTTATGTAAACTGCATTGCACTTTCTTAATTTTAATGAATTTCACTTTATAAATTATATGCAAGGATTCACTGATACTTTATACACTTTTGGGTGTAAACAGAATAAACTGAACAACCATTTACTGACATTCATGAACATTCACTCTAGTGTATGGTTTCAACATGATGGGGCCCCATGTCACAGGGCTAAAAGTGTCTCTCTGTGGCTTAAAAACAAAAAAGTGAAAGTGTTAGACTGGCCTGGTAATGGCCCAGACTTGAATCCCATAGAGAATGTGGACAATCATCAAAAATAAGTTTCAAGATAGAGATACTAGTTCACTCCCAAAATTGGAAGAAGCCCTGAAATCACTGTGGTGCACAGAAATAACTCAAGAATACTGTGAAAAACTTGCTCTGTCAATGCCTGACTTCATAAAAGAAGTAAAAAGGGTGAAAGGAGAGATGACAAAATACTAGAAGGTAGGTCTGCATGAATTAATGGTGATAAAAGTTTAAAAAACATAATTTTGGGATGGGTGGTGTGCACACACACACACACACACACACACACACACACACACACACACACACACACACACACCACACACACACACTGTAACTTGATGGTAGTTCCATGCATCAGTCTCTCTTCACACGAAGGTCAAGTTGATGGCTCTACCTCTAGGCCTGCTCCAGTGGAGAAGCAAGTGAGAATTTGGACCCATGGCTATGCTATTCATTAATTAGTGTAAAAAGAAATTTCCCCACAAATTATTTATTTTTTATTTTTTTTCCTTTCTCTCCTTTTGATGGTTGAGGGTTTTCTGACCTTTGGGTCATTCCATGTCAAGTGGACCTGTGGTCCCCACCTCACCATGTCAGATTTTGTTCTAACTTTGCTCACAGATTCCTTTAAGCCTTAAAGGAAGTTCTGCAATGTTTTAGTTCCATATCTCTTGTGGTTCTGTCACTAGGGTTCCAAGAGCATGGTTTCTCTCTTGCAACTTGCATTGCTCCGAGCCAGGCACACCCAGCTCATCCAGTACCACACTGAGCCAGGTGCTTAGTATTCTTTTGAAGACTTCATCTTTGACACCAGTGATGTTCCTGATGTCCTTCAGAACTAATAACTAGGGCAGTCAAAAGTTGACCGAAAAAATTAAGAAAGTTGACCTTACGAATTGAAAAAATTGACTTATAAAGTTGCCTTTACTTTCAATAATAAAAACGATACTTTAATTACTTATTCTTGCTCTTCTACATCAGTTGACCGATTGTGGTAAATTATGAAGTATTTGCCGACATTTTCTGGCAAAAAATTGCGATCCTTACTTAATAATTTATTAAGCATGGAGAAAGATCTCTCTACAGCGGCAGTTGTTGGTTGACATTGCAAAAGCTGACCATAAACTGTTGGTGAGATTTCAGGTCTACTGAGGTTAATTATTTCACAAATACCATTTGTCTTGAGTCTTGTTTCAATGTATTGTTTGACTGAACACATATCTTCGCCAAGGTTGATAGAAGAAATGGTTTCATATGCCAATTTTTAGTTATTTTAATTATTTATTCCAAAAAATTGACTTTATTTACCTCATTGCTATTTTTTGACCTAACAGGTAAAAGTTGACTTTTGGTTGACCTATTAACTTTGGTAATATACCCCCTACAGGTGTTTTTATTGCATTTTCAGTCGTTTCAGCGAAAAGTGCCCCATAGGAAACAATTTGACTTTATTGACTTTTGACCGCCCTACTAATAACTAATTAAAAAGTACTGGTCTCCTGTCAACCAAGCGCTCTTCCTTCAGAGTTGAGGGTGTCCTGGAAGTCCTACTCCAAAGATTAATATGGTGTACATTATGGGCAGGACTTTTGGGACACCCTGTATATATATGCCTAAGTATATTTTCGGTATTTAAACTCAAACAGGCATGTTTCTTCATTTTTCATGAACAGTTCTTAAAAATATGAACCGTTTGTTTGTTGTATTTTACTAGTGGTACTGAAATTATTGTAAATGAAAGGTTAAATAAATATAAACAGTTCAGGGAAAATAATTTGTTTGGTGGGGGCTGTTTAACTTCCTTCACAACATCTAAGATCATATGACAGAGGGGGGGACTTAAACTTTGTGGAATCCAAACCATGAGTTGCTATAAAGAATGTTCTCCCATCCAACTACTTCCCAGATTCACTGTTGCTAAACTTCACTGATTGATGGGAAGCAGTGGCAGTGACTGGCCATGATGTAACCTTTGGTAAAATTAAAATTCTTTACCAATAAAAATAAATATTACAGTAATTTTAACAGAACATATGCTTGTTAATTGGACTGTTGGTATTTAATTTGGCCATTAAGATTCAGGCTTTATTGGTAATTAAATAAGTTGAACTTTATATATGCGCTTATACCCATTTTTTTTTAATATATTAATGCTGTACTGACATAAATCTTGGTACAGTGATCCCCCGACCTGTGAGAGGGTTCTGTTCCTGAAAAAGCTCATGCAGTCTGAAATTGTGCAGGTTGGAACTATCTCCCCATAATATAAATAGGGTAGGGGGCAATGTTCCCTCTAATTTTTTTTAGTCCATATGAGCAAGAAATTTTTGTTGTGCATACATTTAGATTCATGGTGAAAAATTTTGCAAACTTTTCTGAGTGCTATTATCTTCAAAATTAAATATATATAAATATTAAATACTTAATAAATATTATTTCCATGAGGTGATAGCTTGATCATTACGGTACTATTAAATGATATTAAAAAACTGTTTACAATATTATACAGGGTGTCCCTAAATTATTCACCCCATTATAAGCCTTAATAAATTCATTATTATAGGAGCTATCTTAAAATGGTTTGCAGCAATTAATAACAGAACTCGAAACTTTTTTTCTTTATTTCGCAGAACATCCACTAGGGGCACAATGGCGACAGTGAAGGAGAAAGCAATGTGTGTGCTGTGGATGTGGGAAACCAAATCTCTAATTACTGTACAGAGACTTTTTCGGGAGGAATATCAGAAAACTCCACCAACAAAGCAATCACTCAAGTGATGGCTGAAACAATTTCAAGAAACTGGCAGTGTGCTACATCAGAAAGGAGCTGGTAGGCCTAGTGTGTCTGAAGATAAGATAGTAGGAATTCAGGAGGCGTTTATCCAAAGTCCTACAAAATCCATCCACTGAGCAAGCTGAGAACTGCAAATACCGCATTCAACAGTGCATAAAGTGGTTCACAAGAGGTTGAAACTTTATGCTTACAAATTGCAAACCTTGCAGAAACTTCTACCAAATGACAAACCCAAATGGGTACAGTTTGCTGTTGACATTCTTGACTCTATTGATGAAGATGAGCATTTTTTTGAACAATGTCATTTTCAGTGATGAAGTGACATTCCATTTGTCTGGTAAAGTCAACAGACACAATTGCTGTATATGGGGATCAGAAAATCTGCATGAATTTATTGAACACGAATGCAACAGTCCCAAGATAAATGTTTGGTGTGCTCTCTCCCATAACCGTGTGATTGGACCATTTTTCTTCCATGAGAACACTGTGAGTGAAGGCTACTAGATATGCTTGAATGGTATGCTGCACCTCAGCTTGAGGATATGCAGCCCTGTGTGTTCTTTCAGCAAGATGGGGCACCGCCACACTGGGGATTAGAAGTGCGGAGGTTCCTCAATGAAAAGTTCCCTTCTCGTTGGATCGGGCGAGATGGCCCTATTCCATGGCCTCCTCGTTCCCCGGATATCACACACCTCAATTTCTTTTTATGGGGCTACACAAAGGACAGTGTGTATGCAAAGAAGGTTAATAACATCACAGAATTAAGACACTGGATTGAAGAGACATTAGCTTCCATCACACAAGACATGCTTCTTAATGTTTGGAATGAAATCATCTATCGCCTTGATGTTCTGCGTGCTACCAATGGGGCTCACATGGAGGTTTACTAAATTAAAACAAAAATTTCTTGTGTTATTAATTGCCGCAAACCGTTTTAAGATAGCTCCTATAATAATGAATTTATTAAAGCTTATAATGGGGTGAATAATTTATGGACACCCTGTATATTCTTAAAAAAGAAAACATTTTATTCTAAAAATATTAATAAAATAAAATAAAAATAACATTAATTGAAAATGACTATTTTAGTTATCATTTCTCAAAACAATTTTTAGCATTTAGCAATTTAAAATAGACTATCAAGATTAATAAATGATTTTATCCATTCACAAAATAGGAATAAAATAAAAAATAAAATTCAATAAAATAAAATATAATCAAAATAACATTAAATGAAAGTGCCTTTCATTTAAGTATTATTATGATTTCTCCCTACGATCTTTAGCATTTGCCCATTCCAAATAACTCTCTGAAGATTAATACATCTGTCATCATTCAGGTAACTTTTAATTTGCATGAGCATGTCCAAATGATTTTCTTTCAAGCAGTTTCTTAATTTGTTCTTTATAGAATTAATTAAACTGAAACTTTTGAAATTACTTCATTTACTGTCGTGACTCATGATATGCTTGAGCCTGTGCACATTTTATTTTGCTGTGCGCGCGGGTTTCACAATACGTGTGTGTGTGTGTGTGTGTGCACACGCGCACACCTTAGAGGGAACATTGGTAGGGGACAAAAGTTTAAAAATTCATGCATGAAGTAATTTTTACCTGAATAAAAGCTTTTAAATCATTGTACAGTAAATGCCTAATAATAATGCATGTAAAACAATATCTAACAAAACGTATAAATAGTAACTTTAAAAAAAAACAAATTTCTGAAACATCACTATAAAAATGATGTAATTATCCAGAGGAGCACAAGAAAGATGACTCAATATAAACTAGTCAGTCATATAAGAGATGAACTACTGGGCATGTTGCTGCAAATGCTAAAGTATCGTACATGCAAGTATCATACATATCATATGCGTAAGTATTGTATGTAACCTACTACATACGCAAAAAAGTGCTAAGTAACTTTTTAGTATTTACCACAATTTTAAAAGATTTGTGCTGATCTATTTTTGAATCTTAGCTCATGCAGATCAAAAAAGGGGTAGTGAAATGTCCTTGTTTTATCTCTGAATTCGTGCAGGTTGGGGGATCACTGCATCCATTTTACTACAGTGATCAAATAATGAACTGAGGGAGAAGATTAAGAGGAATGTGGAATTGTATATTACTCTGACATCAACAATAGGAATCAAATTCCAAAAGTGCCACACAATGAACTTTGTACTCAGACTTCCACAATTTGAATGAAAGTTTCATTGATAATTGCTTGCAAGTAAAATGAATCAGTTTCTGATTATGAATTTCCAATTTAATTGATTATTAATTTATTAAAAAACACACACACATGCGCGCGCACGCACGCACGCACACACTTTGAATGAATTAAAATCAAATTCAGTTTACTCCTTTTTCAGTCTAACTCATTTACATTTTATTAAAGTGTGGCAGTTTTGAGTTTTACTTTGTGTATTTGATCTTTGACTGTACTCCAGTAGCAAACTAATGGGTATAACTTGCTACCCTAATATAACCTAATTAGACCTAACAAATATTACCATAAATTAAAGAAGCCTAATTATATTAACAGTAACATAGTTTCTATGTTGGGTTAGGTTAATTTTATTACCTAGCTGTCTTAAAAAGCTACTATATGTATAATAACCACGTTGGCCATTATATAGCACCCATCAAGCAATTTCATGAAGAATGTAATTAGAATCTTGTGATACCGTACTAATACCATTCACATCAATTTATGTATATTTCTCTATACACGTGTAGTGTGATTATTGTATAGAAATTGATAGTTTTCTCAGAAGTTACGCTTCATTTATAGATTCTATGATTAATGCCTCCTTTCTGAACACTGAATTTAAATATTGTTTTACAGTTTCTAGAAGATTTTAAAATTAAAAATGTAGGCTACATAAACATAAGAGAAGAAGAAGAAGAAGAGACTTTATGCTAAAGTTTTATCCGAACTAGGTGTAAATTAAATTCTGGACTGATACCATTTCCTCAGTGTGAAAAAAGGACTTTTGAAAATTTTAAGACATTTTAGAAGGTTAATAAAAATCAGTTTAATCTATTTTATGTTACATTTACATTTCATTTGGAAAACATGAAGCCACTGGGGCCTATTGAGGTTATCCAAGTCACGAGCTACATTTCACAATAAAATCTTGCAAAATGTCAATCCCAACCAGTATACAAAAAAATATGTTTGAAAAACCCTTCCCACCCACAACAGGCTCCTTTTATTCTATGTAGGGTGCATGCTAGGTCAAGTCAAATGCTTGGTTATCAAGGTAAAATTGGCTTAACCTTAGGCTAGACCAACTTGTGCTCCATCAAGGGGATTGTGTTTTATAGTTCAGAACAGTTCAGACATTCTTGTTCTTTAAAACCATATTTAACCAATCCAAAGTTGACTGAAACTGCATCAAAGATAGTGAATTATGTACAAGTTGTGAATATTTTTATTTATTTATTTAGGGAGGAAAAGTTAATTAAGCTTTCATGTAATATTCAGTACCAATATTCAGGATACACAGTGCAGGGTTGGCAAAAACCTGGGTTCTATTGAAAAAAAACCCTCAACCCGCATCAGTTTTCAAGTTTTCATAATTTTTTGGGGGGTTTTATTGGGCTTATATTTTCAATGGCCAAAATAGTATAAGAATAGAGCTAAATAACTGAGAGCTCATTACAAAAATAACTATTTACTACAAGTTGTATTTTTATTGGGCAGTTAAGTATATGTTTTGCTTGAAAATAAAATGCTCAAATAATTGATGATTGTAATATTTCAGTCAAATTGTGTGAATGTTAAATCTTTTATTGATCCATGTATATTTCAGTAATGAGTACTGTGCAAGAATTAATATGTTGCATTATTTTATTAGTGACATTGATTTATTTTGAAAAACCTAAAAAACCCAGTTGCGTGTTTTGTTTTTGTTTTTCTGAAAAACCCACCAGTGACAAATGGGTTGGGTCCAATCAGGTCGACCCTGCCTGGGAGAGGTGGGGTGCATGAGGTGTCAAAGCACCAGGGCCCACACTGGAAGATAGAGGTGGTGGTGATTGGGGATAAAGGGTCCTAGAGTCAAAAGTAGCATATGGGACTGTGATTCCTCTCCCAGGCCTTCCGTATACCTGATAGGACATATCTGTAGGGCAGACATGGGGGCTGAAACCTTCACAAAGCCACAAGCCACAAAGCCACAAAGCCACAAAGCTGATGCTGAGGCCAACCTTTTTCAAAAGACCTCAAGGCTGAGGCCTTTTCAGGGTGGCCTCTTGAAGCCTTAAGTCCTTAGCACCATTATTATGTGATATATTGTGTTATGTACTTGTTGAAAGGAAAACCTACCCTATTTTATGTATTTAAAACTCATATTACCTTGGGGCATCTTTCCTCAAACAATTAGAGAGTTAAATAAATAGCATAAATTGAAAAGTATATAACAAAAAAAATCAGGATTCCCAAAGGCTTCACAAGGCCTTTCCACTTTTCAGCTGGCTTTGAGGCCTAGGCTAAGGCCAATTTTGAAGTCTGAGGACAGCTGCAAGGCCTCAGCCCCATGTCTCTCTGTGGGTTGTTTGCCTGTCAGGTAACTTAGTGATGCAGGGGAGTTGAATTTTAAATGTAATCTAGGATTAAAGATACATTACTTGTGATTGTCATCTTATCTCATGTATAATATTGATATTTTGTATGGTGTTGGTATTAATGACTTTGCATTTGTTATATTGATAATAATAATAATAATTTAAGATTAATACATACCTTGATTAATAATTCTTATTCATGATTTATATATTATTAATAATAACTCTTATTTTTAATTAAGAGCCCAGTAAAGCCTAAAACTTAAGGGCCAAATTGAAAAAATAAATAGTCCAGCTTCACAATTATTTGTCATTATAAATTGTAACAAGTACTGTACTGTATTTATTTATTTATTAATTAATAATAATAGTTAGCCTACTCAATTCAATTCAGTTCAATTACTATCATCATAAATCCTGGTCCCCAACTGATAAAAAGTCCATTTAGGTAGGAAGTATATTTCCAGAGTATTAATTCATCTTCATTTTTCATTTTCAGGAGTAACTTTAACTAAAAACAAATTTGGCTTTGTTCAGTTTGGCAAAAAGAGTGAAGCACAGGCTTGTCTTTCAACTGGGCACACAACTTCATTGAATGGAACAAAACTGAGTAATTTATTTAAATTTTTTTTAGTTTAATATACTCATACAGTAGCCTTATCTAATTAAATAACTAGATATGGTAAAAGAATAATTTACACGATCATCTGTAATAGAGACCAATGACATAAGCTTAGTGCATTCAGAAAGTGGTGGTGTTATGAACAGATCGAAGGTCAATATGAATTATCCACATTAGGTTTTACATCGTTGTTGCTGTTGCACACTTAAAAAGTGAATTAAATCATATCTACCATTGTAGTTTTTGAAAGATTATGCAGCGCATAAAAGGTGGTGATAATTTTTTGCAGTTCAACCTTATTTAGTGTTGGGACAGAGAAAATGAATTGTAATTTTTGCAGTTGTTTAAGGCACTTAATTGTTATGCTCATACTTGTTGGTTTTACACATCTTGAGGGGTTTTAGTTTTTTTAAGTCTTAAAGATATTCCAGTAATATATATATATATACAGTGCCCGCGAAAAGTATCCGATCACCCTGGAAATTTGTATTTTTTACATAAAAAACAATGTTTAAATGTATACTAACCTTATATTAGTATTTTGTCATCTGTCCTTTGGTTTGGATGACTTGTTCTAGACGTTTTGGCATGGATTTAATCAAGTTTTGACAAACTTCCACTGATATTTCCTTGCACCATACCTTTTTGATGGCTTCTTGTAATTTTTCGACTGAGCCAGTGTCGTGGCATTCAACCTTATTTTTTATTATTAGCCACATATTTTCTATCGGATTGAGATCTGGACTATTACCAGGCCAATCCAAATATCAAATTTATTGTCAGTAATCCATTTTGTCACTATTTTGGCCCTGTGACATGGTGCACCATCATGCATGTATGTTTTTGTCCTTTGGATTGCCATTGCCATTGGAAGTTTATCCTGTAGCATTGCTAAATACCGTGCACCATTCATAGTTGTGTTCTTCGGAAGAAATATAGGTTTCCACGCCCATAGTAACCGAAACAACCCCAAACCATCACACTTGGAGGGTGTTTCATTGTCTTTAGGGTGTATTTAGGGTCCATCCTATTTGAGCCAATGGGCCGTGAACCTTTTTTGGACAACTTCTGAATGTCAAAATGTCGACTCATCACTAAATAAAACCTTCTTCCAGTCATCAACAGTCCAATGAATATATTTTTTACAAAATGCGACACGTTTTCTACGCATTTTTTCATTAATGAACGGTTTCTTAGCAGCATGGCGAGATGGTAATCCGAGTTCTTTTTGGAGCCGCTCCTGGATAGTTCGTTCAGAAACACCAGATAACAAATTATTCATATTAAATTTTATTTCTTTCGCAGTTATTGTTGGGTTTTTCAATACTAAACGTTTCATAAGTTTGTCTGTTCGTGAATTTGTTTTTCTCGGTCTGCCAGATCGTTTTTTAGGGACTGGCGTGGTTAGGCCGGCATTGTTCTTAGCCTGTGAAACCCATAAATTAATGGTACTTTGGGATATGTTTAATTCCTTAGCTATCTGTCTCTGTGATTTCCCACATGTATGCAAAGCAACAATAGCACCTCGACAATCACTCTTAAGTTGTTTTTTAGCACACATTATATATAAATTTTATTTACACCACTTTCTGTAAAAAATAACAAAATATCAATAAATTTACACAAACAGTGAAATCTGACAACTTTGAGACACAGCCACCCGCAACGAAGGCTACCAGAACACTAATTTGAGAATGCGTTGGATAGCTCTCATATCAGCGAGCAACCTCAAAGTTACCAGATGTCGCTAGAACAAATAGAAAGTGAATTATGTGTCTCTGAATATCAAGGGAAAATATTGTATTTTCTTGAGTGATCGGATACTTTTCGCGGGCACTGTATATATATATTGTAATGGTTAAATTAGGAAAATTTAGAACATTTTTAGATTAATAATGTTTACAAAAAGGAAGCAAGAAAGTTTAAGAAATAAAATGTAAATAGATGTGGTTTTCATTTTAAAAAACTGGTCTAATTGTCTTTTTGTGCGGGCTGAGTAGGAGACTTGTATGCTCATGGAACATAATTATAGAATGTAGAATCCTTTTTTTTATTTTCCTTCCATAGCTGTAAAACCAGCTAAAATTGGCATGGGTCAAATGGCTGCTCCTGCCCCTCCTCCCGGGATGGGTGTAGGAGGGAGTTCCATCCCAGGGCCAAGTGGGGGTGGATGGAGTGCTCCTAGGGTCAGTTATGGTCTAAGCAGAGACCATGCATCATCACGGGATGAAGACTATTACAATTCATATTACAGGTACTGTCAATATCAATTTTTTTAAGTCACCAGTAAGCAATATATATTTATATAGAGCCAATGATGTCTGCAATGTAAACTAACAAAAAAAGCAAAGAAATGATTATGAATTTGACTACTCACTGTAATATGATAACTTAAAACATTGTGATGAACCATGTACAGAAACTTTGTTAGTACATTGATTCTCTGTATACTTGGCAGTGGTGCTGCGAGTTGCTCATACCCTGAATGGGTGTATGAGCGGAGCAGCGAGATAAGATAATGTAATAAACATGTTCTCAATAATTAAATAAAAATAAAGGAACTTTATTGGAGAACAGTATATTCACAGTACAGTATAAGTTTCAATACTGTACTTGATGTATCATTTTTTAACTGTATAAAGATACATTGTACAGGTGAGAGATATGTAAAGTATCAAAACTTGTACCATACTTTGAATATTAATATGTATGTTCTCTAATAAAGTGCTTTTAACTTTATTTAGTGAGGTCACATCTGAAAAGAGAGTACTGTTTGTGGATTTAAGTCAAACATTTAAATCCAAAGTTATTGTAACTTTCACAGTATTATTTTTTAAGATTTCTGTGAAAGTTTGTTTGAGCCAGAGGTGGGGAGTCGGGAGTCGGGGCTTTTTTGAAGAGTCGGGAGTCGGTAAAAATGACCGACTCCCGACTCTTTGATTCAATTTCTATATGCCAACAATTTACCAGAATACTACTCTGCCCTAAATAAATATCTTCCTGAACTAATTCTAGATTCACATTTCCACATTTGATTTATTGTTCTGGTAAATCTTAGCAAATGAATTTCATATTTCTATTTTAGGATACTAGGTACCATATAAAATTAGCAATATATTAATTATTAATTTAATTAGCCCTAGTAATGAGTCGTGGGCCTAGTAGAAAATCAGCAGTCTTTCAATATTTTAAGCTAAATGAGGATGAAAGTATTTTTATTTGTCAAGTAGAAAAGGATGGTAAAGAGTGTAATGCAAAAATTAGTGCTTACACTGGGAAACATGCTAATGCTCCAACTAGAGCCTCAAACTTGAAACGCCATCTACGAAACAAACATCCCAATATTTATAAGGTTGTAGATCAGCATAATAAGGAAAGAGTCGGGAGTCGGAGTCAGTTTTTAAAAATACCGACTCGGGAGTCGGCCGTGTTCACAATCAAATTTTAAATATGCCTCAGGTATGCTAGTGTTGTGAAGTGTGAGGCTTATGTTCAGTTTTATATTTAATATTAGGAGTGTTGCAAACTGTGCTCTTGAGAGACTGCAAATGAAAAATGCTGTTTTGATCCTCAGGAGCAGTGGTAAAGGGCGAGAAGTTGATTCTTTGCGCTACGGAGATTACTATCGTGACTACTATGATAGACAGGGTGGAGGAGGTAGTACTAGTAGTAGTTACTACAGGGGAGAAGTTGACCCCCATCCACCAGTGCGTGGTTACGATTCTGCGAGTTATTCCTGCCAGTGGAACTACTGATCCCTTGGACCCATGAGGACGAATGATGTCGAAATCGTCGTTCCAAACAAACAACAAAGGTTAGTGAAGAAATTTGTTTTTCGAACCAAATAAGCCAGGCGGTAAAATATAATATATATATATATATATATATATATATATATATATATATATATATCTCTCTCTCTCTCTCTCTCCTCTCTCTCTCTCTCTCTCCTCTCTCTCTCTCTCTCTCTCTCTCTCTCTCTCTCTCTCTCTCTCTCTCTCTCTCTCTCTCTCTCTCTCTCTCTCTCTCTCTCTCTCTCTCTCTCTCTCTCTCTCTCTCTCTCTCTCTCTCTCTCTCTCTCTCTCTCTCTCTCTCCAACTTGCTCGAGTTTTTCCACGTCATGTTGAGTGAGTACGATAAGAGTAGGGCGATTGATATACTTTATCTCGACTTTCAGAAAGCCTTTGAAAGGTACCTCACCGCCGGCTAATGGCGAAAGTGCGCGCGCTGGGTATCGGTGGGGAAATAGGTAGGTGGATTGAAAACTGGCTAAGGAATAGGCGGCAGAGGGTGGTAATTAAAGGGGCTAGTTCTGGTTGGGCCTCGGTCACTAGTGGGGTTCCTCAGGGTTCCGTTTGGGGCCGCTGTTGTTTACCATTTACATAAATGATATCGACGGTGGCATCGTCAGTCGGATCGCCAAATTCGCTGATGACACCAAGCTTGGGGCCAATGTTGGGACGCCCGAAGCGATCGAGGAACTGCGTGCGGACCTAGGTAGGATAGGAGAGTGGTCCGAAAAATGGCAAATGCCGTTTAACTTGGGTAAATGCAAAGTGATGCACATTGGCTACGCCAATCCCAAGTCGGACTACTCGATGTTGGGCAGTAATATCGAGGTGACTGATTTAGAAAAGGACTTGGGTGTGCTAATTAGCAGCGACCTTAAGTTTACGAACAGTGTGTAGAGGTGGAAAAGAAAGCCCAGAACTATTGGGTTATATCAGGAGGCAATTTCAGTTTCGGAACAAGGAGATTGTGCTCTCACTGTACAATTCCCTTGTTCGGCCGTACCTGGAGTATGCTGTGCAGTTCTGGTCGCCCACCCTCAGGAAAGATATTGAGAGGCTGGAGCGAGTGCAGGCGAGGGCCACAAAGTTAATCCCTTCCGTTAGGCATATGGGCTACAATCGACGGTTACGCGCCCTGAACTTGTTTTCGCTTGAAACTCGGAGGCTGCGCGGTCAACTGATCGAGGTTTTTCAAGCTCTTACGAGGGTTCAACGATGTCGATTTTAGAAGTATGTTTAGTTTAAATGATAACCCAACTCGCAACAATGGTTGGAAGTTGGATTTGAAACGGTTTAGGACTAGTGTGTGTGGGAATTACTTTACGTATAAGATCTGTGACACATGGAACAGGTTACCTTCGAAGTTGTGAACAGTTCCTCTGTGGATCAGTTCAAGAAAAGGTTAGACCAAATTTTGCACACTCTTTGAGTGTGTAGAAAATTTTCCGTGGCACTCGTTGCCATTGGTACCTCCTCGGTATGGGCCGCAAGGCCTTTTGAGGTACTTCTTTTCCTTGTAACTCCTTGTAACTCTCTCTCTCTCTCTCTCTCTCTCTCTCTCTCTCTCTCTCTCTCTCTCTCTCTCTCTCTCTCTCTCTCTCCGCAGGGGGTATAAAGGTTATGCACGTTCCTTCTGCGTGTTGTAAACTTTATACTTGGGGTGTGACAGCCCTCCGGTCCCGAGTCGTGGGATTCTAGAGAAATTGGCTGCCAATTCCTTTAGGTTCTCTCTCTTTCGGAGGGCGGGTGAAGTCTGTTGTACAAACCTGTCCCGTGGGTTACTAGGACCCCTTCCCATCCCACTCTGTCCTTTTAGCTTAGGTTAGGGATGTTCTCCTCTGACTGCAAAAAAAAAAGAAAAACTTTTAGTATTGTTTTTCTCTACTGTTACGATTAGGACGCTACTGCTATCTCATGCGTGGGAAGAGAGGCTTGGAACCTCTATAAATAACACCATTTAACTTCAGTTGTAGGTAAATATTTAGAGGGGATAATAGCGAGTAGGATTGTTGACCATTTGGATTCCTACAAGCTACTTGGGGACTCCAACATGGGTTTAGATGGCATAGGTCGTGTCTCACCATCATGCTCGAGTTTTTCTACGTCATGTTGAGTGAGTATGATAAGAGTAGGGCGATTGATTAGAAGGCCTTTGATAAGGTACCTCACCGCCGGCTAATGGCCGAAGTGCGCGCGCTGGGTATTGGTGGGGAAGTAGGTAGGTGGATTGGAAACTGGCAAAAAATGCCACAAAGTTAATCCCTTTCGTTAGGCATATGGGCTACAATCGATGCTTACGTGACGCGGGTTCAAAGATGTCGATTTTAGAAGCATGTTTAGTTCAAATGATAACCCAACTCGCAACAATGGTTAGAAGTTGGATTTGAAAACGATTTAGGACTAGTATATGTGGGAATTACTTTAACACGTTGATAGTTTAAGATTAAAACATAAGAAAACTCTGCAGGAGTTCGCTTGCACGGTGTCTCTGTGAGCAAGGTAAATATAGAGCTATTTATATATTCTCC
This sequence comes from Bathynomus jamesi, assembly GCA_023014485.1. NCBI lineage: Eukaryota > Metazoa > Arthropoda > Malacostraca > Isopoda > Cirolanidae > Bathynomus > Bathynomus jamesi. Next base: position 277,624 of record JAJOZX010001538.1, on the reverse strand, counting down.
ACTTTCCTGTAAAATTTCCTTGGCTACTTTTCCAGGGTCAAGGTATTTTCTTCAACCTTTTTCCGTACCTGCCTCTGGCAGGGAGGGAGCGGAGGGTGGGGAGAGAGCCTTCTACTTTTCTATCCAGTTTTCTACTACTGCTAGGATAGTTGAAAGAAAAATAAACTTTTAATAACAGGAACAGTTCCTCGGTGGATCAGTTCAAGAAAAGGTTAGACCAAATCTTGCACACTATTTGAGTGTGTAGAAAATTTTCCCTGGCACCCGTTGCCATTGGTACCTCCTCGGTATGGGCCACAAGGCCTTTTGAGGTACTTCTTTTCCTTGTAACTCTCTCTCTCTCTCTCTCTCTCTCTCTCTCTCTCTCTCTCTCTCTCTCTCTCTCTCTCTCTCTCTCCTCTCTCTCTCTCTCTCTCTCTCTCTCTCTCTCTCTCTCTCTCTCTATCTCTCTCTCTCTCTCTCTCTCTCTCTCTCTCTCTCTCTCTCTCTCTCTCTCTCTCTCTCTCTCTCTCTCTCTCTCTCTCTCTCTCTCTCTCGGAGAGAGGCCAACGTGACCCCTATCTTTAAGAAAGGGGATCACGAAAGTCCAGGGAACTATCGTCCTATTAGTCTCACTTCAGTTGTAGGTAAATTATTAGAAAGGATAATAGCTGATAGAATCGTTGACCATTTGGATTCCTACAAGCTGCTTGGGGACTCCCAACATGGGTTTAGACGGCATAGGTCGTGTCTCACCAACTTGCTCGAGTTTTTCCACGTCATGTTGAGTGAGTACGATAAGAGTAGGGCGATTGATATACTTTATCTCGACTTTCAGAAAGCCTTTGATAAGGTACCTCACCGCCGGCTAATGGCGAAAGTGCGCGCGCTGGGTATCGGTGGGGAAATAGGTAGGTGGATTGAAAACTGGCTAAGGAATAGGCGGCAGAGGGTGGTAATTAAAGGGGCTAGTTCGGGTTGGGCCTCGGTCACTAGTGGGGTTCCTCAGGGTTCCGTTTTGGGGCCACTGTTGTTTACCATTTACATAAATGATATCGACGGTGGCATCGTCAGTCGGATCGCCAAATTCGCTGATGACACCAAGCTTGGGGCCAATGTTGGGACGCCCGAAGCGATCGAGGAACTGCGTGCGGACCTAGGTAGGATAGGAGAGTGGTCCGAAAAATGGCAAATGCCGTTTAACTTGGGTAATGCAAAGTGATGCACATTGGCTACGCCAATCCCAAGTCGGACTACTCGATGTTGGGCAGTAATATCGAGGTGACTGATTTAGAAAAGGACTTGGGTGTGCTAATTAGCAGCGACCTTAAGTTTACGAAACAGTGTGTAGAGATGGAAAAGAAAGCCCAGAAACTATTGGGTTATATCAGGAGGCAATTTCAGTTTCGGAACAAGGAGATTGTGCTCTCACTGTACAATTCCCTTGTTCGGCCGTACCTGGAGTATGCTGTGCAGTTCTGGTCGCCCACCCTCAGGAAAGATATTGAGAGGCTGGAGCGAGTGCAGGCGAGGGCCACAAAGTTGATCCCTTCCGTTAGGCATATGGGCTACAATCGACGGTTACGCGCCCTGAACTTGTTTTCGCTTGAAACTCGGAGGCTGCGCGGTCAACTGATTGAGGTTTTCAAGCTCTTACGAGGGTTCAACGATGTCGATTTTAGAAGTATGTTTAGTTTAAATGATAACCCAACTCGCAACAATGGTTGGAAGTTGGATTTGAAACGGTTTAGGACTAGTGTGTGTGGGAATTACGTTACGTATAAGATCTGTGACACATGGAACAGGTTACCTTCGGAAGTTGTGAACAGTTCCTCTGTGGATCAGTTCAAGAAAAGGTTAGACGAAATCTTGCACACTATTTGAGTGTGTAAAGACATTTAGGACCTCAGTCTGCGGAAATTTCTTTTCCTGTAAAATAGTTGATATCTGGAACCAACTGCAGGAGTTCGCTTGCTCGGTCTCTGTGAGCAAGCTAAATATAGAGCTATTTATATATTCTCCACTTTCCTGTAAAATTTCCTTGGCTACTTTTCCAGGGTCAAGGTATTTTCTTCAACCTTTTTCCGTACCTGCCTCTGGCAGGGAGGGAGCGGAGGGTGGGGAGAGAGCCTTCTACTTTTCTATCCAGTTTTCTACTACTGCTAGCATAGTTGAAAGACAAAATTTTCCCTGGCACCCGTTGCCATTGGTACCTCCTCGGTATGGGCCGCAAGGCCTTTTGAGGTACTTCTTTTCCTTGTAACTCCTTGTAACTCTCTCTCTCTCTCTGTCTCTCTCTCTCTCTCTCTCTCTCTCTCTCTCTCTCTCTCTCTGGCTACTTTTCCAGGGTCAAGGTATTTTCTTCAACCTTTTTCCGTACCTGCCTCTGGCAGGGAGGGAGCGGAGGGTGGGGAGAGAGCCTTCTACTTTTCTATCCAGTTTTCTACTACTGCTAGCATAGTTTGAAAGACAAAATTTTCCCTGGCACCCGTTGCCATTGGTACCTCCTCGGTATGGGCCGCAAGGCCTTTTGAGGTACTTCTTTTCCTTGTAACTCCTTGTAACTCTCTCTCTCTCTCTCTCTCTCTCTCTCTCTCTCTCTCTCTCTGGCTACTTTTCCAGGGTCAAGGTATTTTTTCAACCTTTTTCCGTACCTGCCTCTGGCAGGGAGGGAGCGGAGGGTGGGGAGAGAGCCTTCTACTTTTCTATCCAGTTTTCTACTACTGCTAGCATAGTTTGAAAGACAAAATTTTCCCTGGCACCCGTTGCCATTGGTACCTCCTCGGTATGGGCCGCAAGGCCTTTTGAGGTACTTCTTTTCCTTGTAACTCCTTGTAACTCTCTCTCTCTCTCTCTCTCTCTCTCTCTCTCTCTCTCTCTCTCTCTCTCTCTCTCTCTCTGAGAACAAGGGGATTGTGCTCTCACTGTACAATTCCCTTGTTCGGCCGTACCTGGAGTATGCTGTGCAGTTCTGGTCGCCCACCCTCAGGAAAGATATTGAGAGGCTGGAGCGAGTGCAGGCGAGGGCCACAAAGTTGATCCCTTCCGTTAGGCATATGGGCTACAATCGACGGTTACGCGCCCTGAACTTGTTTTCGCTTGAAACTCGGAGGCTGCGCGGTCAACTGATCGAGGTTTTCAAGCTCTTACGAGGGTTCAACGATGTCGATTTTAGAAGTATGTTTAGTTTAAATGATAACCCAACTCGCAACAATGGTTGGAAGTTGGATTTGAAACGGTTTAGGACTAGTGTGTGTGGGAATTACGTTACGTATAAGATCTGTGACACATGGAACAGGTTACCTTCGGAAGTTGTGAACAGTTCCTCTGTGGATCAGTTCAAGAAAAGGTTAGACGAAATCTTGCACACTATTTGAGTGTGTAAAGACATTTAGGACCTCAGTCTGCGGAAATTTCTTTTCCTATAAAATAGTTAATATCTGGAACCAACTTCCCTCAGGGGTTGTTTCCAGTCAAAGTGTAAATCTGTTTAAAAATAGGCTAGACAAAGTACTGAACACACTCATAGTTTAAGATTAAAACCTCAGAAAACTCTGCAGGAGGTCACTTGCTCGGTCTCTGTGAGCAAGCTAAATATAGAGCTATTTATATATTCTCCACTTTCCTGTAAAATTTCCTTGGCTACTTTTCCAGGGTCAAGGTATTTTCTTCAACCTTTTTCCGTACCTGCCTCTGGCAGGGAGGGAGCGGAGGGTGGGGAGAGAGCCTTCTACTTTTCTATCCAGTTTTCTACTACTGCTAGATAGTTGAAAGACAAAATTTCCCTGGCACCCGTTGCCATTGGTACCTCCTCGTATGGGCCGCAAGGCCTTTTGAGGTACTTCTTTTCCTTGTAACTCCTTGTAACTCTCTCTCTCTCTCTCTCTCTCTCTCTCTCTCTCTCTCGGCGTCGATCTGACGTCTATAGGTTAATCTTGGTGTACAGACCTCCGCATCTCCTCCTCGAGGAGGATACAGCCCTGTACACCGAACTCAGTAGCCTGCTAGGGGATAGGGTGTGTGTAGTTTTAGGAGACTTCAACTGTCGCGGCATAAAGTGGGAAAACAGGACTGCCGATGCTGAAGGGAGGAGGCTAGTTGACTTTGCTGATGAGAACTTCCTCACTCAGTGGGTCAACGAGCCTACACGAGGCGAAAGCGTTCTGGACTTAGTGTTCACGACCGAAGACAACCTCGTCACTGGCCTCACCGTTGACGAATCGTTGGGCGGGAGTGATCACAGTCTTATTAGGTTCCGTGTGTGCGTCCCTCGGGTGAAGCGTAGTAACTCGAGAGGCAGTAAGCTCGATCTCCGGCGGGCGAACTTTGTTAGCCTCAGGGATAGCGTAGGAGAGATGGGGTTAGAGGTTGGCGGCGATGTTGAGGGAGTGTGGAGTGCATTCCGGGATGAGTTTATGGTGCTGCAGTCTGCTGCCATACCCTCAAAACCGGTCACCCCTGCTTCAACGCAGCCTAAGTGGTTCAATCGTGGCATCGCTTCGGCTATCCGAAATAGGAAAGTAGCGTATAGGAGGGCGAAGGCCAATCGTTCCCACGAGAACACTGAAGCGTATGTCCGCCTGTGTAGGGAAGTGAAGGCGAAGGTTAGGCTAGCGAAACGTAACGAAGAACTACGGGTGGCAAGCCTCTGCAAGGGGAACCCTAAGGAGTTCTTCAGTTATGTTAATAGTAGAAAGCCCATTAGAAGCATGATAGTCCTTTAAAGGACGGAAGCGGCGTTCTGCGGACCTCCGACGCGGACATCGCTAATGTGCTTAATGAGTACTTTGCGGGAGTGTTCACCAGGGAGGATACCCGCGTCATCCCCGAGCCAGCTGTGAGGCACGAAGGTGCTGGCCTGGATAGTGTTAGATGTACCGCGACAGTCGTTGCTCATAGAATACAAATGAGCGCGTTTAAGGCTCCTGGGCCAGACCAGTTTCTCCCCAGTGTTTTGCGAGAAGTGCGCGACCAGGTGGCTCCCCACCTGGCTACAGTCTTCAACAAATCGTTGGAGATGGGCCAGGTGCCTGGTGACTGGAGGGAGGCCAACGTGACCCCTATCTTTAAGAAAGGGGATCACGAAAGTCCAGGGAACTATCGTCCTATTAGTCTCACTTCAGTTGTAGGTAAATTATTAGAAAGGATAATAGCTGATAGAATCGTTGACCATTTGGATTCCTACAAGCTGCTTGGGGACTCCCAACATGGGTTTAGACGGCATAGGTCGTGTCTCACCAACTTGCTCGAGTTTTTCCACGTCATGTTGAGTGAGTACGATAAGAGTAGGGCGATTGATATACTTTATCTCGACTTTCAGAAAGCCTTTGATAAGGTACCTCACCGCCGGCTAATGGCGAAAGTGCGCGCGCTGGGTATCGGTGGGGAAATAGGTAGGTGGATTGAAAACTGGCTGAGGAATAGGCGGCAGAGGGTGGTAATAAAGGGGCTAGTTCGGGTTGGGCCTCGGTCACTAGTGGGGTTCCTCAGGGTTCGGTTTTGGGGCCACTGTTGTTTACCATTTACATAAATGATATCGACGGTGGCATCGTCAGTCGGATCGCCAAATTCGCTGATGACACCAAGCTTGGGGCCAATGTTGGGACGCCCGAAGCGATCGAGGAACTGCGTGCGGACCTAGGTAGGAAGGAGAGTGGTCCGAAAAAATGGCAAATGCCGTTAACTTGGGTAAATGCAAAATGATGCACATTGGCTACGCCAATCCAAGTCGGACTACTCGATGTTGGGCAGTAATATCGAGGTGACTGATTTAGAAAAGGACTTGGGTGTGCTAATTAGCAGCGACCTTAAGTTTACGAAACAGTGTAGAGGTGGAAAAGAAAGCCCAGAAACTATTGGTTATATCAGGAGGCAATTTCAGTTTCGGAACAAGGAGATTGTGCTCTCACTGTACAATTCCCTTGTTCGGCCGTACCTGGAGTATGCTGTGCAGTTCTGGTCGCCCACCTCAGGGAAGATATTGAGAGGCTGGAGCGAGTGCAGCGAGGGCCACAAAGTTAATCCCTTCCGTTAGGCATATGGGCTACAATCGACGGTTGTACGCGCCCTGAACTTGTTTTCGCTTGAAACTCGGAGGCTGCGCGGTCAATGATCGAGATTTTCAAGCTCTTACGAGGTTCAACGATGTCGATTTTAGAAGTATGTTTAGTTTAAATGATAACCCAACTCGCAACAATGGTTGGAAGTTGGATTTGAAACGGTTTAGGACTAGTGTGTGTGGGAATTACGTTTACGTATAAGATCTGTGACACATGGAACAGGTTACCTTCGGAAGTTGTGAACAGTTGCTCTGTGGATCAGTTCAAGAAAAGGTTAGACGAAATCTTGCACACTATTTGAGTGTGTAAAGACATTTAGGACCCAGTCCGCGGAAATTTCTTTTCCTGTAAAATAGTTGATATCTGGAACCAACTTCCCTCAGAGGATGTTTCCAGTCAAAGTGTAAATCTGTTTAAAAATAGGCTAGACAAAGTACAGAACACACTCATAGTTTAAGATTAAAACCTCAGAAAACTCTGCAGGAGTTCGCTTGCTCGGTGTCTCTGTGAGCAAGCTAAATATAGAGCTATTTATATATTCTCCACTTTCCTGTAAAATTTCCTGGCTACTTTTCCAGGGTCAAGGTATTTTCTTCAACCTTTTTCGTACCTGCCTCTGGCAGGGAGGGAGCGGAGGGTGGGGAGAGAGCCTTCTACTTTTCTATCCAGTTTTCTACTACTGCTAGCATAGTTTGAAAGACAAAATTTTCCCTGGCACCCGTTGCCATTGGTACCTCCTCGGTATGGCCGCAAGGCCTTTTGAGGTACTTCTTTTCCTTGTAACTCCTTGTAACTCTCTCTCTCTCTCTCTCTCTTCTCTCTCTCTCTCCTCTCTCTCTCTCTCTCTCTCTCTCTCTCTCTCTCTCTCTCTCTTTTCTATCCAGTTTTTACTACTGCTAGCATAGTTTGAAAGACAAATTTTCCCTGGCACCCGTTGCCATGGTACCTCCTCGGTATGGGCCGCAAGCCTTTTGAGGTACTTCTTTTCCTTGTAACTCCTTGTAACTCTCTCTCTCTCTTCTCTCTCTCTCTCTCTCTCTCCAACATTGGTGTACAGACCTCCGCATCGCCTCCTCGAGGAGGATACAGCCCTGTACACCGAACTCAGTAGCCTGCTAGGGGATGGGTGTGTGTAGTTTTAGGAGACTTCAACTGTCGCGGCATAAAGTGGGAAAACAGGACTGCCGATGCTGAAGGAGGAGGCTAGTTGACTTTGCTGATGAGAACTTCCTCACTCAGTGGGTCAACGAGCCTACACGAGGCGAAAGCGTTCTAGACTTAGTATTCACGACCGAAGACAACCTCGTCACTGGCCTCACCGTTGACGAATCGTTGGGCGGGAGTGATCACGGTATTATTAGGTTCCGTGTGTGCGTCCCTCGGGTGAAGCGTAGTAACTCGAGAGGCAGTAAGCTCGATCTCCGGCGGGCGAACTTTGTTAGCCTCAGGGATAGCGTAGCAGAGATGGGGTTAGAGGTTGGCGGCGATGTTGAGGGAGTGTGGAGTGCATTCCGGGATGAGTTTATGGTGCTGCAGTCTGCTGCCATACCCTCAAAACTGGTCACCCCTGCTTCAACGCAGCCTAAGTGGTTCAATCGTGGCATCGCTTCGGCTATCCGAAATAGGAAAGTAGTGTATAGGAGGGCGAAGGCCAATCGTTCCCACGAGAACACTGAAGCGTATGTCCGCCTGTGTAGGGAAGTGAAGGCGAAGGTTAGGCTAGCGAAACGTAACGAAGAACTACGGGTGGCAAGCCTCTGCAAGAGGAACCCTAAGGAGTTCTTCAGTTATGTTAATAGTAGAAAGCCTATTAGAAGCATGATAGGTCCTTTAAAGGACGGAAGCGGCGTTCTGCGGACCTCCGACGCGGACATCGCTAAGGTGCTTAATGAGTACTTTGCGGGAGTGTTCACCAGGGAGGATACCCGCGTCATCCCCGAGCCAGCTGTGAGGCACGAAGGTGCTGACCTGGATAGTGTTAGATGTACCGCGACAGTCGTTGCTCATAGAATAGACAAACTGAGCGCGTTTAAGGCTCCTGGGCCAGACCAGTTTCTCCCCAGTGTTTTGCGAGAAGTGCGCGACCAGGTGGCTCCCCACCTGGCTACAGTCTTCAACAACAAATCGTTGGAGATGGGCCAGGTGCCTGGTGACTGGAGAGAGGCCAACGTGACCCCTATCTTTAAGAAAGGGGATCACGAAAGTCCAGGGAACTATCGTCCTATTAGTCTCACTTCAGTTGTAGGTAAATTATTAGAAAGGATAATAGCTGATAGAATCGTTGACCATTTGGATTCCTACAAGCTGCTTGGGGACTCCCAACATGGGTTTAGACGGCATAGGTCGTGTCTCACCAACTTGCTCGAGTTTTTCCACGTCATGTTGAGTGAGTACGATAAGAGTAGGGCGATTGATATACTTTATCTCGACTTTCAGAAAGCCTTTGATAAGGTACCTCACGCCGGCTAATGGCGAAAGTGGCGCGGCTGGTATCGGTGGGGAAATAGGTAGGTGGATTGAAAACTGGCTAAGGAATAGGCGGCAGAGGGTGGTAATTAAAGGGGCTAGTTCGGGTTGGGCCTCGGTCACTAGTGGGGTTCCTCAGGGTTCCGTTTTGGGGCCACTGTTGTTTACCATTTACATAAATGATATCGACGGTGGCATCGTCAGTCGGATCGCCAAATTCGCTGATGACACCAAGCTTGGGGCCAATGTTGGGACGCCCGAAGCGATCGAGGAACTGCGTGCGGACCTAGGTAGGATAGGAGAGTGGTCCGAAAAATGGCAAATGCCGTTTAACGGGTAAATGCAAAGTGATGCACATTGGCTACGCCAATCCCAAGTCGGACTACTCGATGTTGGGCAGTAATATCGAGGTGACTGATTTAGAAAAGGACTTGGGTGTGCTAATTAGCAGCGACCTTAAGTTTACGAAACAGTGTGTAGAGATGGAAAAGAAAGCCAGAAACTATTGGGTTATATCAGGAGGCAATTTCAGTTTCGGAACAAGGAGATTGTGCTCTCACTGTACAATTCCCTTGTTCGGCCGTACCTGGAGTATGCTGTGCAATTCTGGTCGCCCACCCTTAGGAAAGATATTGAGAGGCTGGAGCGAGTGCAGGCGAGGGCCACAAAGTTGATCCCTTCCGTTAGGCATATGGGCTACAATCGACGGTTACGCGCCCTGAACTTGTTTTCGCTTGAAACTCGGAGGCTGCGCGGTCAACTGATCGAGGTTTTCAAGCTCTTACGAGGGTTCAACGATGTCGATTTTAGAAGTATGTTTAGTTTAAATGATAACCCAACTCGCAACAATGGTTGGAAGTTGGATTTGAAACGGTTTAGGACTAGTGTGTGTGGGAATTACGTTACGTATAAGATCTGTGACACATGGAACAGGTTACCTTCGGAAGTTGTGAACAGTTCCTCTGTGGATCAGTTCAAGAAAAGGTTAGACGAAATCTTGCACACTATTTGAGTGTGTAAAGACATTTAGGACCTCAGTCTGCGGAAATTTCTTTTCCTGTAAAATAGTTGATATCTGGAACCAACTTCCCTCAGAGGATGTTTCCAGTCAAAGTGTAAATCTGTTTAAAAATAGGCTAGACAAAGTACAGAACACACTCATAGTTTAAGATTAAAACCTCAGAAAACTCTGCAGGAGTTCGCTTGCTCGGTGTCTCTGTGAGCTAGCTAAATATAGAGCTATTTATATATTCTCCACTTTCCTGTAAAATTTCCTTGGTACTTTTCCAGGGTCAAGGTATTTTCTTCAACCTTTTTCCGTACCTGCCTCTGGCAGGGAGGGAGCGGAGGGTGGGGAGAGAGCCTTCTACTTTTCTATCCAGTTTTCTACTACTGCTAGCATAGTTTGAAAGACAAAATTTTCCCTGGCACCCGTTGCCATGTACCTCCTCGGTATGGGCCGCAAGGCCTTTTGAGGTACTTCTTTTCCTTGTAACTCCTTGTAACTCTCCTCTCTCTCTCTCTCTCTCTCTCTCTCTCTCTCTCTCTCTAAATACAGGGTGCTTAAAAAAAAGTTACCACTTATGATACTAATGTCCCATTGCATTGCTTACCACTTATAGTTTGTTTTTATTTTGTTTATGCAAGTATTTGTGTGTTTATTTGCTTGTTTTATTATTATAATGTTCTCTTTCAGGGATTGTGTGTGAGTGATTAATGAGTGAACCTCATTCAATGAAAATGGCTACAAGGTTTACATTAGAGCAATGCAGATTTCTGCTTGACACGAAATACTAATACTTTTCACTTTGCAGATTTCTGTTTTGCTTTAATGTAAACTTTGTAACCATTTCCACTGAATGGGGTTCACACATTAATCACTCGCACAATCCCTGTGAAAAACGTTATTATTATATAACAAGCAAATAAACACAAATACTTAAATAAGCCAAAAAAAACAAAACACTATACTGTTAGTGGTAAGCAATGACATATTAGCGCCATATAAGTGGTAAATTGTTTTTGAAGCTCTTCCATAATGTGTGTTTAGATTGTTAAATAAAAGATGATATTCTGTTCCTATCATTTGTAGGATGTGGAAAGTTTCTCTCTAGTACATTTACGTGGGTGGGGCTCAACCGGTGAGACCCGTAATTTTCCTCTGCCGGGGAGGGGAGAGGTCTCCTTATGTTTTACTAATTAAAAAACAATTACTGCTTCATTTTCAATTTTATTATTTTTCTTTTTGAGGAATCCTAAAATTTTATTCTTGATGTAGATAGAGGGAATGTGGGCTGCTGCTGCTGCTGCTGCTGCTGCTGCTGCTTCTGCTGCTGCTTCTGCTGCTGCTTCGCCTTTAGGGCGGAAAGATATTTGGACACAATTTGACTTCAAATCTAACGTTCCCATGTCTAGGATGGGACTCTTCCGCGCAATTTTTTAATTACCAAATTGATGTATTTCAGGCCATACGCTGAAAACATCGAGGCTCAGCTGAAGCGTATGAACCTGCTCGTTGACCTGCTCTTTCCTCCACCTGACATTACACCAGCCAGGGTTATTAGTGATCTCACTGCCAGGCGATGTCTGTATGCCATTTTTGCAACATCTGAGAATGAGAAGCATAATTCACTCACTCTTAATATATTGCATGGGGAACCCCAAGGTAAGGAAGCTGATGAGCACATCTTTAAAGGTAGGCAAACATTTACTCTTGGCCTCCTTATACTTGAATTAGCTGTAGGTAAAAGTTTTCGATTTTAGTTCCAAACAAAATTGATGAAAAATTATATTTTGAGTTGGTTTATCTAGGTTTTTAGGTTAGTTTATCTAGGTTCTCATAAATTACGCTAGTCTATTCATTGGTTATTTTGCTTTCAACAATTAAACCATTATTAAAGATTTTGGCATGTCAGTCGAAATTTACAGAAGATTAGTATAGTATTCTCCCTAATTTACTAATGATAAACCTTTACAAAAAGTTTCTAGTAAGATTTGTGGCCTGTTATTAAAATTTATTTGTTTACCTTCGGATTTACCTAAATTTTAGTCTTCTCATACTTTTTTGAATAATTTACGGTAGCCAAGAGTAGACATACGAATAGACTTGATTCCAATAATGCAGCAGGTAACTTCTTATACCAAAATTAAATAAATATTTGATGTCACCCATACTTATTAACTTTCTTTTCTTCCAGAGCGCTGAATTAAGAGTATTTTACAATTTTAACTTATTGATAATGTAGTCAGATATTTTCTGAACTGGATTCATTGCAGACAGCTGTACAATGTAAAGTTCTTGCTTTATTAAGATCATTGGGTTATGCCATCTGTTCAGATTTACTCTCCTTTCTCGTTCTACTTCAGTGTTTAGTTTTCTTAATTCACTGAATGGAAGATAGCTTAATTCTTTATCTTGAGAGATGGACATAGAATCATGCAAGAAAAATATTAGTATTTCCCAATGGGAAATATGAGATTTCCAAATTTTAATGAAAATTAATAGATACGTATAGATGCCTAAAGATAGGCTGATTAATTTGAAAGGTGATTATAATGAAAGTTTTTTTTTTGTTGTTGTTTTTAAACTTCCAAGCTCGTAATCATTTACAACCATTATCAGCTTTTCTTTTAATATTCTTAAGCATAATAAAACTTGCACACACACAGTAGTCTACCTTTTTGAATAACCAGAGATTTTTGTGAAAGTTTTTTGATAGAGAAGAGTGTGTCATTCAGGCTTTCTGCAGTTTGTTTAAAATCTTATGGTAGTTAGATAAATTAATTTTCTTAAATTATATAATGATAAGAGGTAGGTTACCTTGTAGGACTTTTATATATATATATATATATATATATATATATATATGAAAATTATTTCACGAAAGTAACACATGAAAAATATTAATATTTATGATGAATAAAATCACGAAGGAAAGGAAACAGAGTGGTGCTCAAGCGCTTTCATCTAATAACATCTTCAGGAACACTGAAGTAAATAAAGAGTTCAAACTATATATAGGTTACAAAATATATATATATATATAATAGAAATAAAATTGTGGAAGGAGCATACAAATTTGTAAGGAAAACTACCAATTTTAGCACTGCCCGAATTCAA